>JASAOG010000093.1:0-420000 GCA_030265305.1 Biomphalaria pfeifferi
ATTCTATGCTTATTTATATAAACGAAGGCCATACATGATTTCTTAAGTATCTAAATAACAAGAAACACGGAATGAAAAAAATAGGCCAGAAAGATAGAGTACAAATAAAGGAGATCAGTAGATAAAGAAGCAAAGACCTTCGGATTGACATGGTCCCAATATAGGACATCTGCCAGAGCTTGATGGCGAAGTAAGGATGGGCATGGACCCAACTAAGGGCATCTGTCAGAGCTTGATGGCGAAGTAAGGATGGGCATGGACCCAACTAAGGGCATCTGTCAGAGCTTGATGGCGAAGTACTGTTGCTGCCAGGTTGGATTTAAGGGGAAAGCTTGAATGAAAATCAACTTAATAATACTAATTTAATACTGTCTTAAAGCATGCTATACTTGTATAATGTAGGCATTGGAGGAAGAATAATTACTAACTTGCGCTTCGCTGATGACATTGATGACCTAGCACGGACAGAAGAAGAACTAGCTGACTTGATGCGCTTAGACAAGACTTCCGCAACATGTGGTATGCAAATAAATGCCTGAAAACCTCAAATTATGACAATAGGGCTTTAAAAGGGGCATCAGTATTGGAGGTGAAAAGCTGACTAGTGTTAGCAGCTTCAAATACCTCGGAGCTAACGTCTCAGATGAGGGAACGAAACCTGAACTACTGGCCCGGCAACCCTTTCAAAACTTAGAATAATATGGAAAGACAAAAGCTTAGCCCTCGGCACCAAAATCAGACTGATGCGCTCCATGGTCATGGCCACATTTTATATGCTTGTGAGTCTTGGACGCTGAATGCAGAGCTAGAGAGGAGGATCCTAGCAATGGAATTGAGATGTTACAGAAGGATCCTAGGTATCACATTTAAAGACCGCATCACAAACCAAGAGATTAGAGACAGGATTAGTGCAGCGATTGGACGCCATGTTGTACTGCTAACTATTGTAAAAAAAAAAAAAAAAAAGCAAGCTAAAAATATATTGCCTTATTACAAGGTCTTCGGGGCTCGCAAAAAACTTCATTCAGGGAACAGTACCAGGAAAAAGAAGAAGAGGCAGACAGAGAAAGCAATTGGAGGACAACATAAAGATTGGACGGGCCTGCCATTGAAAGAGGTTCTAACTAAGGCAAAAGACGGGGAGGAATGGAGAAAGACGGTCGACAAATCTTGCATGGTGCCCCAACGGTCCTATAGACTATGGGATAGGTAAAAGGTAAAAACAAAAATACGTGTATGACTTACATGATTATATAGTTAGCAGACGATCTAGCCTCGCTGTCAAAACACTGATGATGTCCTACAAGTAACTTTACGTACTTTTTTCCTGAAAATAAGTATATTAATCCTACAACTACATATACATATTATCGTTTAGTCAATAGCTCCACCCATTGTAATTGAATAGCCAATTTAAAAACCAATTTCACGTTTATTTTCATTAGCTGTTTTAAACGTAGAATATTTTGTGCGGTTTTAAATTTAAATATTTAATACTACTTACTATTGCATTTAATTAGAACAATATTAAAATTCACATGTTCGTATTTAAGTAAGAAAAAAAATCGTGCAGAGATTTAGTGGACTATATGAAGTAAAAATATTGAAAAATCAGTGGCGTCGGAGGGGTACCCTTGGGCCCGGGTATAGAATGGGACGATGGGCTCTCCTCAGGTAAGTCAAGTGTCACTAAGCCCAAATTGAGCTAAGGACAACAAAAAAACAAAGTCCTGACTCAATGCTTTACATCAATTTCACAGACGACAAACACAAGGTTCTGACTCAATGGTTTACATCTACTTTACAGGCGACAAACACAAAGTCCTGATATTTTGCATCAACTTTACAGGCGAGAAAGGTTCTTGAAGCACATTTGATAAGAGCGTTGCTTCTCTTACTCTGATGAAAGTGCATTCTGAAATCGAGCTCAATTTCCAAGAACGAATGTCCAAAGTAAAGAAATAAGAAACACTTCGAATGAGAGTTCCCAGTCATCAGGAAATCATCTCAAGATGTGAACGTGGTGTTATAAGATCGATTCCGTGATATTAAATTTATGAAGTTGTCTAGACAGATTGAATAATTGGAATAACGCATTAAGTTATGTAGCAAAGAGAGATGTAAGTTTACTGTGAATTTCAAAAAGTAATTTATGAATCACAACGAGATGACACATACACTAATATTAAATGACAAAATAATAGTTTTAAAAAAATTAATTACATACATAATTTTATCTACTGGAGTGTTTTTTGTTTCCAATTAATTTATTATTATTGATATTATCATGATTATTATTAGTAGTAGTAGTAGTAGTATTTAACAGTATAACACGTTTGTATTTAATAAAATGTAGTGATAATTGAGTAGTCTTCCCTTAATAGATTTCATATTACAAGTAATAATATTTGCTTTACTTCTACTATATTAGGTCAGTTTTTATTTTTATTACCAGAAATATGTAATAGCTAAACTATACTAGGGTTGTAAGTTAAATTAAGTAAAAATTGGAAGCAATTAAATTCTTACAATTTGGTCCCCCTATTGCTTAATAAACCCTGCACAGTGAACCCCCATTTGCTACGCCACTGTGCTTAGTGTTGATTTCACTCGTTTTAAGGTCAGATCTTCAAGGTCACTTGTAGTCACCTAGAAGTGCGTAAAAGCCTAATTCATAAAGCGCTGGTCGTCTGTGTGTTGTTATGCTCTTCCGCGGTGTTTAGTACTTGAAAATGTAACTAAGTCCAACTGGAGGTAACACTGAACTCAATGCTGTAACAGATAACACCGACGAAAGGCCAACAGTCGATAAATAGAGTCGACGCTGGTGTTGAAACAACAAACACTTTTAATACTTAATACGGGCACCGTCCGATGTCCTCTATTACAAGCCGTCTATATGATTCTTCTTATTCTTACTGTAAATAAGAAAACGTCTTGATTCTAAAGCGTCGCCTAGAGCAGGGGTGGGCAACCTATTTGTATCGAGGGCCGCATTTTTAAAAAATTGGGAATGGCGGGCCGCATATTTGTATACAACTTATAGAGACACTCTAAGCTAACTGTGTAGAATGTCTTTTAATTCATATTTACACTGTATTATATTCATGTTTCTTTTTTTTTCCACACTTCACGTTGAGGAAATACAACAAGAGTTAGCAATTTTTTAAACCAATTTTACGATTTTTTTTCAATTTGCTGTTGTCATTTTATATTAAAATATCCCCCACAAATATACAGTTGTACTTAATGCGCAGTATTTTACTTTTTACACTCGCGCCTAATGTTCGGAACTGTGGAAAGTAGCTTACTAGTTGTTGCCCTTGTGACTGCTGTCAAATTACAGTCAGTCAAAATCGACCAGTAGTAATGCTTGTTTAGTTTCCACAAAGGAAAAGGCTTGTTCACTGAATGAGACAATATATGTTCCGGAAGTTAAATGGGACGAGAGAAACTTGCCCATCACCAGAGAATGCTGACCATGTCCTTCAATGGTGCATTCTAAATCAAGAGACCCGAACAAGACTTTGGCCCAAAAACCCTCCTATAGAACCAAAAGTATTTAGATATACGATTACTGATCTGAACTCTCCAACATGTAAAATGAGAACGAAGAGGAACAGATGTATGTGTACCCAAATAGTCTGAACAGCAGCAATTTTATTTTAAGTGTGGAAATGCAGCTTGTGGCATTCATAAGACACCGTGGTAGTACTGACTGGAACTTCTCTTTGCTTGGAGATATGTCCTCTGGAGCTGAATCAGCTTCTTCGCTAAATGGTGAGCTGGTGGTATTGAAATCTGGTTCTTGAGGTCTTAAAATTTGCTTTTATAAATTGCACAATTAAGAAATCTAAATACGTGTTATACTTTTAATCATTTCACTAGAAATAGTTTCACCTGTCAGCAAAGGAAAATGACAAAACCTATTTTCTTTTGCTTGCTTGTTTGAAAAGATTTAACATGTAATTATATTTCATATGCAAAAAAAAGCCCATCGCAATAGCAATCATGAAACACATGAAATCTGTCTTCCACTCTTTATTGTAAATATTGGTAACAAAGTCACAGTCAATGTCCTTCAAGTAACAACAATTACTTTCTTGAGATTTTGTATTCTTCTCATTTGCCTTGCCCATGCTAAGACAGCGGATACATTGGATTTTTTTGTTCCTAAATAAATACATGTGGTTAACACCACTAGTCCTAATAAGGTGCATTATAATACCATTCCAATTATTAATATATTGAAATTTTATGCAGCTTTGTACAAACTTTCCTGTTTAGAGTTTATGGTTGGGATATATTTTTTTATATAAAAACAAAAAAGAAACTATTTTGCGCTGTCAAAGATCGAGCTCCATCAGTTGTTACACTTGCCATCTTGTTTCAAGCATACCCAACATTCAACACAGTTCTTCATAGCATTAAATAAATACTGATAAAAGATTGTCTTGAATTGAGTGTATTGAAGTATAACCAATAAGCATAATCTTCGTTTAATTGAAACTTTTTATAATGAGACAGTTTCAATAATTTATATAGATTTTTTAAAAATATATTTGCTTTTTAATCTGTATATACTGTGGGTACACCTGATTTCTGTAGGTGTCAGCGGGTCGAATAAAAACACTCCGCCGGGCCTCATGTGACCCGCGGGACGTAATTTGCCCACCCCTGGCCTAGAGAGTTCTTGTTTTTTTAAAGATCTGTCACGTCACTTGTCACTAAGTAAAACTCTCCCCTTATTCCCGGAACAAATAACTAAATCCTAATCATGTCATAACAGTGTGTGTGTGTTTGTTACTTATGTTGTTCATGTTTGCATCTAGATTGTTATTTTCATAGTGGTCATACTGAGGTGGACACGTGTACTCAATCTTATTTCCATTTGTTTGGACCAATAAAAGTATCTTAGAATTTTGTGCAAGTTTTACACTATTTTGTTTTTTTGTTTTACCCTCTGTTTTGAAAAATGTCAGAACGAAAAAAAACCAAAACGCTTACATGGTGCCAGTCTAGTCACGTCGGATATAGTCATGTGATCATCCAGAAGGGTCGAGCGATGTTCCGTACGAATCGAAGTCAGCATTCAAGATCCAGTCCGGTACAGTGAATCCAGTGTGAGGTCGGTCCGAATCAGAGAATCGAGTACATGCCCGAGACGGGGTGGAGAGGTAACTTGATACAGCAATACAGAACAGAAGTTGATACAGCGGTATGGTTTTTCAACGGTGTAGCATTTGTACAGTGTTACATGTTGCCAATGGCACAGTATTGGCTGTTGATTTCTTGGATATTAAAATGTTACGCTATTTTAGAGCCCAGAGTTTACAAGTTCTTTTAGTTGGTTGTGTCGTGTGGTCATGGTGGTCCAGTTTGCAAATAGTCTGAATAAACTGTGCATCATCACAAGAAAATTTCAAAGTTTTTAAAGAGCCACAAAGTTTTTTTTTCTTGCCAACTATAAATTGTACTCGCATAAAAAGTTATTTGATAAATAAAAACGAATCTATTTATTCATTTAAAATTTCTATTTTTTATATATAGATTATATTGCTAGTGTTTTTTTAACAAATTAGATAATATATAGGCTATATGGCATTATTAGATAATTACTTATTCTGTAAGTAAATAAATTAAAAGAGTTAAAAATTTACATACAACACTAACTTGTACTTCAATAACAAAACAATACAGCAAACAAATTCAACGGGAGCGATGGCTTTGGTTTTAGAAAGTTTGGAGACATTTGGCTCATCACTTGTTGCTTTTAGTTTCAAACACGACTCTAAGTTTTCAATTGTTAGTTGGCTTCTTACTTTACTTTTAATTATATTCATGCTCGAACGAATATGTTGATACGAAAATAGTCAGTAAGTCTACTTCAAATGCCAACCCTTTCACTTCACTGTAGCAATCTGGAAGACTATTCCATGCGTCGATTAAAAGTTCCTCGTCTCGCTGTATTTCTTTGAAAGCTGTCCACTTTTTGTTATGTACATACATTTCTGGACCTGCAACTCGCTTTTCAACTCTATAAATTCTCCACTCCACAAAGCTTTACTTTTTTAAGTCCAGTATCAATTCTAAATGGCTCAATGTGGGTTTCATTACTATTTTCACAGCACTATCACAGGAAATACTGTATTCTTCCATTAGACAATGCCCTAATACCCAAAGAAAAATATCATTAAATATGTTCTGTTCCATTTCTTACAGTAGTAAATAAGACAGAGTTTTCTGTTGATCATTTCGTATGCTGCCCGTATGGCCTAGGCCTAGCTGACAGAAAAACCAATTTATAAAGATAACATAATTTATATCTTTAATCAACAAAAACTTTTTCATTATCATTTGCAAGCATGGGGTATAATTATCTATCTTCCCGAATATATGTTGTCTCATTCTGTTGTGTCCAGTTCTGAGGCGAAAAATTATATGTAGGTCATGTCGAGATAGCTTTACAATAAGTTTCGTTTTTCTTGTCATCGGAAAGTGAGCTGGTCCGACACTCATCTCTTCTATTTCTCTTATCATTTTCTTCTACTGGGATCTAACGGTATGACGTTCACCCTTCAGTCTTCTCTTAGTGCAACACCAAAAAATCATTTATATAAACCAGAATAATAAGGTATTACCCTCTATTTCGAAGATTAAAAACTCCTTTATCCCACTATCGGTCAGAGTGTTACAAGATCAGCTGCCGTCATCGAGAAGTACATAGAAGTCCAATTCATAAAGCGCTGGTTGTGAATGTGTATGTGTTTCGTGAGTGAATGGTGTTCGAATTTTTCATCTTTATTGTAATTATACAGTAGTTACGCTGAGATTGTCAATTGTAGTCAAACTGAATTTCCATTTGATTGGATCAATAAAATTATCTTATTAAGGATCAGTGCAGTATTTCACGTGACAACGCAAACCCAGCTGCCACCTACATATTTTGCTAACGATAAATCTAATGATATCTAATGCAAAGCCGTTGTTGGTGGTCTATGTAAGTTATCTTTTGTCTTTTGTGTTTGTATTCGGAATTATTTTAAATGCTGGTTCATTTAGCTTTAATTGATTGTCAGATTGGTTTCATTTTGATGGGAAATATAAAAAAAACATTTTTTTGCCAAACAAGAGAAAGCAGTATATTTTAATTTTTTTATATTTTAAGAAATCTTTTTTTTAGCATGGTTACATTTTTACAATCCTCGCTACTTTGCTTTTTTATATATTTTTTTTTTGACCATTTTGTATTTCTGTTTTGGTTACCTTTATATACCTTTAAACCTGTTACAAGTGTTGGACTTAAGTGAAAAAAAATTATAGCTCCCCTTTCAGGTTTCTGTGGCCCACGGTTAACGAGGGTGTTATGTGGCCAGTACAACAAACAAACGCCTTTACTTTTCTCCAACTAATTTCAGGCACCCATTAGAGCTGGGTGGCACCCAAAGATTCCAAAATAAAAAATATAAGTTTTCACTAGGATTCGAACCAGGGACCCTCGGTTCGGAAGCCAAGCGCTTTACCACTCAGCCACCGCGCCTCCTCAATAGTTAAGTCCTACAACTGGACCTTAGTTTATTGATGCACAAAACTACGGTGATGCCTGTTCCGGCCCACAGAGCATAGTGAAGCTGAAGAGGTTTGGTTCCATATGACTCGATGACTGAGTTACGTCACATGACAGGAAATGTCTGTAAATTCATCGCCAAAAAAAAAAACAACGTTTGCCATCACGGACCTATAACATTGTTATGAGCTATTAAAACATTTTCCCCCCATACATTTGTTTAACTTTGTAAAATTTAATCCTAGATGTTGATGTGTCAAATGACCCAACTACCAACATTATCTATTCAAAAAGTCTGCAGTCTGAGATATTTTAATGAAGACACTCAAAGACTTCATTCTAGAGTCTCTTTTCACACACACCCTTTCCCTCTCCTCTCCACACCAACACGTACTCTCTCTCTCTCTCTCTCTCTCTCTCTCTCTCTCTCTCGTTCTCCCTAGCGCACTCTTATTCTCTCCCTCTGTCTCTCTCTCTTTAAACCGCTACCTCTCTTGTTTTCTATAAATTTCTTTAACCTTCTCTTCTCTCTTTTGGCTCTTCGGCTCTCTTTCACAATAATTCTTTGTTCCTCTCTCTCTCTCTCTCTCTCTCTCTCTCTCTCTCTCTCACTCGCTTTTTCTTTTTCTCTATGATGTTTCTTACTCAAAGTAATCAGTTTCACTAAAATAACATCTTCAGTATCGAGGTCAGTTTTAAAGTTGGCAACCAATTATCCGGGTAATTTTCGCCTCCACGCAGGGCTATATGGAAAGAGGAAATAACTACTTCAAGAAATACAACCAGAATTCGACTTAATGGAGTAAGAAAATTTCTCTGCAAAGATTAATTTTCCGGTAGATGTCCAGAGAAAAAAAAGCGTTTAGTTGGCAGCTCTATTAGTGGCTTTGGCATGAAGAGATGATTATAGTTACAGTGGACGAATAGGGTGTTAAGGTCCTAGTTTAATTGCCATGTATTAAATTTACATATGGCATGCAATTCAGGGGCGTGGTGGCCAAGTGGTAGAGCACTTGGTTTCCAAACCTATGGGTGTCGAGTTCATACCCCGTAGAAGACTGAGTTTTTGAAATCGAGATTTTTAGAGCTCTCCAGAGTCCAGCCAACTCTAATGGGTACCTTAAATGCATTGGGTAAGTAAAGTTTGCTGGTGGTTGTGCTGGCCATATGATATCCTTGTTAGCCGTAGGACATAGAAACAGATGATCTTGACATCATTGCAAAGATCGCAGAGTTATGTTGAGCAAATAATTTTTTTGGCTCTGAAATTCATCGCCTTTCTCCAATAGACAATGAGGAATGGAAAAAAAAAGAATTTTTAAGACTTCAAAATGCTAGAACGATTTGATACTATGACATATGTGTGTCTTAATCTTGGGCATAATTCCCATACCTCCACATTTCTATCGTTATAGTACACTTCTCACACCTCCACATTTCTATCGTTTTAGTACACTTCTCATACCTCCACATTTCTATCGTTATAGTATACTTCTCATACCTCCACATTTCTATCGTTATAGTACACTTTTCATACCTCCACATTTCTATCGTTAGAGTTCACTTCTCATACCTCCACATTTCTATCGTTATAGTTCACTTCTCATACCTCCACATGTCTATCGTTAGAGTTCACTTCTCATGCCTCCACATTTCTATCGTTATAGTACACTTCTCATACCTCCACATTTCTATCGTTATAGTTCACTTCTCATACCTCCACATTTCTATCGTTATAGTTCACTTCTCATACCTCCACATTTCTATCGTTAGAGTTCACTTCTCATACCTCCACATTTCTATCGTTATAGTTCACTTCTCATACCTCCACATTTCTATCGTTATAGTTCACTTCTCATACCTCCACATGTCTATCGTTATAGTTCACTTCTCATACCTCCACATTTCTATCGTTATAGTTCACTTCTCATACCTCCACATTTCTATCGTTAGAGTTCACTTCTCATACCTCCACATTTCTATCGTTATAGTACACTTCTCATACCTCCACATTTCTATCGTTATAGTACACTTCTCATACCTCCACATTTCTATCGTTAGAGTTCACTTCTCATGCCTCCACATTTCTATCGGTATAGTACACTTCTCATACCTCCACATTTCTATCGTTATAGTTCACTTCTCATGCCTCCACATTTCTATCGTTATAGTTCACTTCTCATACCTCCACATTTCTATCGTTATAGTTCACTTCTCTGCATGTCAGTATGACCTCATTTCAATGACGAGTAGTATGGTAAGGGTCATATGAACTGACAATGTTAGGATAATAAGGGTTAACAGAGATAGTCAACGCAAGACTTTCGAGCCCCTTCCTTTATCTTACAGGGAGATTGCATTAGACTTTGGCGATTAACTCAATTTCTGCTTCCAGCAAGTGTCCACTGGAGAGTCGTCCAATCATAGAGCTTGAATCTCACTTGGGATTAGAAATGCTTTAACACGGGATCTGATCCCTATAGGTCAATTAAAGGTTGTAAGAGGCCAATACCTAATCCCATTTCTCTTGTAAAATGACCTACTCTCTATCTTGTACATGCCAGCTCATGGGTTGTCAAATAAGAGATTAACCCATTTCCCAATAGAGTGTTTTGTTATCGACTAGAGAAGTATCGAACAGCGTGCGCATTTTTAAGAAAATGACTTAAGTCCGAAGATAGAGTGTATAATTTACCGGACTACGCAGACCCATCTTGACCTACTAATGTAACAACATTTCATGCTTTCAAAGTCGCTGTCTTACGTAGTTTTCAACGTCTGTGTCAAGAGTGGTATATTTTCTTTAGAATGGGCCTCAAATAGGTCTAAGGCAGTGTTTAACAAACCTTTTCCTTAATGGAACCTTCGCACATTCTAAGTGTTTAGCGGAACACTTTGATAATTTTTTTAAATAGATCAATTCACGTGGTGACCTACAATTTAATTATTCCAGTATTTCGTGGACCACTTAATTAGGCCTCGCGGAACACTAGGTTTCCGTGGAACACAGTTTGGGAAACACTGGTATAGGTACTAGGTAGAAGAAGCAAATAATACAATTTCTGTTTTAGAAATAACAATCTAAAGGGAGTATCTGGGAGAAGGTTTCTGAGCTGCCTTTAGGCACTCAGCAAACACAACTCTGCTCGAGTTTGGAGTCGAACTCGACCTATTTGTTAGGTAATGACATTTACTGAGCCACAGTTGAAATGACATCAACAACAACTGTAGCAACAACAACAACAACAACAACTTCTGCATATTTTTGTTTTCATTCGTCTAGTACAGTGGTTCCCAAACTGTGTTCCGCGATGCCTGAATAGGTGTCCCACGAATATACTGGAAGAATTACCTATTAGGCCACCAGGTGAATTAATCTCTCTAAAAACATAGGCAAAGTGTTCCGCTAAATATTCAGAATGTGCGAAATGTTCCGTCTAGAACATAGTTCTTTAAATACTACAAAAGAATTGCTCGTATAGCATATCTTGCTATTTCCACGTCATGTCCACTTCTTGTCTTGTCCATTTATTACTCCATCCACTCAACAAAAGTTTATCCTGTGATCGTCCACGAATCTTACCTTCGTCCAGCCCCCTCCCCTGTAATTACGTCATCCACCAACACTTGACTCTCGTAGTGTTCCCCCCTCTCCCCGCTTTATCATGGCATCTGAAGCTCAATCCAGCAACTGTTTGAAGAGCAGACGTCTGTGTTGTCTCTTCGCGCCCTCACTATTTAACGCCCTCAGACGTACATTTGACTTGACACGTGTCCACAATGACATTGAGTGTAAATGACATGTGGGCTCGATTCTGCACTTTTTTTATGACATTTAGATAAAGGAAAGTTCTGTTTTGTATTTTTTTTTCCTTTCAAAAAAAATAAAATTGGCGGACTTTCTATGAGTTAGTTAAAGCACAAACTTCCTTGTAATCTTATTTGAAAGATATACAGATTTTTAACAATCTATGTTTTAAAAGTGTCAGACTCTCTAATAAAAAATGAAGATTACTACATCTTATCACACAACTTCCGAGTAGAACAGAAAGGGATGCTGGTTAGCAGGATTGGAATTTGAGACCATCGTTCCGAAAGTCCAAAGCGCATTCCGCAAGGCCAAGCAGTCAAAGCGAAGAAAGTCTATGGTTGTTGAGAAGTCAAAGGCACGGTCCATCCAATGATAGCAATAACAATTTGTATAGCGATGTTAGAGACATAATGTACTTAGGAGGCATAACAAGTCATAAAATGAGCTTTCAAAAAGGCGAATATTAAGTAAGTTTTAAAAAAGCGATTGTTACATTTCTTCGTTTGAAACTTAGTCAAGTAGCTAAAAATAAAGTGGTATTGAAAAAGCCATGAGTCTGTACGTTTTGAAAGAAAAGAGCGGGACATTTAGAAGAGATGCAAGCATTGAATGTAAGGCTACCCACCAACGAGACGGAAAACTCTTGAGTTCAAACCTCTGCTGTCTTTGCAGCTCTGCCCAAACATGGGAAAGGCTTCGGGAGTCAACCCAGTCAGACGGGAGCAGGCGACCCTCAGGCCTTTTGCAGCACACAGTACTACACCTTAGCAGAGCCTGCGACGCCGCTGATCCCAAACTATATTAACACTTGCCGCTCTTTTGGAGAAGGAGGAACTGCTGTGTGTGTGTGTGTGTGACATCGTTTCGACCAAAGCTGATGCCCAGGCATTCATCACATTCGATTCCTATTACGTGCTCCATAGTCACTTCGCTACCGAAGGAGACCATATCGTCTTGAGGTGATCAGTTCCTTCAGGCAATGCATCATTGTGCATGCACCAACAATACAGTCGATTCGTTTAACAAAAAGAATAAATACAAAAATAGTAACTTTATGACAATTTGGAGAAAAAGGGGGGGGGGGGATTATAATACTAAGAAATAGAAAATTGAATTTAACTTGCCAAATAAAAGTCAATTAGTGACACCATAAACGTCGCGGAAATGGAAGTGTACTATTGGTCCCTCGGAAGACATCAATGCGCGTATCTATGGAGCTAGTACTTAGGTAGTAATCGTTAAATTCGGCCAGATTCTTGCCCTCTTTCATTCCTTCCCGCCGGGCCTTCCCAGTGGTCAAAAAGACAGACGAAATTACACAGCAATCGATATGGCTTTAACTATTATTTTCTTCTTGGATCTGGCCAATCAATGGCGGAGGCAGTCCTCACGCCGGGGCACGGGCAAGAAGGGAAGTGAGGAGTTATAGCCCTTGCGTAGTGTGTGAAGAGAAGCAACCTGACACAGCCGAGAAATCAGATATCGAGGTGAACACATCGGGTCGGCGACAGCGTGGTGGGGGTGGGACGTAGTGTTGCATGAGTAATTAAAGATATACCAGATATCTGCGAGTCCGAATCAAAGCGTAATAGTTTTCTCTCCTAGCGTCAGAATGAAACTGTTAAATTTAGACAAACCTGATGAACGTGATATTAAATCATTGAACACTGTAATGGAGCACAGGAATTGCGTGTAGTTTATTCATACATTAGAAAGGTTCCCAGACACAAGAGTATCCAAACGAGGGTAGAGCCTCTGTAAGGATGACCAAACTAATAAAAAAAAACAACATCACCTGTTATAAAACTACTTTAGAGAATATAATTACTCAGCTGAGACAACTGAACAAGGCATCAATATAATTTGAAAACATTAATGTATCTTGGAAATTTCCTTTCGAAAGAATCCCAATATCAAGGACCTCGATTGTGTTTACAATAAAAGACAATAGTCAACCTAATACCTCCAAACTCCTCATGAACTCATCGCAATGCTGCTTGTCCTCAGTCTTGGGTTGAAGACAAGTTGAAGACCGTACTGGTCTGTCCACCTGTGAAGGCCTCCCAACTAGTGATTTAGGGAAAGAGGTCTTAGTACTAAAATTCTCTTGGACCCCTCAGTCTTTTTACAATGGCGTGAGACCCAATGACTGAGTAATGTACAGGAACTCCCTTTGAGTTGATTAGCCCACCTTGTGGACATAAAAACAGTTACAATAGGAATTCAAGCATGTCGGCTGGTAAACACACCAACAAAAACATTTGGGCTTCCATAGGAAATAAAGACAGATCCTTCCGAAAGATTCCCAATGCCAAGGACCCCGTTCGTGTACGTACATGTGTCTATGACAGATGACAATGGACAAACTAGTGATCGTCAAGTTTGGACAGTTTCGAAACAATGCTAATCCTAATTGTTGTGTAAACCCGGAACTTGCGTTTTTGTCTTATGTGTTGTTTTCAATGTAATCTCTTCTACTGAATAAAAAAAAAAAGACCTTTTTACATTTCAGAATTGTAATTAAAATGTTCCACTGGACATTGACCAGTCCATCTCTACTGCGCTTGTCCTTGATGCGGGATAAGTGAAACATATTTTGAAACGTTGGCGGAAATGCTAATAAAATAAAAATAAATTGTGTATCCTGAGACGCTGTGTGTAAGTAGTAACTTTTGCAGTCTGAACTTGTTCATGCAAGAGGTTGTCGAAAAGCTTGACTTTTGAGTTAGTGATTTCAAACCAGAAAGGATGAAATATCGATAATCTGACATTTCAGTAAACAATAAAATAAAAGCCGGACATTCTCACACTCCGTACTGAGAACGCGATCACACGTAGAAAGACCTGTCCTCCTTTACGGGCGTCAATAAATCAGAATATAGGACAACAGATTTATGACATTCACAGAGGATCTCTTGCAAGGGCATCTCTAATTTAAAAAGAAAAAAGCTATCTGATGTGCTAGATCTTGATCGAGCATTAATTCGTTCAATGATCCGTGAAAATTAATCAGAACATGACCATCCAGACGTGATCTAATGTAGTGTGAATAGTTTGTAGCTTGTGGACCAAGACAATTGACCTATCTCACGCAATAGAGCTAAAAAAGTGTTTTTTTTTATTTGTAAAATGTTCTTGTTCTATTGTGATCTTATTAGAAAAACTGTATAAAGTTATTAAGCAGAGCTTTTAATTCAAACCATGAACTAAATGTACCTAAAAATCAATCCTTGAAATATGAATTCCTTGAAAAAAAAAACTTTTTATGAAGTGTGTTTGTGAGCTATTTTAGGACTGATTAAATATATTATACATTATAGGCGTGGGTGTTGCATATGTTCACATTCCATAAGACATCCAAGTATGTCAACTTCTCTTCTGACACCATTTGTTGTCGTTGGGTCGTCCAGACAGATAGTACAACTGAACCGATGTAGGCGTATTATATCTTTCATGGGCGTAGCCAGGGGGGGGGGGGGGGGGGGTTGGAGTTCAACCAAATTTAGTGAATGATTTTTTGCTTTGATTTTGTTTATTTTTGGTGAGATTTTAATACTAAACAATGATTTGCCCCAGCACAACCAATGGGGTCTTCAGTTTAAAACCCCTTAAAGGGGGCTTTGAGTTTAAAACCCCCTACCAGGGGGGTTCGAGTTTAAAAACCCCTACCAGGGGTTTTGAGTTTTAAACCCCCTACTTGGGGTTTTTGCAGTTAACCCCCCCCCCCTCTTCTATAAAACAAAACAAAACAAAAATGCAAACGAAAATCCCCCAATTCCCAGAG
Source organism: Biomphalaria pfeifferi (assembly GCA_030265305.1). Classification (NCBI taxonomy): domain Eukaryota; kingdom Metazoa; phylum Mollusca; class Gastropoda; family Planorbidae; genus Biomphalaria; species Biomphalaria pfeifferi. The sequence goes on from JASAOG010000093.1 coordinate 15,163, forward strand.
CACAGTTAAAGGAGATTTTGATTTTAAAACCCCCTCCAAAATTTACGATAAACCCCCTCTTCAATAAAAAAAAAGTTAATTACGCACTCAAAATGTTATGAGTGTAGCTAAATGGGTTTTGACTTAGTTTTTAGTTTAAACCCAACTTCAGTGGGGTTTGAAGGTAAAAAATACCTCTTTAATAATAAAAACAAAGCAAATTATATACTCAAAATGTTTTGTGTGTAGTCAAAGGGGTTTTGAGTTTAAACTCCCCTCCAGTGGAGTTTGAAGCTAAAAAGTATCTCTTCAATATAAATAAAAGCAAATTACTCACACTAAAACATATGAAAGCAGCCAAAGGGGTTTTGAGTTTAAACCAACCGCCAGGGGGTTTGAGGCTAAAAAATACATCTTTAGTGTAAGAAAAAAAGCAAATTACACACTCAAAATGCTATGAGCGTTGCCAAAAGGGGTTTTGAGTTTAAACCCCCATTCAGAGGGATTTAATGCTAAAAATACCTCTTCAATATAAAAAAAAGCAAATTACACACTAAAATTATTTGAGCGTAGCCAATCCAATCGGGGGTTTTGAGTTTAAACCCCTCTTCTACGGATGGCGTTTGTTTAAAGTTTAAAACCCCTCCAGATGGTTTTGAGTTTAAGATCCCCCTACAGAGCATTTTGAGGTGGAAAACCCCAACAGAAGATTTTGACGATAAAACTTTTCTTTTCAATATAAAATCTAAAGCAAACTACAGTCACTTAATTCCAAGAGCGTATTCAAGAGTGGTTACACATTTTTACCAGTGGCAGGGCTCCCTTAATAAACTGCAGTGAATAGTCATCTGCCGAAATTGAAAAACACTAAATGTGGCTCAACAAAGATGGCTAAGACAGATTTTAGGAGTCAGTTATAGAGATCGGGTCTAAATCAAGGAAATCCTATGCCGAACTTGGAGTCGACCCTTTAGTAAGATTGTGAGAGAGCGACGCATGAGGTTTGTGGGACATGTTCTCCAACAAAATGAATTACGCATAAGAAGAGTTGCAATGATATCCTAGTACAACTTGACGCCACTCATAAGGTCCTCATGGCAGGTGGGAAGAGGCTTCAGACATTACCAGTGACAGATTTTTATGGAAACAGCTTGACGTCAAATGCTCCGAACGGCCATGATATCTTTTATATATAAACTTTAAATAACTTAAACAAACTTCTTTGTGAACAAAAGCTCAATAATATTTTATTACAATATGACAGATTTAACTTGGAAGGAGATATAGATATTTTAGTAATAAAATAAACTGATATTCAAACAAAATTTAACTCACAACAAAAAAAAAACGTCTTTGCTTTTTCTAAAGACTAAGACTGCTTTATTGATCCTTATGGAAATTTGTTGTGATTACAAGAACTCTTTTCTCATAGAAAGACCTTTGTCTCTATATCGTCTGCCGTTCTTAGAATGAATTATTACACTCTCACCATCACATAGGACACAGACTTACACATAAACTTCATAGCAGTGGGACTTGGAGACAGGAAGTGGAATGATGGGTACAGAGGAAACACGTGGAGAGTTCAAAGTGAGACAGCAGTTCTAGTCTGTAGAAGGAAGTAGTTTAAAACTTGTTTCACCTTTTGTTTTAAAGAGTAGTTTCAATTATATCAATTAGATAAGAAGATTTGATAGCTTACTTTTGTTTACTAAATAGTTTATTTTAATGTAGTATTGTAGTTGTTGTTTTTTAAACTTCACTAATATATCCACAAGTTTACATATTAGCTGTGCCCAAATGGGACTCTGGTCAAGCTATCAAAAACTAGATCCCAAACTGACAAGAACACGGGCCTCAAGGACATAAACTCAAATCTCCCATACAAGTCACATTAAAGCAGAAATAAGTTTAAAGAAAGAAATGCGTGTTGGCTGTTGTGTACTATGCTTATAGCAATTTGTATAACTTCCCTTTTCTCTTTTTCAAGTAGATTTAAAATTCCACAATGGTTTTGCGTTTTAGCACACTAGTAATATCCTAATATTAAAAAAGTAATTTCTTTGAAACTTTCGTAAACTTAAAAACCTAAATCGAAATGCACATTTTTTTAAAAATCCGCGTCCTATATTTTGTTTTCATAGGTGTAAAAGTGGACTTATCATTGATCGAAAAGATCTCTAAATCAGAAGAGGGTCATTTTCATATCATTACTTTAAATATATAATTAGTTATCTTACATTAAAATTATTAATAGAAAGTTTCTATGAGGTTTTTATTATTATTAATGAAAAGTTCAAGGAAATATTAAAGAACTAATCTCTTTTTTTTTATTTTCAGAATAATACCGACCTGAAAGTCCAAGATTAAAGTCTAGGCACGTTGTCAGGACTAAGGAGGTCGTGTCCACAGTGAGAAATGACCGCTCAACTGACCACATAGGCCCACATGCTTTCAAACACACACGCGCGCGACGGGAATTAGCTAGGAAGAAGCCGTCTGGAAGAGACCGGGTCGAGGGTCGGTCCACTGGGCAAGTGACCGGAGGGAAAGGAAATGACTCCTGGAGATTAAAAAGCGCCCCTTGCTAATATTGAGATTCATGCAGTCAAGTAGTCCTTTAGCCCCCGCCTCAGCCTCCCCTCTCCCCCCTTCCTCTTCCGTCCTCAGTGCATTCCAATGTTCCGATTCATCATAGTGAAGTATACAGTCCAGAAAGTACTGCTCTCTCAATGTTCTCATTTCCGGGTCACTTCATTAAACTGATGCTATTTATTCCTCTTTTTTTCTAATGTATCAATTTTATTATCAGATTCTACCCATCTATAAATGTATCTCTCTCTCTCTCTCTCTCTCTCTCTCTCTCTCTATCTCTATCTCTCTATCTATCTATCTATCTATCTATCTATCTGTAAAATTAAAATGTAGTAAAGTTCTTCTTTCAGACCTTGCGATCTATGAGGCAGATAATGTTAAGGTTATCTGTTTCTTTGGTCAATAGCTAACGCGCAAGGTGTCATTTAGCCAAGCACAACGACCATAGTTGGCTGGACTCAAGGGCACCCTAAAAAATCCCGAAATTCAAAATCCTAGTCGAAATCCACTCACACCGTTCCCTCCTCTCTCCTTATAGAATATAAAATTAATCTAAATTTACAAAGGTAGCGCGATGTCTTTATTTTATAATTATGTTCGACATTTAGACCAGTGACGAATCTAAACAAAGGAACAGGAAAGTTAATGATTACGCGGTACATCCAGATCAGTAGCTACTTAACTTGTTGTTTGGACTGCAGATATTTGATACAGATAGTTTTGACGACAAATATGGATTTCAGAATTATCGTAATAAGCATATTTAGTATTGCGAGCAAGGGTTTTGACTGTACATGAATGGGTGACTGAGCTTGCAATCGGTCAAAATGCAATTAACATAAAATTATCAAAACAAACATGCCATCCCATATAGGAAGTCAACGAACATATGAAATTTATAAACAGATGGAGTCAATGAACAGATGAAATCTATGGCCAGGAAAGTCAACGGACAAATTAAATCTATGAACAGACGAAGTCACCAGAGAGATTAAATCTATAAACAAAGTCAACGAACAGATGAAATCTATGACCAGGCTAAGTTAACGAACAGAGGAAATCTATGAACAGATAAAATCAACGAACAGATGACATCTATAAACAGACAAAGTCAACTAAAGGTGAAATCTATGAACAGATGAAATCAACGAACAAATGAAATCCTTAAACAGACAGAGTCAACGAACAGATGAAATTAGTGAACAAATGAAATCCTTAAGCAGACAGAGTCAATGAACAGATGAAATCAACGAACAAATGATATCCTTAAGCAGACAGAGTCAACGAACATATGAAATTAGTGAACAAATCAAGTCAGTGAACAGGGGAAATCAAGAAACTAATAAAAATCAGTGAACCTATGAAGTCAACGACGAGTGGGTACGTGTTGTTTGTAGTTGTGTCTCATGACTCTATATTAGGTTGTTTGTAGTTGTGTCTCATGACTCTATATTAGGTTGTTTGTAGTTGTGTTTCATGACTCTATATTATGTTGTTTGTAGTTGTGTTTCATGACTCTATATTATGTTGTTTGTATTAACCTTTTTTTCTAATGCTTGTTTTTCAATTCCTATCTCCGACAAGATTTCATCTTTGGCTTTCCAGATGCAGTTGTTTTAATCTTGCATCTGGCAACACGTCTGAAGAAAATATTTATATTTACCTTATTGGCCAGTTTGGACGCAGCTTATTCTGTAAAGCAATGATTGCTATCGCTTGACAATGCGAACTTTTGTTTTGGGTCAAATCATTTTGAGAAAACAGCATTATATTTTGAGGAGGTCACATAATTTTTATAAATTTTGTAACTGTTTTTTTACAAAGCTTATATCATCTCACTCTGTCTGTCTGTCTGTCTAGTAAAAAAAGTCTGTGCATGTTTTTTCTCCCACATCCAATCTCGGATTAAGCTGGAAAATTTTGCACAATTATTTCTTTTTACCTGACAACATGTGAATCAATAAAAAAAAAAAAACAATACATTAACTATAGGTAATTAACTTTTTGTTTTGTTTGATATCTTGAACAAGGGAAATAAATCGTAATTGACAGATGTGGTGGTATAAATTGAGTTCCTTTAAGGTCTCTTGAGCCCTGAGTGAACATTTTTTATGCATTTAAAAAATAGATACCCCCCTTCTTCTCGCCCCATTTTACAACTGGTCCAGACAACTGATAGGATCATATCGCATCGAGAAAGCTAAACACTAAACAAAAACAATGGATAAAAATATTTCTGATCGCACAGGTTTATTATATCTAGGTCAGCCATACATATAATGACATGACTGGTCCAAACTAATACAAATACACTTAATATAAGCTTTGTTTTCTGTTGTAAGTAGTTTTTTATGTTTTCCTTCATGGAACAAACTATTTGGTCTATTAGTACTGTAAAGGAAGTAGTTGTACATTCGCTACATTTAACCTCAATATGTGTGGCTGGGTGGCACTAGCTACCTAAATGAGGGAATTGAGTTCAAATCCCAATGTTAACCAAATATGTTTATTTCAAAGTCTGACTTGAACTGAGTTCTGTTTGATGAGCACCTAAAGATAGCACGGAAACATCCTCCAGGATACCACAGTCCCCGTGTTTCACTAAAAGGATGAGAACGAAATTTAGCTGAGCGTGCCATAGAGGAATAGAAGACTCGCCATAGAGGAATAGAAGACGTGCCATAGAGGAATAGAAGACGTGCCATAGAGGAATAGAAGACGCGCCACACATATGCACTAATAGGCCTGATACGTCAATACGTATACAGCAAAAACCTAGCACGGTAATACCACAAGAGAAACTTTTACCTGCGCCGAGGTCAACACGTGCCACGCTGAGAGAAACTTTTACCTGCGCCGAGGTCAACACGTGCCACGCTGAGAGAAACTTTTACCTGCGCCGAGGTAAACACGTGCCACGCTGAGAGAAACTTTTACCTGCGCCGAGGTCAACACGTGCCACGCTGAGAGAAACATTTACCTGCGCCGAGGTCAACACGTGCCACGCTGAGTGAAACTTTTACCTGCGCCGAGGTTAACACGTGCCACGCTGAGAGAAACTTTTACCTGCGCCGAGATCAACACGTGCCACGCTGAGAGAAACTTTTACCTGCGCCGAGGTCAACACGTGCCACGCTGAGAGAAACTTTTACCTGCGCCGAGGTCAACACGTGCCACCCTGAGAGAAACTTTTACCTGCGCCGAGGTCAACACGTTCCACGCTGAGAGAAACTTTTACCTGCGCCGAGGTCAACACGTGCCACGCTGAGAGAAACTTTTACCTGCGCCGAGGTCAACACGTGCCACGCTGAGAGAAACTTTTACCTGCGCCGAGGTCAACACGTGCCACGCTGAGAGAAACATTTACCTGCGCCGAGGTCAACACGTGCCACGCTGAGTGAAACATTTACCTGCGCCGAGGTCAACACGTGCCACGCTGAGTGAAACATTGAAAAGCGAAAGTAAGAATTGGATCTTTGGAATAATAAAATCAATGCTGTTGTTTCTCTGAAGCTGACATGTTGTTTTTTGTATGTTGTACCTTTAACTTGCACCCAGAAGTGAGGAGGTTATTAAAACTGTGTGCGCGTGTGTGTAGATGTAACTCTTCCACTGTGACTGACACTTTAATCTGGAAATCTGCTTTCAATATTGAACTGCGCAACGAAATTGTATGTTGTGAATTATTTACTTGCGTAAATTGTCCCGAACTTCAATTAAAGTTAAAAGCCATAGCCTCACATTTCCCTTCGCTTGTGCATGCTTCCCAGACTCTGAGCATTGGCGGTGATTTCCGGTTCTTTTATTGAACCTATTCAAGCTCAGAATATTTTGCTGATGACATTAATGGTGATCTGGGTTAAACCGATTTTAAATTATTTTTTAAAAATCCTTTATCATTTAAAAGTTAGTTTTATACAAATTTATAACATTTGTTATTAACATGGCTCAGGGCTGTAATATATTATCGTGTATCTATGTATCATTGTATCTTTTTGATCAACAGGCAAGATGGACAGGAAATGTCCTTCAAATGAAAGTACACAGACATTCCAGGGCTGCTCTCAAAACCAAAAGACAGAGGAGGAACATGGTCGACTCAGAAAGACCTGGAAGGCAATATGTAAAAAAAATGATAGCACTCAACTATGACCTGAACGCTCAACTGAGAGAATAAGAAACTTTAACTCTGGTGACTGAAGAGTTTCATGGGAATAAAATTAAAATTTAATGATAATCGCTCAAGTTTCCAGATTTCAACACAATGTCTTGTACTCCAATGAATGTTTGTGCGTTTTACGTGGTGTGAAGACCTGTGAACAGTGTGTACTTGATGTTAGTTTTACTTTGTCTTACTTTGGAAATTCTAGTTTTATTTCGAGTGATTGTTATTTCATGCATGCACACAATAAAAACACACACACACAAAATGTGTCAGCATGGAAATAATCCCAGTGCAAAAAGGGCCTGAGTCTATAGAAACCTAGAACTGGCAATAAGTGCACAAAAAGTGTGTTCAGGACAGGGCAACGCCTTTTTTAAAACTGGCCCTAAATGTTAGACGTAGACATGAATGTGAGACTCTGGCAAGTAATAGGCGAAGGAAGGAGTCAAGTTGACAACAAAATAAGAGCCGAGAGAGAGAAGAGAGGGAGAGAGAGAAGAGAGGGAGAGAGAGAAGAGAGGGAGAGAGAGAAGAGAGGGAGAGAGAGAAGAGAGGGAGAGCGAGAAGAGAGGGAGAGAGAGAAGAGAGGGAGAGAGAGAAGAGAGGGAGAGAGAGAAGAGAGGGAGAGCGAGAAGAGAGGGAGAGAGAGAAGAGAGGGAGAGAGAGAAGAGAGGGAGAGAGAGAAGAGAGGGAGAGAGAGAAGAGAGGGAGAGAGAGAAGAGAGGGAGAGAGAGAAGAGAGGGAGAGCGAGAAGAGAGGGAGAGAGAGAAGAGAGGGAGAGAGAGAAGAGAGGGAGAGAGAGAAGAGAGGGAGAGAGAGAAGAGAGGGAGAGAGAGAGAGAAAGAGGGAGAGAGATAGGGGGAGAGATAAATCAATCGGTTTGAGTGTTTTTAAAACAAACAATTGTCTCATGACCCTCTGGTGTGGCCCCTCCATCAACCACAAACTAGGCTGCATGACGTGATGACGTAATGATCAGAAAGATGAAATTCTTGTTGTGTGAATCTGTCAGTAAGATAGATGAGCGATGGCCTCCTCTGTAGCCATTTTTTTTTTCTTTTCAAATGTGGGGGTGAGAAGTGAACCCCAGGCTTCCTCTTAGCACCCACTGCGCCTAATAATGAAAACTGCCATCCTTTCAAGAACACAAACATGTCGGAATCGAATTATTCGTGGAAGTGGAAAGAGTCGCTTTGATCAGGTATAATGACTGTTCATTAGATTATCTAGAGAGTTGGCCTCACGATAGATCTTGTTTCTTCTCTCTCTCTTTTTCTGCCCCTCTCTCTCTCTCTCTTTCTCTCCCTCTCTCTCTTCCCATCTGTCTCCCTCTTTCTCTCCCTCTCTTTCTCTCTCCTTTCGAGTTTCCATTCATAAGTTTAGAAACTAGTTCAATTAGCAAGTAACCACATGGCTCGTTAGGAAACACAGAACTGAAAACATCAAGTCTTATACCTGGAGTATTTTTTATATATATAAACAAGGTAGTTGTATACAAAATCTCATACCAGAACCTACCTGAAAAAACAAGCAACATATATAAAAAAAATTTAAAAGGCGTATCTAAGGGGAACAACTCCACATTTAAAATCATATTCTATTCTATAATTATTCTAGACTGTTCCCATACAGACACACACAATCCAACTAATAAAAAAAATAATTCTAGATTTAAATGGCAGCCTGGTAATAAAAATCTAAACATTCTGTTTACATGTTCTTTGAGGTATCGTCACGATGGTTCCAAGTTCGAACCCTGCTCGCCGCCAAGTCCTTCTGTCTTGAAGGAGCCTTGGGCTACAGCGTACAAAATATCATTATATGGAGAAACTTTTCAATTTGTAGAAGATGATTTACTGGAATCTACCACACACGTGAATAAATCTCTAAAAAAAAAAGAAAAAAGTTCGCTAAATACTCAAAATGTGCGAAGTGTTCCGATAATGGAAAAGTTTGGGAAACACTGGTCTAGTCAATATGAGAGGAAGACGACAAAACCGAACTGAGGAAATGCGATGGGGGAGTCCAAACTATCTTTACAATTCTGGGGGGAGGGGGAGGCATTGTACTCACCACAAGAATCTGCCCTCTCCTCTCTTGAATGTTGAGTAAGTCTGTGGTTGTTTTTGTCTTTTGCGTCAGTCATTAGTCAACAAGTCAACCGCCCGTCCATCGATGACCTTTTTTTAAAAAAAATCCTTTTCGTAATTCCCCCTTACATCTTTCTCTCTCTCTCTCTCTCTCTTTGCATTTCTTCCATTCCCACAACTGGACCCTCCCCCCCCCCTACATCACGACCTCCTCCCCCCTCTCTAACACACATACACATCCCAATTTCTTTTATCCTCTCCAGCCAATTAATGGACGCCTCAGTCATCCACAGTGGGCTGTAAAGAGAGGGGAGGGGATCAACTTTAAAAAAAAAAAAAGTATAAAAACGGGGGGGGGGGGGGGGGAGAGAGTTAGGGAGGATAGTGAAAAATGACAATAAAATAGTTTCTGGGATGGGGGGGGGGGGTGAGAGATAGAGCACAGACAGGAGTACGAAAGGAAAGACTTGAGGTATTTAGAAAAAGCTGTCTTCATCATCGAGAGATGGGGGTTGGGGGGAGGGGTGTCCAAAGAGCGCGTGCTATCGGCGATCGATACCACGTGGTGCTGCGATGAGGTAAAGGAGGCAGAGATGAAGGAGTGAGGGAAGAGATGAAAGAGAGAGGAAGAGAAAGGGGGATGGGGGAGAGTGTCCCTTGTGTTGCTCTAATCGATAGAGAGGTGAAGTCTAAGAAACAAAAAACGTGTAGGGTTCATGCGTGTGTTTGTAATTTTTTTGTTTGTACTTCGTGTGTTTGTAAGTTTGTTTGTTTGTATTTTCAAACTACGAGGGTATTGTTTTTTTTTATTTAAGTCAATCACTTTAATACGTCTAGCTGCTGTTTTTTTTTTTTAAGGAAGAACAAATCGGGCTAGGCTTCTACGTGAGTCTTGCTGTACACGTGTGCTGTGTCTATGCCGCTGACACTTGGTGCGTGTGAGTCTGTGTCACATTACAGTACTCAACACGCATACCCTCGCGAGTGCAGTGTTTGTATACAATGTAGTGAGTAACAGATTCACACAGACTACACACATACAAACACCTGATGACTTAAACTGAACCCACAAACTTCTTATATTAAAAAGCAAAAGTGTTGAAACAATGACCAAAGGCAGAAGGCAGGGAAGCGAATAGTCCTGAGTCGAATTCAAGGTTCAATTAATATATGGTTCTAGTTTTGACGTGAAAAATCCATAAATTTTCTATACAAAACATTTAATAAAACAAAATGGTCTGCTATTTAAAAAAAAGTATCATAATATCGTTCGTTTAGATTCTGTGGATTCTGTCGCTTGATTTTCTTCCTAATTACGACCATCACATTTGTTATCATGACTTGTCCTTTGTAGTTTAAAACTTTGCCTATCTAATTATGTCAGTCAAATCTAAAATCCACATAACGTCGTCATAGCGAAACTATACTGATGGTTGGAGATTTTACAAGTAAAGACTCGAGCTCTTCTCATAAGCAATGTTGTACTCTAGCCCCACAAGTCACGTGTTGCCAAATTTGTTTCTGGAAACACACAGACAGATCCTGGAACTAACCACCAGGTAGAGTCTGTTGAAGGATACATGGAACACGCAGACAGATCCTGGAACTAACCACCAGGTAGAGTCTGTTGAAGGATACATGGAACACACAGACAGATCCTGGAACTAACCACCAGGAAGAGTCTGTTGAAGGATACATGGAACACACAGACAGATCCTGGAACTAACCACCATGGTAGAGTCTGTTGAAGGATACATGGAACACACAGACAGATCCTGGAACTAACCACCAGGTAGAGTCTGTTGAAGGATACATGAAACACACAGACAGATCTTGGAACTAACCACCATGGTAGAGTCTGTTGAAGGATACATGGAACACACAGACAAATCCTGGAACTAACCACCATGGTAGAGTCTGTTGAAGGATACATGGAACACACAGACAGATCCTGGAACTAACCACCATGGTAGAGTCTGTTGAAGGATACATGGAACACACAGACAAATCCTGGAACTAACCACCAGGTAGAGTCTGTTGAAGGATACATGGAACACACAGACAAATCCTGGAACTAACCACCAGGTAGAGTCTGTTGAAGGATACATGGAACACACAGACAGATCCTGGAACTAACCACCATGGTAGAGTCTGTTGAAGGATACATGAAACACCGTTCCATTCCAAAACTATTGGCGTAAGGTACGATGCAAAGAGCACATAGCAATCCATCATACATTTTCTTGCTAGATCTTCCTGCTACTGTCAACGGGAACAAGATTTATCTCAAGTAAGCTGAGAATCGTGATTCCAGCTCCATCCCTTCGTATCTCTCGTATCTCCTTTCTGATATGTTGCTTTAGATCCATCATGAATAACTTGATTGTCATAACATCAGAATAGAATAAGAAATTTCAAACAGTCACTCTCTTGCCGTCTTTAACCCTTTTTTTTTAATCATAACCTAGTTCGTTGGACAATCACGTAAATAAAAACTTGTACATCTATGTTAGCAGACTTTCAGTTTACTACACGTAATTTAGAATAGACACAAGGTGGGGGGGGGGGGGGGGGTGTCAAGATAATCATCAAAACGGCCAACGAGAACAATATAAAAAAAAATCTTACCTTAACGAGATTAGTAATTCTAATAATCCGGTTTCTTAAGGCGATTGTGATTATACAACACAGGAAGAAAGTTTTGGGGAAACACTGCGGGGAGGGAGGTCCGCGCTAGAGAGCCAGAGGACACACACGTGGAAGCTACATACGAGCCTCAACATGGATCTGCGCTATCTTCGCTAGGTTTGGTGGCTTCGATCGCTCAAACTCCCCCACACAGCGTTCGGCGCCCTCCGCCCTTCTTCGAACACCACCCGCCCTTCTTCTTAGGTCCACGTTTCGAAGACGTCCCCCCCCCAACACCACCCTCCTGTGTCCCCCCTTCGCCACTACTCACACTTCTAAATATAGGGAGGGACAGAGAGAATTCGTGTGCGTGTATGTGTGAGCCTTTATCTATCTAGAGTGCAAGAGAGAGAGAGAGTGAGTGAGAGATTGAGTGAGTGATAGAGTGTGTGTGTGTAAGAGAGAGAGAAGAAGGAAACATGAAATGAGAGAGAGAGAGAGGGGGAGAGTCAGACCTGGTGATTGTAGATTATGGATTATGGAGAGATTTGTAGAAGTTTGTGTTATCATAGACATTGGGTCGGAGTGAATCAAATGGACAGGGGTCTAATGACATTGGACAGGGAACATGACATGCGTCAGCTGATAGTGTTGAGATGTATGACGCGCGTCTATTGGCACCGCTAACATGACACGATAAAAAGCCAATGGCATCGAGAAGACGTGATGACGTCATCGACATTACTTGGGTGTCTCGACCAGCTTCCCTGGCAGTGTTTATTACGTCTATGTGACAAATGTTCTCAACACTGCTTGACACTGCTTTAATGTCAAGTGGGACGAAATTGTTAATGCTATGACAACTTGTCTATGCTACTCTACGTGTTGTAAGTGCCACTGTTGACATGCAAGGCGAATGACACTAGCACAGTAGCACTACCTGATAAAATACAAAACGTGACTTCAAAAAAGAAGATGATTACGTCGTACACGTGTCCCTAGGTCAATCTAACTCTGCCAAGTCATTGGTTTTCCTGGCTGACTCAGGCAACCCATTCCATGCTCTAATAGCACTAGGGAAGAGGGAGTATTTGTTCAAATTTGTCCTAGCATATGGAACAAGAAATGTGCCTTTATCACTGAATTTAAAAAAGCCGCCTTATTGACTCACCGTGAAGTAATAATGACAAAATCATATTTTGCTAGGATATATTAAATCAAACCTGTTTAAAATGTGGTGTCACAGGAGCCCCTGTCGCTGACCAATTTCAAAACTTTCATAACATTACTGGCTGTCCAATATTTTTTTTTTGTAGAAATAACAGTTTGTTAACAGAATTAGTTACATATCTATATGATAAAAGCAACTTCTTAATAACTCATTATTGATATTATATTTTAATCAAACATTATATTATGTCGTTTCCTTCTGGTATGTTGACCGATTCGGTGGGGTGGGTTTGGGGCGATTACATCTACTGCCCTCATAGTTTATGAACAAAATTAGTTGAATATCTATATATAATTTTAAATTGTGTCTCTCGCATCTTGGTCGATTCGGTGGGGTTGGGGGGGGGGGTACGTTTACATCTTCTGCCCTCCCCACTCTAACCCTTTGAGTGAGGGGGGGGTGGAGGTCCAATTTTTAAGCAGAAATCATAGCGTGTGATCAAAATTAGTTTAATATCTAGCTAATATAAGCTACTTATTGATATGTGAACCTTGTGTATATGATGTCACAACACATTTTAATCTCAAATTAAATCATTAGTAAATTGAAATGAAAGGCAGTGGTACCAGGTAGTGGGGGAGGCGATAGGTGCAATCTTCAGATAGGTGTTGTTACATGTGTATTTTTAGCTATGTGACTGTGGGACCTCATACATGTATTCCTCTGACGTGTAGTGTTGTGCTTGGTCTGTTATTAAACTATACGTACTCTAGGAAGCTATCTATGACGTACCAACAAAGTCCAGTGTCAGCAGACATGAAGTTTATTTATACCATACGATAATAAATTAAGAACGGCGCGTGCACTCTAGCCAGGGCAACCCTTAGGAATAGGCAAAGTAGGCGGCCGCCTAGGGCCTTCGATTGGTGGGGACCTGACACAAAGAAAGAGCTAAACCTGTGCCTAATGTTATTGTTGGTCTACCTTCACCTTCACCTATTCCTTAGTCTGTTGGGGCACCACACACGATTTGCCAACCATCTTTCTCCATTCCTCTCTGCATCTTTGCGTTGGATGGAACCTCTTTCAAAGACAGGCTCATCCTATCTTTAATGTTGTCTTTCCAACGCTTTCTCTGTCTGCCTCTTCATTTTTCCTGGTACTGTTCCCTGAAGGAAAGTATTTGCATGCCCAGAAGACTTTGTAATATGGTTTCCGTGTTGTTGTTTTACACTAGTTAGCAGGTCATCATGGGGTACAATCGCTGCAGTAACCCTTGTCTCTAATCTAATCTCTTCGTTTGTGATGTGTCTTTAAATGTGATCCCTAGGATCCTTCTGTACCATCTGTTGGAGTACACCAGGTTTTAAATAAATTGCGTCATTTTATTTTTTCGCTGTTTTTTTTAATTTCATTAGAGGCTACCTAATTCACTTTGCCAAGGGCCTCAAATAATCTAAAGCCGGCCCTGCTCCAGCCATAGGTGATGGGTATATGTAACAGACTCGTGAAGATAGAATATTAACATAACCTCGTGAAGAATATTAGAACCCAACAGAAATCATATTATATTTAATATTAGCCACAAACATCAAAGACTCAGAAAAAAAGAAATATATAAGTCCTCTTAAACAAATGTCTGCCAACTAGTAAAATCTACTGCTTTAGGTTCACTTTCCAAAAGTCTTTCCATCAAGTCAGAATATGAAAATGTTCACGTGTCTTCCGGAATACTCATGAGTTAAAGTCTGATTTCACAAACGAGACAGTGACAACCCAGTCATTTTATAAAAATATTGTTACGAAAGCTAGAATATGAGAAAAACAGGACAGATCGCAATGGGAAACGATCTGAAAAAGTTTTGATTGTAATGAAAAAAAGGGGGAAAAAGTGAATAAAGGAATACAATACATTTTATAACTGTAGACCTATATTTAATCACCCATAGTGTTAAAAGAAATAATATACCAAAATATTAACCCATGCTAGTTTCGTTTAATTTGTACGCAGCTCCAAGTTTTATAAGGCGAATTCACTTGCCAACTCAAAGTCTTTATCATAAAAATGCTTTCTCTCAAACATTAATTATCTAATCCCATTTCTCATTTAATTATTTACAAATGAATGTTTCATCGAGTCAAATGGATCAAATAAAACTTGACTTCCTTCTAATGATGCGGAATAATGTGACCCAATTGCTATGACTTGGTTATTCTTTATTTTTATTTAGAAAATCAAATTACTCTTTCATGTTGTTTAATAGGTTTGATCTTCTTATTATAATACTTACTGTGTCTGTCCGTCTCTCTGTCTGGTCAAAAGTTTGAACACGTTATTTCTCCCACTCCCATTCTAAGATCAAGTCGAAACTCTGTACACAATTATTTCTTGTAACTGGCAAAACAAGAATAAAAAAAAAACAAAAAAAAAAAAAACAATGTCATTAATTATTCGGAACTAAGTATTTTGTTTGGTATCGAACAAGGGAAAGAAAGTGTACTTGGTTGATGTGGGTGGGGTATAAGTTAAATTAGTTCCCTTATACTCTGTGTAGAGAATTACATAACAGTGAGCAAATAGAAGCTATCTTACTAGATTTTTCCAAAGCTTTTGATAAAGTTCACCACCATAGTTTGCTTAAAAAATTAAAATATTTTAGCATTGAAGGTCCATTGCATCAGTGGATTAATGATTTTCTGATAGGGAAAGAACAAAATGTAACAATAAATGACTCTAAATCAACACCAATAAACTTAGGCGTACCTCAAGGAACAGTCTTAGGTCCACTACTATTTTTAATTTACATAAATGATTTACCAAATTGCATTACTTCAGGAACAAAAGTCAGATTATTCGCAGATGATTGCATAATAAATAGAACAATAAAAACAACACAAGATACAGAAATTTTACAAAGAGAATTAGATGAATTACAGAAATGGGAATCAAATTGGAGCATGTCTTTCCACCCAGAAAAATGTCAGTTGTTAAGAGTAACAAAAAGCTAAAACAAATTAATTCCACTTATCTTATTCATGGTAAACCAGTAACACAGACTAAAAACGCAAAATACCTAGGTGTTATAATAAATGAAAAACTGTCATGGAATCCTCATATTGATGAAACTATAAAAAAAATCCAACAAAGCATTAGGGTTTATTAAAAGAAATTTCTATAAATCAAATAAGAACATAAAACTAAAATGTTATTTAACCTTGGTTAGGCTAATACTAGAATATGCATCCTCCGTGTGGGACCCCTCAACTGAAGAAAACATTAAGAAACTGGAACAGACACAAAATAGAGCAGTGAGATTCATAACAAAAGAATATTCACATTTGACTAGAGTAACAGCTTTAGTAAAATCACTAAATACGGAATCAAATCCACAATTGGGAGGACCTACAATTACGGAATCAAACTCAGTCTTCACCGTGTTTCGAATTAAGAGATCCTTCGTTTCGGAAGACACGCCCCCACTGGGTTCTCTGCATGAAAAGATTGTTGTGCCCGCTAATACAATGCTATGTAGACCGTAATAGATTTTGTGTCTATGTAATAAATGGCATGTGATGTATTACAGGATGGAGTGTGTGCATTTATGGCAAGTGCAGCGTGCTGTCCAGATACATTTAAATGACTTGAGAACTCTTCATTACTAAAGACAATTTTTATTTACATGAATATATAGTTAGTGCCAGATGAATCCAATCATTATGAACATAATTAGGCAAATAAATATTATTCACATTATTCAGAATATATCAAAATACAAAATGAGTTCATCCACTTTAAAATGTATACATCAATATCTATAATTACTGGATACTAGTGGATACTGACTTCGATAATTTATAATCATTTCTCACATGACTTCTAATATGACTATTCTACACTACCTCTCGGAACAACAATACATCATAACTTCCCTCTTGAGCTGACTAACTTTCTACCTAGCTACTTGATTGACTTTCAACACGACTTCTAGACTGACTTATTGTCTACATGGATACTAGCTTGACTGACTTTCTACATTGCTACTAGATTGACTGACTTTCTTTTCTACATGTCTACTAGATGACTTTATACATTGCTACTAGAATGACTGACTTTCTACATGGCTACTAGATTGACTTTCTACATGTCTACTAGATTGACGGACTTTCTACATGGCTACTAGATTGACTGACTTTCTACATGGCTACTAGATTGACGGACTTTCTGCATGGCTACCAGATTGACTGACTTTCTACCAAGCTACAAGACTGACTTTCTACATAACTAGATTGACGGACTTTCTACATGGCTACTAGATTGGCTGACTTTCTACATGTATACTAGATCGACTGATTTTCTACCAAGCTACAAGACTGACTTTCTACATAACTAGATTGACTGGCTTTCTTCATGGATGTTAGAGTGACTTTCTACCAAGCTACAAGACTGATTTGACTTTCTACTAGAATACTAGATTGACTAACATCTGGTTCCCACGTTCACCAGTACCAGTCTTCTCACAACTAATCTCCACATGTTGACACTCCCACGCTCTATGTTCAATAAAGCCACATTTAAATATAATGAGGCACAATAATGTCATTATTTTACCAGTAACAGTTTTCTATGTATCATAGTATTGCAAGTATGTTGTGACTTCACGAGCAGGGAATTGTATAAACATTGAACCCAGAACACGTTTGTTGTAGGTGAATTCTTTACTCCACGGAGCTTAAGTCCTGGCCAACGTAGGACATTGGTAACTATAAGAGGAAACCTACTTCATGAATAAGTGCAATACATAGAACCTTAATGGGAAACCACTTTGGGCTGAAGTGAGCGGTCAGTAACAGTAACAGCTAATAAAATATTCATACAGTTTACTAGCGTTTTTTCCCCACCCATCTAATCTATTTATCCCTTGAATAAAATAATTTCAGACACTGCAGGAGTCTCGCAATCATTATAGCTAACTGTTGTTGGGTTGAGCCCTACCAAAGCGTTGTAGGCGCATTATATTCTTAATACAGAACTTATTTGTGTAGACCTTAAATCTCTGTGGCATTTTACGTCTCGAGAGACGATCTGTTCCCTTTGCAACCTCTTGTGTGATTATAGAGGCCAATCCTTGAGACACAGCTGCGATCGCAGGTTGGGCATTTGTAATGATATGGCACCGTTGTACTTTCACCCTTTCTTCTACTTTTGTTGTGTCGGCATCTACAATCCGGGGCCCTTCTTTTATGCTCTCTCTCCATTTGGATCTATCTAGTGCCACTTTTCCCCAGCTGTTAAGTGTCGATTTTGAAGAGTTTCATGTCTACAGTTTTCAATCTCAATGTAGAAACGTTACTAACATAATAAGATGTCGAACAATGTCAAGAAAAGACAACTCAAGACAAACGTCCTTCTGTATCTCGGTCTCCGAGTTCATTTCATCATCCAATCAAATCTATTTATAACCTAAAAACTCGTTGTTACACCAGACTCTATTTAGCCAATAGGAACATGTACAAACACTTCAAAGGACAAACAGCACATTTTTTTTCCTCTTTAGAAGCTATCTTAATAAAGTGTTTTGTGTTGCTTTTTCGAGTTGTTCCCTCCCCTCCCCCCAGCCTCTGCGTAGTCTACTTTCTAAGATACGAATACACTAAGCTGGAGAAACAAATGACAAAATGGCTTCCTTATATTTTCATTTATTTTGTTTTAAAGAGATCGGGTCGAAGATATAGACATATAACTCCTAGATCATGTCAAATATGACGTCCGAATGGCTTCAGTAAAAAATAGTTGGTGCATCATTTTAACAATGATTTCAGAATAAGATAGTTGTCAAGTCAGACATGACATCTCAATAAGATAGTTGTCAACTCAGACATGACATCTCAGTAAGATAGTTGTCAAGTTAGACATGACATCTTAGGTAGTTGTCAAGTCAGACATGACATCTCAGTAAAATAGTTAAAAATTGCAATCAGGAGATGTGCGGCATTGTGTTGAAAAAAAATCCATAAAATTTTCAATGTACAGCTGACAGTATATCTCTTCAGCAACAGTTGACACAGGCTTTCTAAGTGCAAACATCTCTTTAGCAACAGTTGACACAGGCCATCTTAGTACAAACATCTCTTTAGCAACAGTTGACACATGCCATCTTAGTACAAACATCTCTTTAGCAACAGTTGATACAGGACCTTCTTAGTACAAACATCTCTTTAGCAACAGTTGACACAGGCTTTCCAGAGCAAACATCTCTTTAGCAACAGTTGACACGGGCCATCTTAGTACAAACATCTCTTTAGCAACAGTTGACACAGAGCCTCTTAGTGCAAACATCTCTTTAGCAACAGTTGACACAGGCTTTCCAGAGCAAACATCTCTTTAGCAACAGTTGACACGGGCCATCTTAGTACAAACATCTCTTTAGCAACAGTTGACACAGAGCCTCTTAGTGCAAACATCTCTTTAGCAACAGTTGACAAAGGCTTTCCAGAGCAAACATCTCTTTAGCAACAGTTGACACGGGCCATCTTAGTACAAACATCTCTTTAGCAACAGTTGACACAGGACCTTCTTAGTGCAAACATCTCTTTAGCAACAGTTGACACAGTACCTTCTTAGTGCAAACATCTCTTTAGCAACAGTTGACCCAGGACCTTCTTAGTGCAAACATCTTTTTAGCAACAGTTGATACAGGACCTTCTTAGTACAAACATCTCTTTAGCAACAGTTGACACAGGCCATCTTAGTACAAACATCTCTTTAGCAACAGTTGATACAGGACCTTCTTAGTACAAACATCTCTTTAGCAACAGTTGACACAGAGCCTCTTAGTGCAAACATCTCTTTAGCAACAGTTGACACAGGGCCTCTTAGTGCAAACATCTCTTTAGCAACAGTTGACACGAGACATTTTTTGTGTAAACATCTCTTTAAAATGGACAGAGCCTGATACAGGATTCTCTTTTAGTGATGGATTAAATGTATTAATCAAATAATCTTACTCTGTTGATCATTTCAAATATAACTAAATGTTTATAAATTGGACTCAGCGAATAGTACTAGGTCTACATTTCAATAAAATATTCGCGTACAAGAAAATGCAAGTATAATTGATCTCTAGTGATCTTAGCGTTTTACATTGTACAGGTAGCGATGTGACAACCAAGCGATGCTCAGCAACTGAACTACATAAGCACAACAAATCTTACAATTAAATTAAATTCATTAAGCAGAAATTATATTTATATGAGCGCTAATAACAAGACCTTTTTATATTTATATACAATGTAATGTTATACACTATATAAGACAACATTAATTAGACCTATAACAAAACTAAATTCCCTTTGTTCTGCTCCACTGTTGGAGTATGAATGAAGTCCTTAATGACCCATTGACAGAACCTAGATTAGAGCTTCAATCATGAGAGAGAGAGAGAGAGAGAGAGACACACACACACACACACACACACACACACTGAGGCTTCACTGCATTGTTTTGTTTTTGTCTTTCGCTTTTTTGTTCCGGGCCCACGACCAGGGAGGGAATGGATTAGGCTTTAGAGCCTTGTATTATAAGCATTAGGAGGCAGAGGGAGAGAGAGAGGCAGACAGAGAGAGGGGGGAAGACGAAGAATTGAAAAATTGTGATGATAAAAGAACAGAGGAAGAGAGAGAGAGAAAGAGAGGGAGAGAGAAAGAAAGGGAAATAAAAAGTAACAGAGGAAGAAATTAAAAGACTAGGAAACTGGAAGAAGCAGAGGGGTGTAGGGAGGGGGAAATGGGAAGGAGTGAGTGACAGAAAACGTAAGAGGAAAACATGAAAGTAAAAGAGGACAGTGAAGAAAGAGAGAAAGTTGCAGGCAGGGAGGTCAAAAGAAAGAAGAAGGAGTAAAAAAAAAAGAAAGAAGACAAAAAAGAGAGAGACCAAGAGAGAAAGACATGAAAAGAGGACAATCTCAGGACAATCTCAGGACAATCTCAGGACAATCTCAGGACAATCTCAGGACAATCTCAGGACAATCTCAGGACAATCTCAGGACAATCTCAGGACAAGGAAACTTGAAGAAAGAGAAAGAGAGAGGGGGGAAGCTAGAAAGATGGAGAAAGAGAAAGACAGAGGAAGACATGAAGTGAGTAGAAGGTAACTAGAAGAAGGAGAGATAGAGGAGAAGCTAGAAAGATGGATGGAAAATAAGAGCGAGGAATGCGTGAAAAGAGGAGAAAACATAAGAAAACAAGAAGAGAGAGAGAAAAAAGAGAAGGAAAGA
Organism: Biomphalaria pfeifferi; assembly: GCA_030265305.1. Taxonomy (NCBI): domain Eukaryota; kingdom Metazoa; phylum Mollusca; class Gastropoda; family Planorbidae; genus Biomphalaria; species Biomphalaria pfeifferi. Next base: position 36,064 of record JASAOG010000093.1, read on the forward strand.
GAGAAAGAAAAAGGCAAAAGATGAAATGAAAAGAAGGAAGACATTCTTAGACAAGAAGAGAGAGTGAGAAAGAGAGAAAAAAAAATTTAAAAAATGAATAAAAAGAAAGTATTTTTGTCCAACTTGGCAACTTCTAGGCTCTTGCAATCAGCTCGTATAGAAGCCAGATTAAGAATGAAAGGCTGGCCGTCACGTGACATGAAAGACAATGATTCTAAACAGTTTTTTTTTTTTTTCACCTTCTAGTGAGATGTGTTATTTTTTACATTATATCATCCCTATATTAGCAGTTTATATGTGTTTCATAGGTTATCACGTGATTATACTTGTATCGCTGGAATAACATTTCTCCTAGTTTGTTTTGACAACGAGGTTCAGCTACATAACCAAAGAAAATGAAACATTCAATGCTTTGGGAAGTAAACATATTGCTTTCGCGCTATACATTAAGTTCCCCTTTCAGACCATTCGATTTATAGGGCAGATGATGTTAAGGTAATCTGTTTCTTTGGCCAACCGTTAACGAGGGTGCCATGTGGCAATTACAACCCGCCTTTACTTTCCCAACTAATGTCAGGTTACCATTACAGCTGGGTGGACTCAGAGACGCCCAAAGATCCCGAAATAAATAATCCCACTCATCACCAAGATTCGAACCCGGACCCCGGTTCGGAAGCCAAGCGCTGTAATATCACCGCTCAGCCACCTCGCATTCCTAATTGATAGACGATGGTCTAATTGATACTAATTTATAGACGATGATCTAATTGATAGACGATGGTCTAATTGATAGACGATGGTCTAATTGATAGACGATGATCTAATTGATAGACGATGGTCTAATTGATAGACGATGGTCTAATTGATAGACGATGATCTAATTAATAGACGATGGTCTAATTGATAGACGATGGTCTAATTGATAGACGATGGTCTAATTGATAGACGATGGTCTCATTGATAGACGACGGTCTAATTGAAGATTGTTATCTATGGAGGATAAATATAAATAGATAGCTTTTTGATGTATCCAGTGTACAGAATGCTAGACTCATTGATCATCTACGCATTGTACAAGGTTTACAATAGTTGTTTTGCACCGTTTAGCACCGTTGAATCAAATTTCTGAACTATTTCAGCTAATGTTCCTTCTGTTCGCAAACGAAGAGATTAGAGACAGGATTAGAACAGCAATCGGAACACACGATGACCTGCTAACTACTGTCAAAAAAAAAAAGTACTCAAGGCTCGCAAGGCTTTCCTTCGGGGTCCAGCACCAGCAAAAAAAAGAGAAAAGCACACAGAGAAAGCGATGAGAAGACAATGTAAAGGAATGGAAGGGCCTACCATTGAGGGAAATTCTATGCAAGTCAAAACACAGAGAGGAATATAGAAGGACGGTCAACAGATCTTCTGTGGTGCACCAACGGTCCAACAGACTAAGTGATAAGTGAAAGTGGTGAAGGTGAATCTTAGCTGGCAACAGCAATCTATCAATATGGCGGCTTTGACATTTTAGTTGGTATAATTGTTTTAAATAAATAAGAATATAAAACTAAAATGTTATTTAACCTTGATTAGGACAATAATAGAATATGCATCCTCTGTTTCCTCAACTCAAGAAAACATTAAGAAACTGGAACAGACACAAAATAGAGCAGTGAGATTCATAACAAACGAATATTTACATTTGACTAGAGTAACACCTATAGTAAAATCACAAAATTTAGAAAGCCTTCAGGACAGAAGACTCAAAAGTAAAGTAGCAATTATACATAAAACACTGAAACATAATCTTCAAATACAAAAACAAAATTTAATAAAATATTCTGAAAGACACAAAGATAAAGGTATACCCCTCGTCCCATACGCTAGGACAAATGTGTAAAAGTGCTCCTTCTTCCCTAGTGCTATTAGAGCATGGAATGGGTTGCCTGAGCTAGCTAGGAAAACCAGTGACTTGGCAGAATTTAAGTCATTGGTTAATATGCATGACTGAATGCATGAAGCGTAGGACGTAATCATCTTCTTTTTTGAAGTTAGGTCCGGATTATATAAGATAAGATAAGATAAGAGAAATATCTCTCCCAGTCTTCTTTTTTTTTTTTTATTTTGCTTACGTTTTTCTCTAATTTTCTAAAAGCGTCTCCAAGTAGCGTGTCTCTTTCTCTGTTATAACAAATCCCCAATTCAACATGTAACTCCGTGGAAACTACCTGAAACTTTCTGAGTGGAACCGGCACACAAATGTTGAGAACGGCTCCAACGATTTTCCTAGACATTTGACAGTTGCTGTATATGGTTGGGAAAAGAATGACTCGTTCGTTGGCCACACTGGGAAAACTCTGTTATTACGGTTATAATTTTTTTTATATAAAAAAGAAATGAATTTAAATTTGTCTAGAGAACGAGAAAATGTTTCTCTTGAACGGACTATAAGTCTTTGAGTATTTCAGCATTCGCTGAAGACAATGAAGAGTTCAATAAATTAATGTTCAGGACAATTTTGCTAATCGTTTTCTAAGTCTCGATCTAAAGGACTATCAGTAGAATATTATAAAGTGTAGTAGATATATACATTCGCTTAACCTGGGGGAAATGGGGGGGGGGGGGGATAAAAAATGTCATATGTTTTTTTACCTAACATTCATTAGTTATTAAGAGTGAAACAATCGCTCTATAAGCTGTATCAAGGAGGTATATGGTCTTTTTTTTTTTTTTAAAGTATTTTAAATGTTTTTCTTGGTGTAACCGGTATGTTTCAAAGAAAGTAAACCAAATCTTATGAAAATCGAAATGCAAAGTGGAGATAACTTTGATTAAAATTTATCTATAAAATCTTTAATTCTTCTTTAAAATAAATTGTTTTTTAAATGTAGAAACCAGAGCACACGTTTAAATTGACTTAATGAATAACTAGATCTGGATCTAAACCTGGAGTGGATCTAAATCTGGATCTAAATCTGGAGTGGATCTAAATCTATATCTAAATCTGGATCTAAATCTGGAGTGGATCTAAATCTGGAGTGGATCTAAATCTGGAGTGGATCTAAATCTAGATCTAAATCTGGATCTAAATATGGATCTAAATCTGGATCTACTATCAAAGGTAAAAAAAATGACATATACATATTAAGATATCAGTACTGATCATTGCATCAGTACTCTTTTATATATTTAGGGTGGACATTTTACTCGTTACCATGGAAACAACACAAGCCTGCTTCTCGCTCTTATGTAATGGTGAAGCTGTAGTGGTGTACAGGGTGAAAGTTTTCAGCTTGACGGATTTCAGACATCTATAATACACTCCTAATTTTGATGTATTTGCTATTATGTGGCAGGCCTAATTGTGATATGATATTGTTATAACCTTGCCATGCACACCGCCGTCCAAGATAGTGCAGAAGGTGCGCACTGTTAGAGACTAGACTAGGAAGGATGTTGACATTAGAGAGAGACAACGATTTCCGCTCGTCTAGAACTCATGAAGATGCTGCGTTCAAGGCAGACATTGTCTTATGTATATGTGATGTCCTCGTGTAAATAAGCATCTACATCTCGTTGAGTTACCTCCCTTCAGTTATAACACTATGATATGATATGATATGATATGATATGATATGATATGATATAATATAATATAATATAATATAATATAATATAATATAATATAATATAATATAATATAATATAATATAATATAATATAATATAATATAATATAATATAATATTATATAATATAATATAATAATATGTGTGGGTTGTTGTTTTTTTCATCAAAGTGTCATCTTGGAGTTATCTACCTCCAATCAACTCTATGGAAGAAATCATTTGAGATTCATTTCATTCGGATTTTAGAATTGTTTCAAACCTCTTTTCACTCCTAACTGCTAGCAGACTACAATGGCTGCTGACGTTGCTTGCAGTCCTCTTCTTATTCCTTGTGAGACTCGCTAAAAGTGAAATTACCTCCCCCTTTTTTAAAAATGAATTTGTTTCTTCTTCTCCTCAAGGGCAAGCTGCTAGCGTGACAAGGGCGGTAATCGAGGAATAGTGCAATAATGGCGGATCAAAGAGGGGGGGAAAAAATGGTATAATTGATTTTAAAAAAGAACAAGTAAAATATTTTGAAAATACTTTTTAAAAAAATACTATTCGTCCTTAATAAAGCTGATAAATGCCACTATAAAAAGCCACTATTTTGCAGGGCTAACCTTAGGCCTCAGTGGGCCCAGCACTTTTGTAGGACCCGCGCTAATTTTAGGTGTATATATTGTGCAATTAAACCATTTTATAACTTATACCAGATTTCCCGCGGCCTCCTGTCGATTTAACAGGAGGTTCTGGAAATCTCCTGAAATTACAAAATATACGAAAAAGGCCTGTAAATATCCAGGAAACTATTGAGACCTCTTGGAAACTCATACAAATCTCTTGAAATATACAGACGAAAATTGTCTTTTTGTTTCGATCCAAACTTTTGAGCGTGCTCTGTCGCCTCGATAGTTACTTCAGAGTAGATTACTTCCCCCCCCCCCTTTTTTTTTTAACTTGAGGTAGAAATAAAAAAAAAAAGAGTGATATTGCAACGGTCCTGTCCTGCTAAGTTTTGACTACGTGTTCTCTCCCCCCCCCCCCCCCCTTCTTGTTTTCTCGTGGACTATCCGCGGAATGATCTTTCCTTTACTTCTTGTTTAAACTTTTGAGGGAAGAAGAAAATTATGTATATAGATTCCAATGATAGACCTATAACTTAAACGATGGTGCGCAAAATGTTCCCAGACGTCTACAAACTATGGACCTAAATTAGGAGATACCCGAAGACGTATTGTCTGTTCAAGATAAATATTTTCTAATCCTTAAGCCAAATTTAAATTATTTTTTTTATAAACTTTGAAAAATTATAACGGTCAAATTAAAGTTTTTTCAGTGTGGCCAACAGCTAGTAATTCTTTTCCCAACGATATATATATATCAACTGTCCAATTAGTAGTCGTTATAGTAAAAATCAAGAAGCACATTTGTCTTACATAATTGGCTACAGAAAGCTTTCGACTGATCAAGTCTGTACACACGCGGGTACGCTACCTTCTTCAGCGTGGAACTCGGGCTCGAATCCTGGTTGAAGACTGGGATTTTTAATTTCAAGATCTTTGTGGGCGCCCTCAGTGGCATAGCTAGGGTATGCGATGCCCAGTGCAGCAGATCCTCGTGATGCCCCCCCCCCCCCCTTTTACCGGCAAAATTCGAAATAGAACAGCTTTTATCCGAACTAATTTGTATTCATTCTTGAAGTATTGCTAATTGGAAGGAAACTATTAGACTAAATGGTTAGTAAAACAAGACAGCTGTGGGAGTGTCTAAGGGAGAGCATTCTCATTGCTGAGTGCGGAATTGTAAGAAAGCTCCCACGACCATGTCAGAAAACCCGTTCCTCAAGGAACCGTTTCATCAACGGTGAGTCCTGCACGGTTAGCGTAGTAAAAGTAAATCTCCCCTATTAGACCTTGTAGTCTATAGGGCAAATGATGTTAAGGCCATCTGCCTCTGTGGCTTACGGTTATCGAGGGTGTCATATGGCCAGCTCAACGACCAACCGCCTTTACTTTACTAAAGTCATGTACCCTTTAGAGCTGGGTGGACTCAGAGGCGCACTGTGATCCCGAAATTAAAAAGCCCTCTCTTCACCAGGGTTCGAACCTGCGCCTACATGGCGGGGGTTCCCGGTGCGCTCGGCATTTAGCCACGTATTCTGGTTCGGAGTACCTGACACATTGGGAATAATAGTGTTCAATGTGGACTTCTTCTAGACAAAGTGGTTTGTTTGATTAGGCCAGATAAAGGTGGATAGGTAAGTGATATCATATTTGCTCTATTGAAAGTTTAGACATTCACTTTTCATTAGCTTCAATGATAATCCTTAGGTCCACATACTTCTTCATATTTCTTTTTTTTTCTGTCAAACTGAATTTCATTGCATAAAGAAAGTAAATTAGATCTTGCAAATCAAGATTACTGTCATAAATAGTAATAATAATAATACAATTTAGTATTCAGACAATGTTCAGGGGAAGCAAATATGGCATTATGTTTTTTCTCAATTATTGAATTATTCCCCTTTTGTCTTAAACATCTAAGTTTTATATTGGTAAAGAATAACTTACATAAAAGAAATATAAGGAATTCATTGCTATTTAACATAAAAAATTATATGACATGACATATTATTACCTAACTATCACCAGCATTTTAGATATCTTGAAAAGAACAGTTAGCATATAGTAAAGTAGCAATTACACATAAAACACTGAACCATAATCTTTACAAAAACAAAACCTAATAAAATACTCAGAAATGCACAATGTAAAAGCTACATATGCATTCTTAAATACCAGATGGACCATATTAAATGCTCCTTCTTCCCTAGTGCAATTGAATGGGTTGCCTGAGTCAGCCAGGAAAACCTCTGACTGAATTTTAGTCATCGACTAACATGCATGACTATAGATTGACCTAGGGATTTATTTTATTTTTTTTGTTGAAGTAACGTCTCCCCTTATAGACATAATAAAAGCTCAGTCTTAGTCAAGTCGTTCATTTCGCCATTCGCCTGCTAGCAAGGACTAAAACCCAAAGAACTGTCAGAGTGAAAGTGATGTGTGAGTGTAGAGGATATATTTTTGTTTCATACAGGTTTCATACAGGTGTTATTTAGTGTATAATAGTAATACACAATCCAGAAAAGGAAAAAAAGTCTGTGTAATCTCTGTATCATTTGTAAGTATTGTTAATGTTTTTAATTTTAATTATTTTTTTTTTATTTTATTTTACTTGTTTTATTTAATAAATTCACCATACGTCTTGATATTTCTTTTTCTGTCAAACTGAATTTCATTACATAAAGAAAGTAAATTGGATCTTGCAAATCAAGATCTTATCTTATCTTATATAATACAGACGTTATTTCAAAAAAGAAGATGATTATGTCCTACGCGTCATGCATTTAGTCATGCATATTAATCAATGACTTAAATTCTGCCAAGTCACTGGTTTTCCTGGCTTGCTCAGGCAACCCATTCCATGCTCTTATAGCACTAGGGAAGAAGGAGTATTTGTACAAATTTGTCCTAGCATATGGGACGAGGAAGTGTAGCCATATCTTTGTGTCTTTCAGAGTATTTTATTTAATTTTGTTTTTGTATTTGAAAATTATGGTTCAGTGTTTTATGTATAATTGCTACTTTACTTTTGAGTCTTCTGTCCTGAAGGTTTTCTAAATTTAGTGATTTTACTATAGGTGTTACTCTAGTCAAATGTGAATATTCATTTGTTATGAATCTCACTGCTCTATTTTGTGTCTGTTCCAGTTTCTTAATGTTTTCTTGAGTTGAGGGGTACCAAACGGAGGATGCATATTCTATTATTGACCTAACCAAGGTTAAATAACATTTTAGTTTTATGTTCTTATTTGATTTATAGAAATTTCTTTTAATAAATCCTAATGCTTTGTTTGATTTTTTTTAATAGTTTCATCAATTTGTGGATTCCATGACAGTTTTTCATTTATTATAACACCTAGATTAATTTTTTTTCTCAATTATTGAATTATTCCCCTTTTGTCTTAAACATCAAAGATAGAACTATAAGGAATTCATTACTATTTAACAAATATTATATGAAGTTTGCATTCGTTCTTTTCTTTTAAATAATAAAGCTTGACCATATGCTACATTGATAGATGAAACATTCGTTGTTTTTTTTTAAACAATAGTTTCTAGAATATTCTAGACCAAATCTAGTCCTCGATGTAGTCAACAAAGGTTCTGAAATCTTTGGTACCTTTTAATGTCTTGGTAACAATACATATATTATAATATTGCATGCCAGTTAAGGTGTCTTTTTTAGCTTTAACAAGCGAACTATTTCGTTTTTAATTGTTGAAATGTAATACATAATTTATATAAATGTATCTTCTATAAAACTTTATAAAGTAAGTATTTTTCATATTTCTTAGAATTTTTAGTGAAATAGATCTATATCTTTATTTTTTAAAAATCGTCAACTCGAATTTTAACTTCATTTGGCCTTACTCGTGGGTAAAAAAAAAAGCTTCATAAATAATACAACACAGTATCTTCAGGTTATTACTTGAGGAATAAGTTGCAATAGGAAGAGGCTTGTTCTTTGTGTGGGATATTACTGGGGTAAGATATTAAATAGATCTATATAGATTCTATTATATTGAACTAGACTAGTCATTACTTATAAGTTATATATGTAATAGATCTTATTCTTATCATCTATTTTAAATCTATTAAATTCTAATCTAGATGTATTATTTTTATTTTAGAATATAAAATATTTTTAATAATAATAGAAGTATAGGCATAGGTAGTATTAAATAGGGTCTAATCTAGTACTAGTAAAAAATCTCTGATTCTGAATAACAAAAATCTAAATCATTATTAGATTATTTTATGTTCAAAGATAGATAGCTAGATAAAAAGATCTTATATTATATCTAATAGAATATTTTGTTCTGTTGTCACAGAGATATAATTTAAAATTAATAAATAAAATACTGTAGACATTAATTATTTATAACAACTAGTCGACCGACAGCGTAGCATACGCTGCTATTTTGCAGGGCCGGTCTCAGACCACTGCAACCTATGCGACCAAAGGATCCGCACTTTCATGGGACCCGCGCTAATTCAAGGTGTATGAATTATTAACCCATTAGCTCCTTCTGCAGTTGGAAACGTTTTCCCTTTTTTGTCCTAAACTGTTCTAGAATGTTTCTAAAACCCCCTATTCATATACTTGATTTAAACTTTTTAAAAACAAGATTTCTTCTAGTCTCGTTGCAAGCGTGATTACAAATAATTTTGGGAGATTACCGATTCTATTTTTAATAAAATTGGGAAGGTTTTTATTTTTTAAATAATTTTTCAAACGAACAGGCCCATAGTCCTAGTGTATAAGCCCCCACATGGGAAAATGAGTATTTTTGAAGTTTTTTATAATCTAGTGGTAATTAATGTATATATTTTTTAAAACTAGACATATAGTTCTATTTTTTAAAGTTATCTGTTTGTTTATTTGTATTAGATCTTCAATTTGATTATTTTTTGCAAAATACATATTTTTTAGGATTTTTTAAATATGTAGTTATCCCTCCTTGCTTAGGACTTTGAAGGGGTTTTTTTGAACCGGAAATAGGAGCTATTGGGTTAAATTAAACCATTTTATAACTTAAAACAGATTTCCCGCCCCCTCCTGTGGATTAACCAGAAGCTCCTGGAAATCTCCTGAAATTGGAAATATATATTTTTAAAAAGTCATTTTCGGGTGTCATTCAATATGGAAAACACCAATCCTACCCGCGATAAATAAAAACGGCATTATGCATTAGCCGTAATTGTGTAATCGGGCAAAAAAAGCTTCTCGCTTCAAACTAATGAAGAATTACTTGAGGTCAACAATTCTCAAATATAGATTGAAACATTTGGTAGAAAACAGAATTATTATGATATACTGTATGACTTTGCTGCACGAAAGGCTCGTAAAGTAATTCTGTACGTAGTAAAGATTGAATAAAATGCATAGACGAATTTATTTAATACAAACTCTTAAATTTCACTTATTGTCCGCTTCCCTACCCAAACATGACCCCGCGAAATCCGTTTTGAATATGGCCCCACGATGCTTAAGTCCGTTCTGCTATTTAGTGTTTGTAAAATGTTTTACATGTTTCGGATGTTCCTTCAGAGTTGAAGATAGTTTACTTTTTAGTCCAAACCTCCGGCAAGACGAAGGGGGTGGGAGCAGACAGGGTTTGACAGTCCAGCGACGTGTGAATACCCACTATCTGCAGAAATAAAAGAGTTATCTTTCCTTGACTTCTTCTTCTCATTTAAACTGTTGAGGGAAGAAGAAAATTATATATATAGATGATAATAACAGAGACTTTGTGTTTATACTAGTAGACACAGAAGACTATCTTTTTTATTGCTTCACTTTACAAAAAAAACATTCAAAATAATCAATGATGCAATACAAACATGTTAGCACATCCATCCTTTTAAAGTTGTTATCACATCCTTCCTTTTAAAGTTCTTAAGACTGATATCTACAGGGAACTTTAACAATTCAACCACTTCTGGTCATCTTGACTGGCACAAGTTCTCTAGACGTTGGTCTATAACTGTCTGTTTTGTTTGTTCTAACAGTTTGCATTTCATTGTCTTCATCAGTATCATAGTACCCAGAGATGTTTCATCGAAACTCTTGTTTAAAAAGCGTTGATTTCATCTGTATGTTTTTTTCTTTATGATGTATGATCTGGGTGATGAATGTTTATTAATGACAACTGCTTTCTGTCAAGTTTGTCCTTGACGAACTCTCACTTTCTCTCTGACGGTATCTTTAGGTATTCTTGTGTGAGCATCGTATTTCATTTTGCTTCCCATCTGTCATTCTTTAAGTAATGTCTCTGCATTTTCAGCTACCAATGGTTTCAATAGTTTGGGGTCAGTTGGAATGATGTCCCTGAGTCTTCTACTCATCATGGTGATGCTGAATACAGCAGTCCACTTATCAGAGTATTTCTATACTCGAGCATAGCGAGATATGGATCTTTCCCACTTTTGTATGCTTTGTTGAATATCTGCTTTACGATACCAACATAACCTCACTTTGAATATTTGATTGAGGGTAACTGGGGTTGATGTTGTTATCTTAAAACCCCACTCAGAAGCAAACTCCCTATATTGATAGCTGTTGAATGGCATATTGTCGCTCACTATTTCTTCTGGTATGCCATGTCTAGCAAAAATGCCTTGATAGCACATTCTGCTATTTTGTTATCCAGTCATTTTATTTCAGGGTATTTGGAAAAATAGTCCACAACTAGCATTGTTTCTCCATTCAAACAAATCTGTCGCAACCTTTTTCCATGGTCTGTATGGCACAGCATGAGCCACGAACATACAAAATAAAGTCTATTCATTTCATATTTTAATCAAATATATGTAGGCCTACAAGCAAATGTTTTTATTTGAAAAAATGGATTTAGGTCGATTAGCTATTTTGATAGCTCCATTCATACTATTTTTATATTCACACATTCGCTGTACTTATAATATTATTATTTCGTTTTATTGTTTACAAAACACTCTGTGACTATATAGACCGTGATACGCAAATTAAGACCCATGGGCAACATATATGGCAAGTTATTAAATATAATATCTAGTCTTATAATACTTATAATAATCAAGATTTGAATAAAAACGATTGTCTAAATTGTAATAAATCTAAAACTCTTTAGCATTTAATAAGAAGTAGAGCTAGAATTTTAATGGGATCTCTAGATCTAGCTCTAGAGATCATTACTTAGAAGTCTTTCAAATTTAAGCCAATTTATAACTATTATACTTTTCTTCTAAGTATAAAATGTATTATTAAATCTTTATATCTATCTTTAATCTTGTATCTCTTTCTAAGTCTAGATCTATTTTTCTAACTAATGTGTATATATATATCTCTTTATTATTATTTTTTTATGCTTTAATTCTTACTCATGTTGATATTATTTGAAAATTAATATGAACATTAGTGTAGATCTAGATTCATTTACTCTCCCAAACAAAGAGATAATTGTGCCCTTCTTGCATACACACTGAACAGGCGCTTCAACATGTTAATAAATTTGCAGAGGTCACTGCCTCGTTTGGTCTGTATGTGAACCTTAAAAAAAACAAGGATGTCATACTTCAGAAGTACCCAAACAGACCAACTGAAAACCACAAATCAACATGAATGGTCACATCTTCATTGCTTTCTTCCAGTTCATGTACCTGGTCAGCATATGCGTCACTCTCTAAAGAAAAGGTCAACTGTCATGAAAGTCACAAAATTCAAAATATGTGAAACCTGTGTGATATGTATGTGTGTCTATAAAGGCTTGTCTTCAGGTCCGAAGACTGAGGAATGCAGTATTTCCTGTGGCTTTGCAGACCCTAGCTGTGACCTACAAATTTTGTCACATCCTGTACGGGGATAACCATTGTCAGCCGGTGGTCAATTTAGATTTTTTTTTTCGTGGCGAATTTTCTTTTAGTCTCAAATGTGTATCTCACTGCTTTCCTAAGTGACCTCCAGCTGTCTTGCTCTAAAGCTTTCTGCCACCAGTTGTATGTATATATATAATATATAAATTGTATTATGTTCCTTCCAAAATGAAGATTATAAGTGCACAATTGAAGTATTACTATGAGATTAAAAGGTGCCAATGATTTAAGAGCCTGTGTTAACTACAATTTACTTTGATCTAGAAATTATCCAATTCTAGCCCTTTGAAAAAAAAAACAATTGTTTTTAATTTCCTTGTTTGTGATACCTAGGATATATAGCATCTTAATTACGTTGATAGGGTCGTCCTCTCTAGTTCTGGATTTAAGTCCAAGATTTGCAATTTAAGAAAGACTTTGGCCATGACCATGGAGCAGTAACCAAGGGCTATGTCTTTGTTAGATTGCTTTCAGCTTTGCAAGTGCTGCTGTGAACTATTGTTTCTAGACTTGTTCACTATTTGAATATGGATTCACAACTACAGCTAATTTTTGTCTTTATAGTCGTTGGAAGGGGTAAATAAACAAACATAGACTGATGATAACATTTAAGATTAGAAACAAAAAAGTGGGTAAAATAATATTACAAAGAAGTAAAATATCAATATGCACTGGTTGCGAACGACCTACTGCCCCCCCCCCCCTTCTCATCCGCCAATGTTTGTTGTGAGAAGCTTAATTTACAGCTGTAGAACGTCCATTCCTTTGGAGGAGCATTTTTGTGTAGATGTTGTTCTGTTGGACAAAGAGGGGAAGGGCGGTGATGATTGCAAGATTGACCCCCAAATTTTTGGTCTGAATTTCAGTCTAAATGCGTTGGTAAGATGGTGTAAAATGATTTTTTTTTTTTTTTATTAGTGAATTTGTTCAGTGGGGTTCAGCAAAAGGTCACAGTGCTTATATATCTTTTAAAATTTCATTACAAGGCAAAGATTGTTTACTGGATTTATCAAGTTGGAAATAAAATGTCTAGTCAACTTGGAAATGACAGACAACAAAATGGACTAAACTATAATTATTCGTTCTTCTGATATTGTTGCAAACGTGGACTGACTGTAAACTTCAGTAAATACTTGACATATGTTGACATTAGAATATTGCTGTCAATATATCGATTTTCTAATCTTGAGATAGTCACATTTTCCTGTTGCCATATAAACATGTCTGGCTTGCCATGGTATTAAAACCAGTCAGTCTACCATTTCTAGATTTCGTGTCCTGATTTCTTTTTTATAACCTTTAAAAAAAAAAAAAAACTATTCAGAAAGTTGTGCACCTATCAACGGGACTTCTTGCTTTCGATTGTTGCCCAGAGTAACGGTGACCGAGTTTGTGTAAAACACGTCATTAATGTGCCCTGAACCAAAAAAAAAAAATGTTTCATCTTTGTGTTCAAGGTACGCAGTACAGTTTCTTGTTAAATATCTCAAAAAAACTTGTACGTTTTGAGAACTGCTGACCTAGAACATGTTTCGCTCGTCTGGTCTGTTCTATCTTAATTTTTAGGCATGGTACACTTCCCACCGAGCAGAGGAGTGTTCGAAATTGTCTGTCAATGAAAAAGTATCAACAAAATTATAATTGTAGTGAACAAAAAAATTTGCGTTGACCATTGGCGAGGGTGAAGTCAGTGGGGTCGTTGTTAGTAACCCAGATCCTAGCAGTCGTTAACTTCGTGCGTTTTTGGAGGACCCGGTGAGAGGTAACTGTGAGAACCGCTGTTTGCCAGCAGTGTGACGCTGTCTGACCTTGCCTGAGAGGTTGACAAATTAACTCCAAAAAACCTGGCCACTACTTCCAGTGGTTCACATTGACAGGCTGGCAGGTAAATGACACGGATTTATTTCTTGGCTTTGAACTGCTGTGCTACTGCCAGGGGCTAGACTTTGTTTATATTTTTAATGCTTTCGACTGTAGCTCTATATTTCAGATTTGAAAGTTAAATTTGTGTATGCTGTAAGTGGATAAATTGAAAACTATTGATGCGGTGTATAGATCTATAAATGTATATATTTGTGTAATTATTTGTACTGGTGAGCCAGTATTGCTTTCAGCTTCTAATTAAAATAAATTCATTCTATAACGGTTTTGTTCTAAAGGGGTTTCCTATCTTTATGACCATTGTATTTCTATACCTTTAACCATCCCTTAATCTGTTGGACCGTTGGGGCACCATGCAAGATTCGTCGACCGTCTTTCTTCATACCTCTGTCTTTTGCCTTAGTTAGAACGTCTTTCAATGGCAGACCCGTCCATTCTTTTTTGTTGCTCTTTCTGTGTCTGCCTCTTTTCCTTTTTACTGGTACTGTTCCCCGAAGGAAGGTCTTTGCGAGCCCCAAAGACCTTGTAATATGGCCATAGATTTTTAGCTTTTTTTTTTTTTTTTACGATAGTAAGCAGGTCATCTTTGCAGTCTCCAATCTCTTGGTTTGTGATGCGGTCTTTATATGTATGTCTATAACTATGAGGAAATATTTTTAACAGACTTTACTACATATAGATATCTATATCTGGTACTATTTGACAGTTGTTGTTTTTTTTTTTTTGGGGGGGGGATATAAAATGGGGTTGGTTATAACTTTCGCATGTAACATGCCTATATTATGGACTCGCTGGACAGTTGCTGAAATCTACTTGTTTGATTTATGACCATCTACCGTCATCTCGCTGGACAGTTGCTGAAATCCACTTGTTTGATTTATGACCATCTACCTTCATCTGAGCTCCTTTCACGCCGCATTTACTGTCTTTGCATTTTTATTACGGTCCACATCTCACAAGGAGATTCGCTGTGCGCTGAACATCTCGAGCTGTTGGACGAATCATTAGAACCGGTGGTGGGGGGGGGGGGGGGAGTCTTATCTATGACAGGCATACTTCTCTTGGCACGTATGCAGTTTTACTTTGGGTCAGATTGATCAAGCTTGGCAGCAGTTTAGTGCCCTGGCCCTACCATTGATTTATTGATTTCATCCTTTTTTAATGGCGGTTTTGCTGCGATGGTGGCCGATGTTTTCAACGATATCGCATTTCTGTGGGAACCCTAAACGTGTTGCTGTCCGTCCACTCTTATACACTCACTCTACACACTCACGCACTTACAGTTAGCCCGCATTAGAGTTTATTGACGCGTGGACATGTCCATGTAGTGATCATGAGATTATCGGACATAAAAGACTACTTCGACGTCATCGGCAGTGTTTCTTTGATGTGATGAAACTTTACCTCTTTATTTTTTTAAGACGTATATCTTCATTCTTTGAGTCCTAAAATACTGTAGACTTTTAATAGACTAGACTTGGCCACACACACACACACAGAGGGTGAGAGGGGTATGTGGTCCACGTCACAGCCCATGTTTTAGAATGTTATACACATGGCGAAGTTGCGAATTTCCTATACTGAGTACAAAGCCACTCCCGGCCCTGCTCCGTCTAGTACATTGATAATAAACTTACACTGCTTTGCTTCACTTCTCAATTCAGTGCTGATTTTTTACTTATAGATCTGGTATCGCCACCTGTACTAGCTATTTCTAAATCTCCGTGTATTCATGTGTGGAAGAGCACGCAGGCAGCCACATGGGATCAGATTTCATAGCGGCGCTGCTGTGTTTGTTTTAAACCTGTTGAGCACAGTGATGAGCGCAAACATCTTGGGATCGTCAACTAACAGTCACTTGGTATGGTCTGGCCATAGAGCCAAAACTGACAGTGACATTGTATAATCAGGCTCATAGAGTACCGAACATTTTACCTGGCATGATAGGTTCATAGGTCAGCGTGCTTTCACTTACAGTAACCTGGTCTGATCAGTTCGTAGGGCGCCATACTGTGACCTGGTATAATCAAGTCCATAGGGTGCCATTCTGTGTAACCTGATATAATCAGTTCGTAAGGCACCATTCATAGCTCGAATGGCAACATTTATAGCTCCTAGTGCACCAAACGTATAGTGACCTGGGTGGATGGGGGGGGGGGGAGACATTGTTTGTTGTGGTCAAATATTAATGCTGATTGGTCATTCTTTAGGGTTTGAAATTAATATTTCAGTATAAAGCTACATAACAGCGCTTAGAAAACTCATTACCAATTTAAAAAAAAAATATTTTTTTTACAAAGCTTATATCAACTCACTCTGTCTTTCTGGTTTGTACGTGTTATTTGTCCGATGCCCAATCTCAAGATCAATGCACAATTATTTCTTTTACCTGACAACACAAGACGTTTTAATTAACCAATTAATTAATTTGTTTGGTTTCTCAAACAAGTGAAAGAAATTGTACTTGACTGAAGTGGTGGTATACGCTGAATTAGTCCCCTTTATAGATTGTCGTCTGGCGCTTTGTGAACACAAAGACGAACTGCAATCAATAGCTAACTATGCAATCGTCCTTGTTCATAGTCTCTGCCATAGCAAGGGTTGGTCCAGGCATGTGATAGGATCAGAGAGTAGTGAGAAAGCTAGTTGCGCTAAACAAATACAATTGGTAACAACATATTTCTAATCACGTCGATTTATTATTGCTAGTGTAGTTTTATTACACATTTCATGACATGACTGATCCAAACTAATTGATACACTTAATATAAGCTTTTTATTATTTTTTTTGTAGCTTGCTTATTTCTTTACTTTAATTGCCATTATATTAAATATCAGTTTTATAGTATCCGTGATATTTTCTAACATTGTCATGTAAGACAGTAAATGATTACACTTATGACTTGTGTCATGGTTAAGATTTACGTAGTATTATTGTTAAGCTCTATTAACCCTGATCCCAGACTGATTTTGCAAAATGTTTTAAAACACTTCAATGTTAGTCAAACTATAAAGACAGTTTGTTCATGTTCCCTGAATAGAATTTCATCAAAGTGGAACTTTTTTTTTTCTTTGATTTGCTTTATAAACACGTAGAGTGTCCCAGGCGCCCTGTCTTTATCCTGGATGTCCCGTCACAATATGTCTGCTATCTGGATGCTATGACGTTTTAACATCTCTCTGATTTCGATGATTCGCGGAGATAATGTTATTGTCAGTTTTGTGTACGTGGGGACGTTTTCTAAAGTTCAATTAGGAGTTTTCTCTCAATCTAACCCTAACCCTTGCTACCTCTATCTGTCTTGCCGCTTGCATTGCACATTCCTCGTGTATCTATGCGTTAAGTTAAACGCTAAGCATTAGGGAAAAAAAACACTATATGTGACCTTTATAGAGAGAAAGAAAATTGTTTACTATTGAAGGTCGATTTAAGTTCCTTTTTCAACGACTGCATCTTCGGCAGTAGCTTTTTGTTTTCTTTGGTTCTTCAAAGTGTGTGTCTTGGTCTTGTAAGAGTTCTCTAGCTGTTCTTCTTCAAGCCATCAATACATAACACCCTCAATCTCTGGGAAATTGTGAGATCCACTGGGTATCGTACCACATTCAGACTTTGTGATCTACAGGGCAGATGTTAAAGCAATCTTTTTTATTGTAGACTAACCGCCTTTACTTTCCCCATCTAATGTCAGGTACCCATAAGAGTTGGGTGGACTCATGAGGCGTTCTAAAAAAAAATAATCCCGAAATTCTAAATCCAGTTTTTCGCCGTGATTCGAAACCCTACACTTCTCGGACGCCATGCTCTAAGCCACTCCTGTGAGAACCACTGCCTGGTAGATATAGGTTTTTATGTCAGCAGACGCAGAGGCTTAATTCCGCCAAGTTCTCATTAGTAGGCTGGCGTCAAGAGTAGCTTTATCATCGCGTTTTGGTTCTCTAGACAGTGGTGCATTATGTCACATTATGCCTGTAGTTTCAGTACAGTGATCTACTTAGCAAAGTAAAATGTCTAGGGGGGAACATAAAGGGGGAGAGGTGGACTGAAATATTTAGCGAACGTATAACATTCATTTCAAGAAACACAAAGAAACGCTAAGATTATTCAGCACGAATAGGTCACGTGGTTTCAGTTGTCGCGCTGTTCTGTTTCACGTGGAAACAAACATATACATGTGTATGTGCGTATATGTGCTAATCCTAATAAAGACTTTGAAATGCCTATATGTGTACATTGGTTTGCTGAATGTAACAACGCTACAATGCAACTATATTGTGTGTGTGTGTGTGTGCGCACCTATGTTGGTGTACTTGTGTAAATATCTTTGTAAAAAAAAAAAAAAGTCGTTCAAGTTATGTTGACTTCTTTGACTTTCTCTTGTATCCTGGTCTAGGCTCTAGCAGTGTATTTGCGTGAGCGTGTGTAGGAGTGGACACTTTTGGCGGTCGGCTGCTTATGTCTCACCGCTCCAGATTTTATATTTAGGTACTTGTTTACCTGGAGGATGGGCTGTAGGTATTTATCTAGGTCACAGTGACTCGGCTTATCAGTGATTCCCAAGGATTACATTTCTAAAAGCTGCTGTCACCAGTGTGACGCTGGAATTGTGTGGTTAATACAATTCTATAGTTATTGGTTGATAACACAAAAAAAAAGTCGGGGTTATTTGAATTGGTGAAGAACCAACAAAAGTCCTCTGTGAATAATTTAATATTTTAATTATCCACACTTTATAAATTATTTGAATAGTATAGTATGATAAGATTGTTACGAATCTCACTATCCAGGCTCGCTGCAAATTGCACCAAACGACACCACCAACTTAAAGAACTTAACAACTCAGGGCTCCAAAGTAACGTAACACTTTAATAGTTGAATAAAGAACAGCCAATACTGTACAAATATCTCTCCGTCTCATTCCGGGCTTGCACTGGGTTCAACAGTTCAGGACTGACTTCACACACTAGGCTCGTTGTGTCGGACTCGATCGCAGACCAAGATCAAGACGCCGTTCGTCTCATTTGTACTTGATAGTACTCCGCACTGAACCGTCGTAATGCTCCGTACAGAACCACACCGCTGAACTGTGCTGTAGTCGACCGTGTTCTGAACTCTTGTTGTGGACCTCCTTTCAGAACTTTGCTGTATTGAGCCCCTTTTCTCGACCGTCTTGACTGCGACACCTCCGCTCTTATATAGGGTCCCTACTGGCCTTCTCGAACCGGACAGAACGCCGCTCGACGTTTCTAGGTGGTCAGATGACTACAACTCTCGTGACGCTATTGAGCTCTGTTCACGACGTCGATCCTTCCCGAACCACCATGTTGACACTCGTTTCGGCCGACCGACGTAACTCGTCACGGTTGACCGCTCGTCTAGCGCTGGCCTGGAGCGATTTGCGTCGGCTGACTACACTCACACCACTACCCCTCTCTGTGCCACCACCAGGTTTATAACACTATATTATAGTAGGTTTAGAGTAGTAATTCCACACAAAATAAATTCAACAAGATTAAATGTGTAGACAATGCCCCTCCTTATTATGGCAATGTCTTCGATTCCGACGATTAAGGATTATGGTTATTGCATTAGTTTGGACTATTGTTTAGCTATAGATTAGCTTTGTGACATTCAACGTGATGACGTTTTGATAACCTTGACCCGTTTTATTTCGTGACTGCCAATGATGCCCAAGCAATACACCCCTGAAACAATGTCTAAGGATGAGGTGGTTTCGTTCTAAAGGACAAGAAAAAAAACTCTCAATAGGAAGTTATATTTCCATTGCCTTTAATGAGACCCAACGTGACGTTTTCCTTGACATGAACAGAAGATAATGAAGACTGGAGATTGGAAGAAAGTAGAGGGCCGGAAACATGAGACATTAAGGGTGTAGCCGGAGGGTAAAAGGTAGTCACAATAAACAACCTAATGTTGTTGTTGTTTTTTTTAATGCAGAAATGTCGTCTGTTTTAAATAATGCTTTTATGTTAGTTTTTTCGTCCTCCTAACGGTGCATTCTTATTCCTAGTACTACTTGGAGAGAGCTTTGTCTCTCATGTTTGGAAGTAAATGATTCCATTCATTTCAACCCTGTAGACTATATGCTAGCTAATGGCATGCCTGTTGGTCTGCTGCCCGCCTGGATCAGAACCTGCTCTGGGGATTAGAATAACAAATGCATTCATAATGTGTCGGGGGGCGGGGAACAACAACAGTGGCATAGAGTAGAATGAAAGAAAAACAAAATGACTGCCTATGAAGACAAAATCAATGCAGCCAAATGTTCTTTACCATTATCGACTGGTTTTATGCGGCTTGTTTTTTTTTTCCTTCCTGTCTCTTAACATTTCAAAAGCAGTTGCATATATCAAGAGGTGGGTTGTTATGCTACCAGATGACCACCTTGTTTGGAAAGATGAAGGCGACTTCATTAAATAATCATTGGGCTAAATGGGAGTGCGGACGTCACGTGACATTAATCTTTCAATGTACTGATACTGTTTTACGCATTTAAGTGAAATTAATCCGACTCTGTATTGAGAGTGTTGTACATCTTACAAAATCTAAGAATCTGGAGATAAAAAAGACCGCATTTTTTGTGTTCCTCTTTAAGGTATCTTACATGAGTTAGAGACAGATATCTTTAATAAAAAAAAACGGAGCTCCCATATTTACTGTACATGTGTACAGATTGGTTTTAAAATACATTGAAATGGTATTAAAAAATCGATTTTTATTTCCACGCTCACATTCATTGATACCTTCTTACTGAGAAGACTTAAAACACGTTATTACCAATCATGAATACTAATGCTTCTTTGTAGTATTGCCAGGGCGCCTCTTTGGTCATTTTCATTGTGTTTACAACTTGAGAAAGTATCTTTACCAGGAGGGAGGAAGATCTGTTACGTAATCAGAATTCTCCTGTCCTCTCGACTCCCCCGGGCCTTCTCGTCTGACACAGCACAGATCAAGAGCTGTCAAGTTACTGCATGGTGTATGCTTGTCGCAATGGATGGGGTGGGGGGGGGGGGGTGCTGTGTCAAGTCAGGGCAACTATGCCAGCTATGTTCTATATCTTTGGGCTTCCATCTCTGAGTCTCGGGCTAGATTGATAGATCTAGTACGTCGACACGGCTGAGAAGTTTCACGGAATCCTGCTGTCTTCTCTTTGGCTTGGACTAGCTTTTAACTTGGTTTAGAGATTAGATTTTGACACTGTTTAGATCTACCTTGTGCTGAGTTTACGCTGTTTATTGACACGAAAGGAACGTGGTCGAAGTTACTTTAGGTAATTAGTCATGTCACTTGAAATGTACGCCTGTTTACGTTAGCTCTTTACAAAAAAAAAATGAAGTCAATGTTTGTACAACACATACGCTTAATACTAACTTGGCACCAGTTTCGCTAATGGTATTTTGTTTTTGGAAACTATGTGCCGTTTCTTAAGAAACCTGGCATGCGTTCTTCTCTTTATTCACTTCAAGAGTTTATTGAAAATGCGAAACTTTCATTCTATGTAGAACGAATATTCGAAAAGAAATAGTGTGTGTGTGGTGCACAGTTCACGGCACTTGTTTGTGTTTGAATAGATGCCTATTAGGATCAGTCTTTACCATTACTATCATACACTCTTCTTTCTTTCTTTCTTTATCTCTCACATACACAGTAACTAAATCTGTTTTGGGATGTCCAAACAGGGCCGGACTTAAGCCAATGCAACCTATGCGGTAGCATTGGGTCCCGCGCTAATTCTAGGTGGAAATTATTACATTAAAACATTATAACTTGTATATAAACAACAGGATTTGTGCGATTTCCTGATTTTCCAGAGGCTAGTGGAAATCTCATGGAATTGCAAAACAAAGCAACAAGTTCTGAAAATCTTCTTAATTAAAAATCTCCTGAAAACTCATAAAAATCTCCTGAAAAAAATAGACAAATTTGTCATTTTTTGTGTGCCAATCCGACGCGCGTTAAAAAAAAACAGCATTGTCATTTTATAAAAATTTATTGTAAACATAATGCATTCTCTCATACAAAATCTTTATTCTGACATTACGCTCATCTCGTACCCAGACTGGGCCCCGCGCAATCCGTTTCGCATATTGCCCCGCAATTGTTAGGACCGGCCCTGAGTCCAAGTATATGAATTGTGAACCATCATCTCTGGTCGCATTAGATTGAGAACCATCGCCCCTGTTTTAATGAAGCACTTATTCACTCAACACCTACCTTTGTCCCCTTAATTTACTTGACAAAATGCTCTTCGGGTCACGTTGCTCTCATGCGAGCTGACAATAGTCTATTGAAAGTTGTGAAGTCATTTTCTGGACAGAAAGACTGAGTGTTCTGTCACTAGATGTAACATCCTGATTTGAACAGCGTGCATGAAACACCACTTACCATTGTACAGCTACGTCACTGTCTGGGCTCGGGGATGATTGTGTGGCAGACTTGTACATCTAAGTTTTTGCGTCTATACGTTTTGAGATTTCTGTGTTTTTGGACTTAGCAATCCATTGAAATCGGACGCACAAGCATAAGGATGAGTAATATTGTTCTTTACTAGAGGGATTGGGCTGGGGAAGGGGATCAACGAGCACACCTTCGCCCCCACCCCTTCATGGTTTCACCCTCCCATGATGCTCTTTGCTGTGTTGACTCTTCAAGTATGATTGGCATGGCGTGACCCATTACTTCCGTAGATAGCTCGAATGGTGTTAGAGTTGCAGCGCATGTACACACACGACAGGAATGCTTATGCCGTTGCCGTCTCATCTTGTACGTGCTGCGCAGTGGTCAGAACCTTGGCCCTTTATATTGACGTGGTCAGATGACGATCAGCACTGAGGCAGCCGGTACAGTGGAAAGGTCAAGTAGCAAACTTCGTGATTCTCACAGGCCTGTTTGTCAAGTCTTCCATTTCTGACCTTTCACCAATGACCTGTCTTTACCTGAACGGACCAGAAAAGAAAAGAAAAAATATCCTTACAGCCTTGGCAGATGTTAGTAACAAACAGAACGTTGATCGTCTGCTAACATTTTTTAATGACAAAAGTGTGAAGAACTTTGTCAACGAAACAATCCTAATTCACACAATGAATCGTCTTCAGGACAATGTTTGTTTTTGTGTGTTTTCTGCATCGGTGGTGTCTGTCTTCATTCTTGAGTTGTTGGCTTGTTTTGGTTTGATTATACAATATCAATGTAGAGAGAACAAAAATACTTTTGACCTATCAGTAATCTTTGACTGATGTGCTTATGATCTCAAACTGAAAGTAAATCATAATGAGTGACATTCTAAACCCAGAAAGTGTCGACTCAGGGGATGTAAACCTAAGTTTTAGAATACAGTGGCCATGTGACCTACTAACAAGAAAACTGTTCAAGGAATGTACATCTACAGTTATCGTTTAGTACATCTACAAGTTGATCTAGATCTAGCAGACATAACAAATAATTTGATTCGCTTACTTTTTATTGCCTTTGATTACTAATTCTACCCCTTGTTATTTTGTGCTGTACAAGCTGATGGGGGGGTGGCCCATGCTATACACGACAATGGCTTCATTGCCATCACGTGTTGTCATGGTTTGACGACTAATACCCCATTTGTGAGCTGTCAGAGAGGACATTATTTCATACTAGTCGACCGGTGGCATTGGTGACATTGCATACGCAGCTATTTTGCTGGGCAGACTTTAGGCCACTGAAATCTATTCTACCTCAGTGGGCCCCTACTTTCATAGGACCCGCGATAATTCTAGGGGTATAAATTATTAAATTAAACCATTTTATAACTTATTACAGATTTCCTGCGGCCTCCTGTCAATTTACCAGGGACTCCTTCAAATCTCCTGAAATTGCAAGATATACGAAAAAGTCATGGAAATATCTGGAAATTTTATTAAAATCATTTGAAAACTCATACAAATATCCTGAAATATATAGACAAAAATTGTCACGCCGCAAGACTCGTTAAGTAATTCTGTAGATACAAATGAATACAATGCAAAGAAAAACTCTTAATTTTTACTTGGCCCTGCGAAATCGTTTCACATAGGGCTCCACTATAGTTAAGTCTGGCCCTGGTTAAATCCAGCCCTGCTATTTAGTTACGAGTTGTTCTCTCCCCCCCCCCCCCCTTTTTTTTTTTTCGGCTCTTCAATTACGTGGGGTAACTCTAGTCAGTCTGACTTGCAAAAATAAAATAGTGATCTTTCTATTACGTGGTGTCAAAACTCTTGAGCCATGAAGAAAATTATATATATATAGATTCCTCACTGTCCACATGGTCCTTATAACTTCCCCCAACCATATAAAGCCCTACATACACACATACATTTCTGCCCCACCTCCTAACCAAAACTGCTTGACTATACCTTCCTGATTGAGCTCTTTGGCTTCCAAAAGAATTGTCTGATATATGCCACTTCAAATTTTCATTGTATAGTCCCCAATTTTATTTTCCATTTCCAAGTTCAGAAAGACAACTTGAGATAGACTTGATTCAGTATTGACGTCTTCAATGCATGATTGTCTGCACTTTGTCTATGCTCAAATCTTGATATCTTTGTTTATACCATTATTCTGTCAAAATGTACTGGTTCGAAAAGAAAACAAAAGAAATATGTTGGTTTCAAAGCAAATTAGGATTTGATCTAAATTCACCATTAGGGATGTGTGTGGGTGTTTATAATAATAGTTTGACTTTGATCATTTAGAAGCAGTTAAAATTATTTTTAAAAAAATCCTTGTGTAAAATATGAACCATTAAATTAAAAAACACCCAAAAAATAAATAAATAAAGCAAGATCTTGAGGTAATTTGTGACATTAGCCCCTTGGGCAAGTGGTGACAGTTACTGGCAAGTGGTGACAGTTACTCCTGGCTTTATTATAGGTGGTAGTAGACTACGTCTCCACATGTCTGTTAGTGTTCTTTTGAGCTCCTTGATACAGGCATACACAAACGTACATGCCTACACATCACTTATACATGTATAGATATACTTGTAGCTTCTGCTACTGAGATGAAACATTATTTACAAAGCTTATATCAACTCAATTTGTTTGGTACAAAGTTTGTATAGGTGATTTCTCCCACACACAGATCAAGTTGAAATTTTGCACAATTATTTCTTTAACCTGACAAAACAAGCATCATTTGTTTTTTAGATTACCAATTAAACTAAATGATATCACCTATATATATATCACCTATATAGATATCAAATATATCAAATGTGTATTGTAGATAAAAGACAAAGATGAAGTTGTCCCAGAACTGGAGTAAGCTGTTGTTGGTGTCTGTGGTGTTGGCTGTATTGGTCTGCACAGAGGCAAGGAAGAGGGGAGCTAATAAATCTGGTAAGGACTTGTTTTATAAACTATTAATGTATTGTTTGTTTTCATGACGTGTGTGTGTCATCATTGTAGTATTCACTCAACATATGGCAAAAAATTGTGTGGTGTTCTAGACAGTGTAGTGTTCTACCCTGTGAAGTGTTCTGGACAGTATAACGCTTTGATGTTTATGTTTCATTGCTGAAAACAATTAACAGAACATAAAAAAAAAGACTCAGGATGTTGTGTACCACAGAAATCAAGTGATGTATTTAGATAATGATGGAAAAAACACAGAATTTTTTAAAACTTGTTTGTATCATTTCTTATCAAATTTGTGTGATAAAAATAACTTATTAAATTACTAATATACAATTGGCAAAGCTTTTCATTAAAAAAAAATCATAATGAGATAATTATCTCATGTTAACACAAGCTGGTCTGATTGTAAAAACACTTTCAATTATTATAAATAGAAATAAAATCTTTTTTTAAAGTTTCAAATTCTGTCATTGATTTGTTGGGTTAAAATGTATAGTTCTATTAGTATTTTCTGCACTCTGTTAAGCTTGTAATCTCATTGTACACTATCACTTGTTCAGTTTGCAAGTACAACAAGAAAGGCAAAGAGGCAGAATGTGATACAACAACAAACACCAAGGCCATCACTTTCACCTTGAAGAAAGGGGATGCCAACACCTGCGCTCCCACAATGGTCAAACAAAAACCCTGCAACGGCACCAAGAAGTCCAAGGGCAATAAAGGTTAGTCGTCTGGAAGAGATGTAGTTGATTAATAGTCATTAGGAAGAGATGGAGTTGATCAATGTAATCATATTATGGAATGGTCAAATGAATTACTTCAGGACAAAAATGCCAATTAAGTCAAAATTGATAAAAAGGCTTTGCTCCCTTATAGTTTAAAGATTTGGACATTCTGCTTGTGACTGAAGACAGCAAAACCCTAAAATTTCAGGAATGACATCAGCTTACTAGTCTATTCCGATAACTGGACTGTTACACTGACTATACAGTGTTTAAAACTAATCACCATTCTTTAATGGAAATGTGAAGGGTCTGAGAATCAGATATTATAATGGTGTCAAATATTACTATAATTTTGCAAAATGGGGTCATGACTTAATGAGGTTTGGTCTTCTGCTACTGGTCTAAAAAGGGCATATTTCTAAATTCTATCAATAAAAAAAAAATAAAGTAAAAAAATGACATTTAAAAACATGTTAAGAAATATTTACACTTCACGATTTAAATTATTAAATTTTTCCCCTATACTCTTGAAAGTATGAATGAAATGTGGCCTGACTTTGGCGCATCAATTTTCATGTGTTGGTAGAGTTATTGCTAGCTGCTTTTTTTTTTTTTTTTTTGATTTAAAAATGTTCCTCATGATTTTTTTCTATATGATAACATCAGATTGCAAGTATGACAAGCAGAATGCCAGTTGGAGTGAATGTGACGAGGCTACTGGCAAGAAGAAGAAGACAATGCCCTTAAAAGAAGGCTCTAGTGCAGACTGTGAACCAACTCAGACCAAAATGAAGAACTGTGACAAAAATAAAAAAATGAAACCCAAGAAAGGTAATTTCTTTTTCTTTCCTCTGCCTATACCCAACCAAAGTCACTGTAAGTTTACTGTACTGATGCCTAGTTATTGTCACCAGGTTTTTTTGTTTTTCTGGAAAAAAAAATATAGTTGAATCTGTTTTTAGGGACACAGAAGTTGAATTAATCAACAAGGATTTGAAGGGGAACATACAAGATAGGACCTATACTAGTCTTATCTAGGATACACTGTTGAATTCTCAGTGTATGATACTTGGTCTCACAGCTGTTCAATTTGCAGAGACATATGAAGATAAATAATCTGATCAGTCACTATAACAAATTGTTCATCAGAGATTGTGTGTGTTCTCTTAATTGTACCATTGTTGTTTTATCAAAATTTTAATTATAAGTTGTTATTGTGAAATAATGGATTGAAGTCTAAACTAGCTTTATATTTGCTAACACACACACAATTATTTCACACACACTCTTTGTCTAGCACAAAACGCCAGGTAAATGTGTATTAGTTCTAATTCTTGCTAGTGCAAGTTGTAACAAGGCAACAAATTAGTTGGCATTTTGATCTGAGCATTAATAAAAGTGTCTTTTATTTTTATCATGGATTATGGAGACAGGAGAATTATCTTTTGGTGTTCAAAGCTCATTTTTATTGTTTTTCATGTAAAAAATTACAAATAGCTCTGTTGTGCTGGCCACAGTTCATTCCTGACCCTTTTTTATTTGCTCTGTCTACCTCTGACTGACCTATGATTTGTTTTTTTCGTTTTTTTGCATGCAGCTGGAGTTGAGATTATTACATAGCTCTAAATTTGTGTTGTAGTTTTGTTTCTTCCCTTCTTGCATGTTTTTTTTTAAATACATATTTGATCTTCGGCATGTCCACAAAATATGATTTAAAAATATTTGTGTAGAAAATATTTTTCATCAGTCACAAATATGAAAAGTACAAAATATTTTTTGTTTGTTCTGTCTGTATAACAACAGTTTTCATCCAAATGGAATAGTTTGTTTGTTCTACTGCGGTTAAAGAAATCCTAAATTGTTTTATGTTCTTTGATAATGAATTATTTGTAGGTGATAGGTCATTTAAAAAAAATAAAAATATTGCTTACTTTCAAACTTATGAAACCTTAAATCCAGAAATAGAAAGTTTCTTGTGAAATCCAGGCCAGCCTATACCTTAACAAAAATTCAAACCAGTAGATTGCTCATTGTTGATATTTTTAAAGCCTGTTAACATTTTATTATTTTTTGGCAATTTTTCTTTTGGTTTCAGGTAATTAATGAAACTATCTCTGGCAGTTAGAACTTATACAGGCAAAAGAGAAGTTTGGAGCGAAAGAGAGAGAAAGAGAAGGGGAAATAAATCACCACTTGATATGAAAGCATAGAGCCTCTTAATGTTTTTTTTTCTTTAAATATTTGTGTATTTTCTCACTTTTTAACACTGTGTCAAATACATTTTCTTAATCACTTTGATGGCCAGGTTTTACAAAAAAATCACTATATTTCTGAATTCCTATATTTTTTTTTAACTAAAGTGTAGCTTTGTGTTGTTGTTTTTTTAAAGTGTGACCAGTAAAAAAATTAATTTTTTAAACCTTTTTTACTACTTTATTAGCCAAATACTTCACCTCTATTCTCTGTCTGGCAAAAAACTGTAAATGTCCAGAGAAAAAAAACACAAAGAATATAAACCCACAGCCCTCTACACCTATGATCAAGCCCAGATGATTTTTTACCTCATATTCTGTAATGTGCATCAACCTTCAAGCTTTTTGTTATCAACCTGATGTTGTCATGTATCTGAACAATTTTTATATCAATCACTTCACATCAGAGTTTCTGGCAGCTGTTTCTCTTGTGAGCCTGGATCTCTTTGAATTCATCTCAGACTCAGATCTTTGTATTTATTTTTTCTTTTTGAGCACAATTTATTTCACTTATTTTTGTATCAGATTTTACGTTGAAAAATTACAATCAAAGTTTGTTGATAATGTGTTGTTTTTTTTTTGTTTTTTTTGCTTGTGTTAAAAAAAATGTTATCTTAGAAGTAGTTTATAGTAATCTTGTTAGTAACATACTTATAATGGAACATAACCCACCAAATATTGTACCATAATTTTATGTACTTACAATTCCTGTAATTCATGTGACAAATATGACAATGTCTTCTGTCAACTAATTCTGTGTGTTCTTTTTTTTTTCATTTGGCATGCTTTTTTTTTTTAAACAAACATTTTTGAAGTCAATAAAATATTTTTTTATATTAAATCTCTTTTTTGCTTGTTTTAAACTCATAACTTTTTTTTTTCTATGTCAAAATTTCATTGTGTGTCTTTTAAACGTTTCTTTATATTGTCCAATTCTGTTATTGTTTTGGTGTATGTTTAATCATGAAACTTCACTGGAACCAAAGATTTGCATGACGTACATGTTTTCCTGACCTTTATAAAATTAACCTTCACTGAATTTCTATTTCTTCACTGGGTGTTTTGAATCTGTATTTGATTGTATTAGTTTTTGCTAGCTAATCATTTGACAGTCATGTGATTTCTCTTCTAGTGCTTTCTGGCCAACAGAGCTGTTTAATTGTAACACAAGCATTCATTTTTTTTGTTTCATAGAATTAGCTACCTAGTTAGACTTTTTAAAAAAACTTTCAAAAAAAAGTATTTCTCTGCATCTTCTCTCCAGGAGATTGTGATATCGTTAAGATTAAACTGAGTAAATTGATTTAGTAAAGTGAAAGTTTGAATCTTGGTGAAGACGGATTTTGAATTTCTGGATTTTTAGAGGCCCCTGAGTTGGGGAAAGTAAAGGCAGTTGGTCATTGTGCTGACCATGACACCCTGCTCATCAACCATTGGCCAAAGAAACAGATGGCCTTAACATCATCTGCCCTATAGACTCAATCTCAAAAAGAGCTGAACAATTATGAAACTAATTTTTTTTTCAATAAGCAAAATTTCAAAATGTAAACTGAATGGAACTAAAATCATACCTTGACTCTAAAAATCTTGAGTCCTGGAAAATGTAATCAGTCAAAATCATGACTTATTACTAAGGCTTCAGTGTTTTTAGTTAAATTGTAAACATAGTATCCGAGGTGGAGCTCAAAAGTTTGTTTAAAATGAAGTTTTCAAAACTTTACTCTATGAAAAGTTCCAATTTTTCTATCAAACATAATCTTTGGGAAGGGAAAATGTTTTTTTGTGTTGACTCTTGTATTAATTCCAATTTTTTTATATTTTTTTTTTTATCAAAATTTTTTGTGAAAATTAGAATTTCCTAGAATAAACTTTCAAATATTCATTCATAGGAAATTGATAACTGATCTATTCACTACTGCACTCTTTCTTGAGCTAGAAACATGTATAGGTACAGGCTCACTTGTTGTGTAGCAACACTTAGAGCTGTAGAGCGTAGAAATCAAGGGCAAGGAACAAAACAAAAAATTAAAGGTTTTGATTTTAATCAAGACTTTTAGTAAAAACTTTTTAGTAGCACACTCTACACATGTATTCTTTTCTTTCTCATTTTAAAGCTGTCCTAAAAATATAATCCTTCGACTAAAACTTGAAGTATCAAATCATTTGACTACCTATTGGACACGATTTTCTTTTGTGACCAAAGCAACTAACACAGAAACTATTTTGCTCTGACCGTTATGAAGCAAATCTTTCTGACCGGCACCTTCGACACAGGTCACGTACTGACACACTACCCAACACACTTGACATTCCCCTGAGGCGGAAGTGAGACAGTTGATGACTCAAGATGGCTGCAGTAGTGATCAGAAAGTAGTCGAGGATTGATGGATCGCGCTTGACGCCTATCTGATGTAGAATTTAAACTCCCAAAATATTTCTCTCCACTGAATGCACAGATTTGAAAAGAAAAACGAATTATACAAGTGAACAAAAAAGTCACTTCATATAACTTGTACTCCTCCATGTTCCACCCCTCCATTTTTAGCGGCCCCTGAAAGGGGGAAAAGACGTTATTAGTTTTGTGTGGACTGTCTGTCCGTCCGTTCGTCTGTCCCGTTTAGATCTCATAAACTAGAAAAGATAGTGAAAATTCGACATCATAATATTTTAGACCATTCAAAGATCTGATGCAACGGCTACTTTTTTCTTTTCTGAAAGCGAAAAATCTAATTTTTTAAATCACTTATGCAAGGAGTTTTTTCATAAAAATACACCACTTTTACAACTATTCACTATTAATAGTAACATACACGGGAGGCTATTTTGTAGGGGAGATGCAATTTTACCACAATTTGAACACATTTATGCAAATGGTTTTAGATTTCTCGTTAAAAAATATAATTTTTTTTTTTACAAATGTATAGCTAAGTGGAGTAAGTTCTGTCATAATAACTAGCCTAGTACATTTAACACACACAAAAATGTTTACTTTTTTTTAAGAGAAAAAATCTATTTAGTATGCATATTAGTTGGACATGATTTAAAACAACAATTAAAAAGTAGTCTTTTTCATGTTATCACGTGAATTACAATGCCATACAGCGGCCATGAAACACTTAACTAAAAGGAGTTTGTTTTTTACGGAAATGTTTTTTTCTAGAGGCTTTGGCCCATTAGAAAACTGATCAATTAGATAATCATCATAAGACATCAGTTAGGCCAGATTCACATCTAACTTCACATTCACTTGCACTTATCCCTTGGTCTGCTGGACCGTTGGGCACCACACAAGATCTGTCAACCTTCTTTCTCCATTCTTCTCTGTCATTTGTCTTTGATAAAATTTCATTCCGAAAATATTTCTGAAAATATTGAAACTTGCATTTTTACCTGCCTGGGTGGACCACTTCGGTGGCCGAGTTACAGTTTGTGTTTCCACACTGTCTTTGTAACCTTGTTTATAGTCCGCTACGTTTTGTGGAAATGCCGATTACTTCGGCCATC
Source organism: Biomphalaria pfeifferi (assembly GCA_030265305.1). Taxonomy (NCBI): domain Eukaryota; kingdom Metazoa; phylum Mollusca; class Gastropoda; family Planorbidae; genus Biomphalaria; species Biomphalaria pfeifferi. Next base: position 67,895 of record JASAOG010000093.1, read on the forward strand.
TTGAAATGATGATTACCTCTTTCGTCATCCAGAGACCTAATGGCTTTCCACTGCAGTTTTGTGTCTCTTCATGTAACCGATGAGACACATGGAATCATGAAATGATTGATTCGAGGCAGCCAACTATAGCATGTGTTGATTGCCTTCCATTTTCTGCTCGGGCTGTTTTCTTGTCTTCTGCAACTTTCGCGTCATCTTTTAAAATGCTCTTTCGATATGAAAAAAAAATTAATCATTAATAATTAATTGATCAATTGGTTATTTTATTTCTATTAATTCATGTTTTGTCAGGTACAATAAATAATTGTTTAATCCCGAGATTGTGTGTGGGAGAAATAACCTTTACAATTATATAAGGAACAAAGCCCAACAAATTTAGCCATGTCTGTGAATACTGAAGGATTAATTTCCCTTTTTAGTATAAAACAAAAGAATTAATTACCAGTATTTAATTGACTAATTGAATTTTTCTTTATTGATTCATGTCTTGTCATCACCAATGAATTAATTGTGCAAATTTCAACTCCGAAAATAGATGTGAGAGAAGTAACGTTTTAAAACTTTTTTACCAGACACAAACAAACAGACAGACAGACAGAGTTGATAGAAGCGTTGTAAAAATCCCATACTTTTCCAGACAACAAGCTCTACAACCTGGGAACCAAGCGCTGTGAAACTTGATCACCACATCCCTAAGATATATAAGCTAGTTCTAAGCATGTTTGAAACAGATATTAATAGAAGATGTACCTTGAAATTCTTTCTGATGAATTGTGAGGCAGTTTCTAATTCATTTTAAACTGCAAGATGTTTTTTTTACAAAGCTTATATCGATTTGTCTGTCTGGTAAAAAGTTTGAATATATCTTTCCTCCCATTTTCCATTCTCGGATCAAGTTAAAACTTTGCACAATTATTCATTAAAGCTGACAAGACATGAATCAATTAATAATTTTAAAAAAACAAATAGCCAATTAGTTTATTAATTGCTGCTGATTAATTATTGTGTCGAAATAAGGGGAATAAATGCTAATAAATGAGAGATGTGGATGTTTATATGGATTTAATCCCCTTATTACGTTTTGATTCGTTTTTTTTTCTCCCACTTCCCATTCTCGGATCAAGTTGAACTTTTGCAGAATTATTCATAGTCGATGGCAATACACCAATCAATCCAAAAAAACAAACCAATTAGTTAATCATTTAATACTAATATTTTTTTTAATATAGCAGAAAGGGAGCTAAACCCTGTACTTTTTCTTCTGACACCAAAGAAAATGTTTTAATTTTATTCCTTAAACGTTGAAATGGTTGTAAGAGACGTGCCTCAAACTATTTCAGCTTGTATGTATGAGAAACAGCCCTGGTCTGTCTGTGATGTGGAGACCAAGCAGAAGCAAAGGGACATGATTCTAATTAAAGGGAACTCAACTCAATGTGTTCCCAAGAAGACCATCACCAAAGCCTGCAAGAAAAGTAAGTCTTTTGTGTGTATGTGTAAATGTCGTCAACACCGCGTTAATACTGATAATGCTAGGACAAAAATTTGAACACAAAATGTTTGGTGTTTTAAGGGAATTATGCGTGAGTGTTTCTATATGAATATATCTGTGAGTGTAGGTCTGTGTGTATTAAAGAGAAGGAGATCTATATATAAATAAATAGCTTTGTTTTTCATATCTTTTGTATACAATGAAATTGATCTTTTAAAGGAGAAGAATCATCCTTTCCCACACTTTTTGTCCTTTCCCACACTTTTTGTCCTTTCCCACACTTTTTGTCCTTTCCCACACTTTTTGTCCTTTCCCACACTTTTTGTCCTTTCCCACACTTTTTGTCCTTTCCCACACTTTTTGTCCTTCCCACACTTTTTGTCCTTTCCACACTTTTTGTCCTTTCCCACACTTTTTGTCCTTTCCACACTTTTTGTCCTTTCCCACACTTTTTGTCCTTCCCACACTTTTTGTCCTTTCCACACTTTTTGTCCTTTCCCACACTTTTGTCCTTTCCCACACTTTTTGTCCTTTCCCACACTTTTTGTCCTTTCCCACACTTTTTGTCCTTTCCCACACTTTTTGTCCTTTCCCACACTTTTTGTCCTTTCCCACACTTTTTGTCCTTTCCCACACTTTTTGTCCTTTCCCACACTTTTTGTCCTTTCCACACTTTTTGTCCTTTCCACACTTTTTGTCCTTCCCACACTTTTTGTTCTTTCCACACTTTTTGTCCTTTCCCACACTTTTTGTCCTTTCCACACTTTTTGTCCTTTCCCACACTTTTTGTCCTTCCCACACTTTTTGTTCTTTCCACACTTTTTGTTCTTTCCCACACTTTTTGTCCTTTCCACACTTTTTGTTTCTATTCCAGACTTCTTGTTTTTTTCCAGACTTGTTGTTCAAAACAGATCTATGCTTAAATAAATCCTAATACATTTCAAGCTTAGATATACTAGTCAGGGCCGAATCCCACGGAGTGCAGGCGGGGCTACAGCCCGGGATCTCCACAACGATGGGGCCTCCACAAAAGAGATAAAAATATCTCCGAATTTCAACTTTTAAGTTTTTTTTTCTAAGATTTTTTTTTTATGGCTGGCAAAAATGTCGTGATTAAGAAGTACACTAAATACAAAATGTAATTTTAGAAGTTTATATTTTTAAAAAATTGTAAAAACGTTTTCCCGTGGGGCCACTAAACTAAGACATTTACATAAGCTGTCGAATTTGTTGGACAATCATTAGAGCTGTTTTCGAGAATCGCATCAGGGTAGGTTTCAGCTTGTATACCGACATGAACAACGATTATTATCAACAGAACTGGATAAGACAGAATGATTAAATAATGTATTTAAAATGTGTTAATATTTTTTGACCGAGCGTGATGCATCAAGAATTACTTCATCATTTTCAGTTTATGATTGTTTTACTTGTGCACACTTTATTAATTTATTTTATCACGACACTATATTATGTAGTGTTTTGCATCAAGCCGATATTATCAAATTTCTATCCGTTTATTGAGTTACTTCCCTTTAGAAGTAGCTTGAGTGGTGTTCTCCTGCTGTGTGTTCTTAGCGAATAAATAACAGTGAACCATTGCTTTAAGTTTAGATTTAGACTGGTTATATATTTAGATGCCCGTGAGTGTATTTATCATCGCTACTTTGCGTTTCTATTTACCAGCTTGTAGATACGACAGAAGTGAGTGGAGCGCCTGCGATAAGTTGACACGACAGAAACAGAGGCAGCTGACCCCAAAGAGCAACTCCCTTCCTCAGTGTACACCCACGGTAGAGACGAGACCCTGCTATGTTAGAGCTGAGTTAACAGCAGCCAAACCTCACAGTAAGTCAGACTGCATTGATGTTTAAGGTTTGGATTTGAAACCTACGCTGTTCGCCAGTACAGACTAAAGATTTCGTATCACAAGGATGTAGGCCTACAACTAGCGGCCTTAGGGGGGTGGCAAGTGGGGCAACTGCCCCTGTCCCGCGATAGGAGATTCCCTTGCCACCGTTAGGTTCGAAAACCAGGCCAGTCATAAACTAGGACTTGCTGCTCAATATTTCCTGGCATCTATATGATACCAATTACCATGTAAGCTCTAAACATGACATTTTTGGTTTCGAAATACGTTCAGTTTCGGTAGAGACAGCATCTTATGAACTGTACACTCTAATCGGCTATTACTGTTTAACGGTTTGTCTTGGCATGAAAAAAACCAACCAAAATCGATTATATATTAAATAAAGAGTCATGCAGCACTCTGTTAAGTCGCATTACAGTATAAAAAGAATTGGTACGTGTAAAGTAAATAAACTGTTACTTTAGTCCGCCATAGAGAAAACAAAAAGGGACGAGGTTGTGTGAGCAGGTTCCTTGTTTTGTGCTGTGGCCTAGCTCGTACAGTTATTTCAGACATTCAGCATTCAAAAAGTTTGACGTTGAGGTATTTATTTTTTCTCCAATAGGCTACTGGGTATATAGGCTACTGGGCGTATAGGCTACTGGGCATATAGGCTACTGGGCATATAGTCTCTGGGCATATGGGCTACATCGGGTGGCCGTGTGAAAACCCGTGTTTCACTCATCCTTAGCTGCACACTTGCTATTAGCCACAAAGAACACATGTCTTTTACATAGCGTATTGTGAACATAGGAGTTCCCGTTAGCGTGACGTGGTGCGATATATACAGTCTTCCCTTACGGCTTAGTTTCCCTCATATGACATTCGCCCAGGGCCCCGTGCACTGCTAAGGCCGTTTCTGCTACAACATTTGAGAAGGGGGGGGGGGAGATAGATTTCCATCATGCCTGTCAAGGGTCGTATCACGAATAAAAAATATGTCCATTTCATTGGAACAGAACGATGCGATTGTGGGCATCGGAGTGGCCGGAGACAACGAAAAGCTAGCTATTTATAGTTTTTCTGCCATGTTTAAAAATGTACAATAGTAGAACTGAGTATATATTATCAAGTAGGCTACATCCTGATCATCACGTAACCAGATCTAGCTAAGGATTAGTTTAGGATGAATTGAAATATATTTGAGAAAAAAATATCTTATCATACCGGTATTAGTTTCAAGACTAAGACAAAGACTGCTTTATTGATCCTTTTGGAAATTTGTTGTGTTATTACAAGGACTCTTTTGTCATATAAAGATAACACAACAGAAACATACATATAAATAGAACAGACAGAATTGTGAACAATTACCAAATGTGATTTTAACTTTTTGACAATATTTTATGTACTAGTTGTTATTTTTGTTGTTGTTGTTGTTTTAATAATTACCAAATTTGACTTTTATTGGGTACTGAGAAATGATTTTTTTGTATGCATATGAACCTCAGAATGTCGCTACATGCATGGCACTTGGTCCGAGTGTGACCCACGCAGTAATACCATGATGATGGTCATGACATCCAAAACAAGAGACCCTGTGTGTCAGAAGTACAAGAAACTGTCCAGGAAATGTAAAGCAGGTCAGTTCATGGAACTCTATGTCTGTTTTATAAGTTATGACTTTACTTCACCTATTCTAAACCACCTGCAGGACTGCAGCTGAAGGCAGCTGACAGGGTTCGAACTGGGAATCATTGCGACAAGCGTCTGATGAGCACACAGCACGACAAAGCAGAAATCTACACCAGGGCCGGATTTAAGACAGTGCAAAACTCAGGGTCTCGACCTTAAGGAGGCTCCATATTTGAAAAAAAAAATGTGCATATCAAATAAAAGAAAATAATGGAAATAAGGTTGAAGTTACACAATTCTTTCCAACTGCAGCAGACGTTTGGGTCTTTGAATAGAATTCAGTACATTTATATTGAGGCATGAAGATGGTATTGGGGCCTCTAATAAAGCCCAGGATCTCCACTTACTAAGATCCGGCACTAATCTGCACACTGAGAAATCAAAACATTTTGATTGAACTTAACATCCATGCTGTACTCAAGACTCGTTTGAAACCCATTTATATGTTGTTAATGTGATGTTAATGTGATGTTAATGTGATGTTAATGTAATGTTAATGTAATGTTAATGTAATGTTAATGTAATGTTAATGTAATGTTAATGTAATGTTAATGTAATGTTAATGTAATGTTAATGTAATGTTAGCGCGATGTTTACGTGAATTTAATATGATGCTAACGTGATGTTAGTGTGATATTAACGTGATGTTAATCATTAATGTGATGTTTATTTTATGTAATGTGATCTTAGCGTGATGTTAATGCCATGTTTGCAAGTGGCAACTGGGTTTGTCTAGTCATGTGAAACACTCCACTCACCCTTAATCTTTCTAACTGGCAATCACCATGATGTTTATTCATCATATTGTTTTTAAATACTTAAGTTTCAAGCTCCATTTTCTGGTTTCAGAAAGTTTGAATACACAAAAACATACAGTCACTCGTATTCACAGTTTGTTTTTCATCTTTAAAAATAAAACACTTTACTAATGCATTATCTTTGTACACTTTATCCAGCTTGCAAGTTCCGTAGAGGAGAGTGGTCAGAGTGTGATGAAACTAGCCAGTTGATGACCCGCGTGGACTCGCTGGTCAGTGGCAGTCCTAAACAGTGTGATGAAAGCAGACAGATCACTAAGAAATGCAGGAGAAGTAACTCGTTTATTTATCAATTTTGCGTACAATAAGTGAATTACCTTCCTTGATTTAGAAAAAAAAATATTTGTTTAAAACTGTGTGTGAGTACGCGTGAAAGTGTGTGTATGAGTGTGTGTGTGTGTAATTTTATATTTTGAAAAATACAGCAGATTGTAATAAAGTATCGAGTTACTTTTACTGTTGAAAATGACATCAGAAGCAAACAAAAACTGGGATGAACACTTCGTTTAGATTAAGTTGTGTTTGTGAATGATGTCTTCAGCGTCCTTAGAAATGGTTTATTTATAGCTACATATGTACTACATGGTATGGAGGCTAGTTGATCAATGACATAGAAACACACACACACATATGCATGCACATAAATTTACCTCAACACATACACACATAAAACATATAAACGTAAACATGTGTATAGAAGGATTTATATATTCTATCTAAAGAACATTTTCAAAATAATAGACATATATATAATATCTTTATTACCCCATATCTCTACCTATTTCTCCTCTCTTGGGGGCTATTCATACCAACAGTCTGCTAGTAAAATATGAAAATAGAAGATTGGATAGTTAGTTATCTATTGCTTGTTTGGAACTTAATTTAAAGTGGCGACCTATAAAAGAGTCTAACTGTGCTTATACCACCACTACAGTCAAGTGCAATTTCTTTCCCTTGTTCGAAAGACCAAAAAACAAATAATTACCAATAGTCACAAATAGTTAATTGACTAATTGCTTAAATTTTTTTTATTGATTCTTGTTTTGTCAGGTAAAATAAATAATTGTGAAAAATTTCAGCTTGATCCGAGATTTGGTGTGGGAGAAATAGGAGCAATAACGTGTACAAACTTTTGACCAGACACACAGACAGACTGATGTTACATAAACTTTGTAAAAGAGCAATTACATCTATTGAATTAGTGACATTATTACATTAAATCACATGACACTCAAACTACATAGCTACATCAAAAACACACACTCTTGCACAACTCCCCACATACACACAGAAACACTTCTTCACACACGCTTACAGTAAATTGACCTTGAACTTAATTGATCACCAACTTCATTTTCCGCCTTGAGTTTTTGCTAAGTTTTTTCCACTGTGTTTATTTCCCTGTAGAATGCAAGTACACGTTTGGTGAGTGGGGAGAGTGTGACCCAGTGACCAATCACAGGACCAGAGTCAAGAAATTAGTGGATGGAGGAGACCAGACCAAGTGCCTCCCTGAGGACATCGTCACCAAACCTTGTGAAAAGAAAAATGGCAGAGGTGCGTATGGTACTTGTTGTCTGCTCTAGCATATTGGCTATCTGTGGCATTCTACGTCTTCTGCTTCAGCATCTACCCTTTGTAACTTCTTCTTGTTACTAAAGAGGCCAATTCTAGATACAAAGATGTGGTCACAGGCTGAGCATCTGTAATCACTTGGCGTCGATGCACTTTCACCCTTGTGTATGGCATGTGCAATACGAGACCCTTCCTTTATGCCCTCTCTCCATGTGGATCTATCCAGCGCCACTTTTCCCCAGCTGTTAGTGTCGATTTTGAAGAGCTTCATGTCGTGTTTGCATACATCAGTGTACCGTAAAAGTGGGCGACCAGCGGCTCTCCTGCCTTCTGTTAGATCACCATACAGGATGTCTTGTGGAAGTTCACCTTGTGGCATTCCATGACAAAGCCAGCCAAGGTGTCTGCTGCTGATAACACAGCAGATGTCCTGGCACCCTGCTCTTCTGCTCTTCCGAGCACTTTCTCGTTGGTTATTTTATCTTGCCACCTTATTTTAAAGATCCGCCTTAGGCATCGGAGGTGGAAAATATTTAGCTTTTATTTTCCTGCCATGAGTAGGTTGACCATGTTTTACTGTATAGTAAAGTGCTCATCACACAGGTCCGGTAGACTACGGCTTTAATATTGTTAGTCAGCAAGGTATTGTCCCACACTCCTTTCTGCAGCCGTGATATGGTGCCCATTGCCATGGGCTATCCTGTTGTGTCTTTTTCCAGTAGAACATCGTTGAATATGATGGAGCCAAGAAAAAAAAGTGGTCAACAATTTCCAGTAGTTGGCCATTAATGGTTATATGAGTTGCAGTATTTGTGTTCTGAACTAGTATTTTGACAAATATTTAAGCCAAACTTCTGGCCAGCAGTAGATAGTCTGTCAACCAGGTTCTGAAGCTGAGTAGCTAAGTCCGCTACAATAGCTGCATCATCAACGTAGAGGAGTTACCTGATAAGTACCTTCTAACTTTGGTTTTTGTGCCCTCAAACGTTGACACATTAGAGAGAGAATATCGAGATATATCTATAAGCAGGGCCGGATGTAAGTATGTGGAGGCCATAGGGCAGAAGTTTTGAGGAGGCCCCAACACGTTTTTAAATGCTGTAATAACAAATCCACTTAATAATAACAAAAAATTATTAATATCTAAAACATACCATATTATAAAAGAAAGTAATTGTCATTAAATTTAATTTCATTTTTCTTCGTTGAAAAAATAAAATCATGTAATTATTTAGTAAAAAAAAATACAATTTTGAGGGTTTACGCACTGTAGTAAATCCGGTTTTTATGAGAATAGGAGCACACTACAAGCGGACACTTTTTAACCACGATAGTGTTGCCAACTGTAATATTGAACGTATGGTACGTAACAATGCTAAAAAGTGTTGTTAAAAAAAACGTAAAGTTGCTGACCCTCGAAATATGTTTTCTCTTTTGTGGTGGCCCCTGTCTTGTGTAGACCCATGGGCTTTGGGCCCTCCTTCCCTGTATATAAGAGAGAAATGATATCCATAATGTAAAATTAGAGTGACTTGTGAGGCCAAAGTACTATTATGTAGTATCACATGCAGTGACACACATACAGTGGTATTTTGTTTGAAGTATTTGGTTTGAAGTTATGGTTCAGGGTGTTATGCATTATTTTCAGTGTATTGTTCATTCTTGAAGTGTCTCTACATTAAGTGATTTTACTAATGCTGTTACTAAGTTAAATCTCAGAATTCATTTATTATTACTCTCAAGGCTGTACTCTGCTTTTGTTTCTTGTCTTCAGTTGCAGGATCCCAAACAGAGGTTTGCTTATTTTAGTATTGGTCAAACCAAGGTTGAATAGCCTTTTATGTTATTGTTTGATTTGTAAAGCTAATTGTGTTGTAAATATCCCTGTTTATTTTCAACTCTCTTGGTAATGTTGAGTTGCCTACTGCTTGCAGTTGTTTCTTGACATTGTTTATATTTTATAGAATTAAAACAACCTCCACCTTGACACTTATTATCACGTGACACACAAAACAGAGACGTACCTGCCAGATAGTAACAATAATACTACACCAAGCACAGACCTGACACACACACGTGACACAACAGATAGACACTGGACACACCCACACGTGACACAACAGATAGACACAGGACACACCCACACATAAGAATATACGGCAAATGTTTACTTACGTCACATATGAACGTAACATAAAAACATAAACACTCACACAAGACACACAGTACCCGCTACACATTCTCTCTACATTACCAACTAGAATCTACATATGCCAGCTACACATTCTCTCTACATTACCCACTAAAATCTACATATACCAGCAACACATTCTCTCTACATTACCCACTAAAATCTACATATACCAGCAACACATTCTCTCTACATTACCCACTAAAATCTACATATACTAGCTACACATTCTCTCTACATTACCCACTACACGCCTAACTAAAACAAAAGAGAACATGAAGACTCCACTGTATGTTTTGTTTTTCTGTAAGTATTTCTTCTTTATCTGCCATCCCTCAGAGCGATGTTTCTACGGGGCCTGGGGAGAGTTTGGCCCCTGCACAAACGGAGTGGTAACCAAGAACCGACAAGTCCTGCAGGGGGGTGTGGAGTGCGAGCGTAAAGCAGTCATCACCCAAGCCTGCACCAAGACGCCTGGAAGTTAACATGACCTATTTAAAAAAGTGACAAACTTTAATTCCAACACAAGAAAGAAAAAAGCACATCTATACAAATCAAAACTTCATTTCGTGTACGTAAAATGTGAGCAAGTTAATAACAAATTTTTTTTTTCAATTTGTATAATTTTGGTTATAATTTTTATTTGCAGAAACCATCTCTAGAATACAACAAAATGTCGATTTTTTTTTTAAAATTTATGAGAATGTTACATTCACTTTATGCTCAGATATGTCACTGACAAAGTTGTTGTCGGAGACAGTGCATTTGTAACTCGATAACTCGTCACAAGTTTTTTTGTGTTCCAGGGAATATTTTCTACATTCAGACTATATCACCAGCTAACAAGGTTAAATACTTTTTGCAATTTACCCGCACATACAGATCTTTACGATCCTGAAAATATAAACATTTTAATTGAGTTTATATGCTTAGCGTATAATCCCATGTAAAAGCCAATTCGAAGTCTAAAGAAATGTGCACAGGAAATCTACACAATTTCTGTGTAAAGGTTATAGCAAATGTTTAGAGCAATGGAAACTAAAAAGTTTTGAGAACTCTTCGATGACGTCATGGAGAGTAAACAAAAAAAACAAAGAAAAAGACGGTATACAATTTTTTATTTCAATTTGATCTTGAATTGGATTGTTTGTAGTAGTTGTTTGTTTAATGTTTATTTTGATTGTACTATATTAATCCTTGGGTCAGTCATGAAAGAATGAAATTCACTTGTAGGAATGTCTGTATCTGTGTGATTGATGGGGATAATACCAGACCTAGGTAGACATCGTGTAATGCTGAGTTTGACCGTGTCAACTAATCAAACTGCGTAGATTTTGGTCAGAGGTTGAAATTGTATTTACATCTGGAACTTTCCCCTAATTTCTCTACATCTGGTCCATCAAAAGTTATAGACATAGTTCATGGCCCTCAAGCCAAAACAACTAGAATTAATTTTTCGAAAGTTGAATTTGAGGTTCAACTGAACTCTTCTTATTGCTTAGATGAATGATCTCAATGTAACTACATTAAAGCTTCAAAAGATGGACTTTAACACTAAATATCTTCCACCTTATGGGTGTGTGTATAAATGCATAGATAGATAAATATTGATTGATTCATTCATGTTTTAGGGTCAAAGAATAATTGTGCAAAGTTTAAACTTGAGACTGGCAAGTGGGAGAAAGTACGTGTGCAAGATTTGTATCAGGCAGACAGAGTGAGTTATTATAAGTTTTGTAATCATATTCTATGTGTATATCACAGAATGAATGTTTTAGCCGTGAGTTGTGTTTTTTAATGTCACTTTTTCAATAATTTTTAATGAATTTCTGTGCAAATATTTTTTATAGTATTTAAAATAAAAGTAAAACATTTTCTCTAATTTTTAAATGTTTTTTTTTTGTTTTGCATTTTGTTGTGTATGTGTTTCATGAGTTTAATAAAGAAAGTAAACCTTTAAAAATACAAATAAAAGGAATAGAATTTGTTTAAATTGCAGCCAGAGAATAGACTGAAGGAATAGGAATGAAACGAAAACCAGCGTTTAGTTACAAGAAAACTTGAACCGACAGAAAATGCTCTAACACAGTGATGCCCAGCCTATATTAACCTGCGGGCCATTTTAATTTCAGACACTCGTGTCGCGGGCCACATGACCAAAAAAGGTAAAAAAAAAACAAAAAAACAGCAACTTGAAATTGAACTCAAACTATTACATTAAAACCCGTGGATCTAGTAATTACATTGACAATTTGGTAAAGTTGAAGTTTATCCTCAATCTATTTTTCTCTCTACGTGGTCTGGAAATAGCTTTAGTTCTCTACTTCAATTGTGAGCAGCTTAGTAGTTAGCCTCGCCATTAATTCATGTTCTTTTCTTTTTTTAGTCACTATTGTCATAATTGTTGTGTTTTTTTTGTACGCTGTTGCTATATGTTGTTTATTGAAACAGCCAGACTTTCTTTATAAAAAAAAGTTTGTTGGCTTATTACCATGTTCCACAAAAAAGATCGTTCAATGATTCTGGTAGATTCTTAATTTTCTTTTCATAAAGGCACAAATGTTAAAGCTCGTGGTACCAATTTATCAGAGGAAAAGTGAGGACCCTAACGTAGGTATAGATACATTTTTCAACCTTTATATTTTATACACTTTATACCGACGTTTCGGCGGGCCGAATGGAACCTCGTCAAGGGCCAGATCTGGCCCGCGGGCCGTATTTTGGGCATCACTGCAGTCTAACAAATGAGCTGTGAGGTAGCAATAGTCACTCGTTCTAGAAGACCTCAACACTGTGTATGTTTTTAACTAGGTGACGTCACTCGTTGATTGCCCGTTTCAAGCAAACGGAACCTCACTTTGTTTTTTTGTTTTTTTTTTAGTTTCAACACAACAAATACAAGTTTACAAAGATAGTTGTATGGAAACACAAACTGAAAATTGGCCTCCGAAGTGGTCTACCCAGGCTGGTAAAAAGGCAGGTTTCATATCAGAATGAAATTCTATCAAAGACAAATGACAGAGAAGAATGGAGAAAAAAGGTTAATAGATCTTGTATAGTGCCCCAGCGATCCATCAGACCAAAGGATAGGTGAAAGTGAATATAGAGTGCAATGTGAACCTGGCCTAACTGGTTACTTAAAATGAGTATCTAATTATTTTGTAAAGGGTCAATCTCTTATTCCTCAAGAAAAAAGAAAAACATTTCCGTAAAAACAAAAATTTAGTGTTCGGTGTTTCTAGCATATAGATGGCACTACAGTTCACGATATAATATTAAAAAACTAGTTATTAATTGTTGTTTAAAATTATGTCCAACATATATGCATACTAAATAGATTTTTTTCTCTTTAAAAAAAAAAGGAAACATTTTGTGTCCGTAAATATAGTACTGAGTATAACAGAACTTAGATAACTTAACAATACAAATATTTTTAAAAAATAATTTTTTGACAAAAAATCTACAACCGTGCGCATAAATGTGTTATAAATATGGTGGTTAGTCTTCTCCCCTAATAAAGAGCCTCCCGTGTTTAATAGTGAATAGTTGCAAAGTGGTGTATTTTATGAAAAAACTGCTTGCCTAAGTGATTTAAAAAATTAGATTTTTCGCTTTCAGAAAAGAAAAAAGTAACGTTGCATCAGAACTTTGACTGGCCTAAAATATTAAGATGTCAAATTTTCACTTTCTTTTCTGGTTTACGAGATCTAAACGGGACGGACAGACATTCCACACAAAACTAATAGCGGCTATTCCCCTTTCGGGCACCGCTAAAAATTAGCAAAAATTCCATCAAAACGGTTTAATGAAATGTTACGAGCGTTCGAAAATTGCGATTACAGCTCCATCTGGTTCAGATATTGATCCGAATGATTTATGTAATCAGTTGCAAATATTTTCCAACATTGTTCAGATACTATTTCGATTTGTTCTTGATGCCTTATGTTTTATTTATTATCGTACAAGACACCGATAGCAAAGACACACAGACACACAAAACTCTTTTGTTCACTTAGAGATTAAATCATTAAAAAAAAATTCACGTGTAAATTATGAGTGAGTCTGGTGTGGATGTATATTTTGTTTTTTTATATTTATAATGTTTTCTTTGGTGTAATGCACAAATTGTTAAACAAATTTCATTACGAATAATAAAGATTATTATTATTATTGGCTTAATCCTGTGCACTCCCAATGGAGTATAGCGCCGCAACCACACCTCTCCACAGAACTCGGTTCTGAGCAGCTTTCTTCATCTGCTCCCATGTCATTTCAGTATTCTCACATAACAATTTTTCATAAAACTCTTATCATTTCATTCTATCTATCTGGATGGATGGATGGATGGATGGATGGATGGATGGAATGGTGTGCACGTTATTGCTCCCATTTTCCATTCTTGGATCAATTTGAAACTTTGCACAATTATTCGTTGTCGATGGCAACAAACGAATCAATGAAAAAAAAAACAATAAATTAATCAATAATCGTAATTAATTAATTTTGCTCTATATCGAGACAGTAGGACCTACTAAACTAAGTGGAGATAAGCCTCGTGTAGAGAATAAGGGCGTTTGCAAACTTTTGTAAACTAACAAGACTATAAAACCATCTTTGATAACCTTCTCCCCCCCCCCTCCCTTACGGGTCCACCAGTTAGTTTTTGGAACACCTATTTAGGCCTAGCGGAACACTAGGGTGTCTGGGAACACAGTTTGGGAGACATCGAATACTGGTACGTTGGCTTTAGCTTTTGTTCTGCTCCCTGGTCTCAGCTGACGGAAAGTCTGGACTTTATAGACGAAAGGAAAGAAGCACACAATTACAATGATTGAATTAGTGACTACATTATTACATTAGACCAAGTGACCACACCAGCTCAATAGTTTCAGCCAGACACACAGTTGTGTGCACCTCTCTCACACACACACTTTTCATGTAAATTGACCTTGAACTTAATTGATCTCCAATTTCCTTTTCCGCTTTGAGTTTTTGCTAAGTTTTTTCCCTGATGTTTATTTCCCTGTAGAATGCAAGTACACGTTTGGTGATTGGGGCGAGTGTGACCCAGTGACCAATCACAGGACCAGAGTCAAGAAACTAGTTGAAAGGGGGGGGGGGGGACCATACCAAGCGTCCCCCTAAGGACATCGTCACGAAGCCTTCCGAAAAGAGAAATGGCCGAGGTGCGTATCGCATTCATTGTCTGCTCTAACATACTGGCTACAAAGTGATTTCTAGGCTGTTGCAGTGCCCAGCCCGTTTAAAAACATTTGTGAGACCAAAACTGACCAGCATCCACAGGGCACAGTACAAACATACACAGGAGTTTTGTTTTTAATTACGTTTTGTTTATTATGTTCAGTGTTTTATATATTATGTTTTATGTATTATGTTTTATGTTTTATGTTTTATGTATTTTGTTTTATGTTTTATGATTATGTTTTATGTTTTATGTTTTATGTTTTATGTTTTATGTTTTATGTTTTATGTTTTATGTTTTATGTTTTATGTATTATGTTTTATGTTTTATGTATTATGTTTTATGTATTATGTTTTATGTTTTATGTATTATGGCTACTTTTTTTTAGTCTTCTGTCTTGAGGTGTGTCTCTAAGTTTAGGCTGGTCAATGACGGCCTCTCTATATTTACGTCTATGCCCTAGTTTCTGTTTGTTTTCGTGAGCTGAGAGGGGGGGAGGGGGGTCCCTGGTACAAGACTCTACTATTGGGTCTCATCAAAGGTTAAATAATATTATAGTTGTATGTTCTTGTTTGGTTTGTACACATTTCTTTTAAAATCCATAATATTTTGTTTCATTTCTGTTAAATGTTAAATTCTGTAATCAATGTGGGGACCCATGAAAATTTCCATTATATTATAACTGCTACTTTTTTTTTAGTTCGAGTAACTGGATCGTACAAAAAAACTATGCCATGGTTGATGTTTTTTTCTTAATACCTGGTAATAGAATTTTGTTCTAGACAGTAAAATAACTTGATACCAATTTCTGTAAATCGTCTAATAATAGTCTAATTCCATATCGCTCTTTATTAATGAATCCATTTACAAATAAAATTTACACTACAACATGTTACGAAGTTAAGAAGCATATTGCAATCTCTTTGTTCAGATATGTAGATTTGTTAATATGAACTATAAGCAACACAATTAAAATGTAATGTTTTCTAGAAATTCGTCGAACCCGGCTAGATGCACGCTTAGATAAACTCTCTTTTTTCATTAACCAAAACTAAATTTTATTGAGCAAAGAGAAATTATTTTGAATATTAATGAAATAACTTCAAATCAATATTTTTTTTCCTCTATCGAGACCGAAGAGTTATCTTTCTCACTCCATTCTCTCCCCTTCTATCCGTCTGTCAGAAACAAATGGGCCGACCATATTCTGTTTGATAAAGACGTATGGGCCAACATGTCTTGTGTGACACCGGGATTCGTCATCACATTTACATATAATGACTGGATCACAATAACAATAATAAAATACATTAGAAACTGGTCATTGGCGTTATTGTCTTTTGAATTCTGAACTTTAGGTTAAGTAAAATAGTTAAGTTTCCCTTTCAGACATTGTCTATGGGGCAGATGATGTAGTGGTCAGTTATTTCTGTAGCCTACGGTTAATGAGGGTGTCATGTGGCCAGCACAACGACCAACCGCATTAACTTTTTTCCAGGTAATGTCAGGTACGCTTTTGAGCTGGGTGGACTCAGAGGCTCCCAAGGATACCGAAATTAAAAATCCCAGTCTTCACCAGGATTCGATCCCGGCACCCCCCAACATTGATCTAATCAAGGTAAAATAATAACTTTAGGACTAGCCAGAAAACTGCTGCACTTTAGAACTTTATTACTAAGTATTTCCGTGTTACAGGTCACATCTTTTTAATGTGTGATGGAGACAGTATTTGTTGAATCATTCTTCAAATGGGGGACAACTTTCTGTGTGTGTAAGTGTTACACGAATAGAAATGTCACTTTCAGTTGGTAACAAAGCATACATGCACACAGCTGGGACACCACACAGACACACCACACAGACAAACACATATAGATTTTAGAAATTTGCATACTCACATCACATTCGATACTTACCCAGGCACACCACATGCACCCCACACACAGACATATGTTGACTAATACGACAAAACTACGAATCCTCTCCACAAATACTGAACACACGCAGACATAAATAGAAATAATATTTTTGAGAAATTTCACTTTTTGTTTACATGTAGCTCTCTCTCTCTCTCTCTATAGAGAGAGAGAGAGAGAAGATAGATAGATAGATAGATTTTTTTAGATTTCAAGATGTTTAACTTATTACATTTAAATGTTTCCAAGCATCTAAATAAAAAAAATGATATAAGGTTTACTATTGCCATGTTTTAAGCAGAAAGGAACAGCTTCAGTAACTCAAATTTGAAAAACCATCAGAGATTCCCGTTCATGAACGGGTTACTAGCAAAATACACTTTCTCTTGAACTCAAACACTATGAAGCTTAAACTTCAAATTGCATTAAAATATTTTCAGTAAAAATGAAATCTACATTTACAATACTGATCCATGACTTTCATTGAATCTTCAAGAAAAGATTATATTCTAGAACTGCTTTAAAAAGCTTTTAAAAAAAAAAACCAGCTTATCTAAAGGGGAAAAACTTCGTTCTAAAAACTATATCCACCAACAATGTACAAGTTATTTCACTTATTCGATATCAAACAAATAGTCAATTGACTTAATGAGTATTTTAGTCTATTGATTCATGTTTTTAGGTACAATAAATAATTGTGTTTAAAGTATCAGCTTCATCGTTAACAATCATTTAAGGGGACTAAACAAAAATATTTAGCCATATCTGTGAATACTGAAGTTGCTATTAAACAAAGTAATAAATGACCAGTAATTAATTGTTTACTTGGTTATTTTCGTTACTGATTCATGTCTTGTCTATGTCAATGAATAATTGTGTGAAGTTTCAGCTTGACCCGAGAATGGTTGTGGGAGAAATAACGTGTGCACACTTTTTACCAGACAGACAGAGTTGATAGAAAGTTTGTAACAAAAAGAGAGAGAAATCTCATTCGATGGAAGCTCAAATGCTACATCTTCTTTTTTGAAGTAACGTCTGTATTATATAAGATAAGAAGATAAGATAAGAAGTAGGCCAAAATACTAAATGGTGAAGAAACAAGACTCAGTGATTTAGAGGTAGGCATTCTTATACATGAACTGGTGGAATGAAACGAACAAATTGAATTTCAGTCTATCACCAAGAATTTATTGAATCTATTTCAGTCTATCACCAAGAATTTATGGAATCTATTTCAGTCTATCACCAAGAATTTATGGAATCTATTTCAGTCTATCACCAAGAATTTATGGAATCTATTTCAGTCTATCACCAAGAATTTATGGAATCTATTTCAGTCTATCACCAAGAATTTATGGAATCTATTTCAGTCTATCACCAAGAATTTATTGAATCTATTTCAGTCTATCACCAAGAATTTATGGAATCTATTTCAGTCTATCACCAAGAATTTATTGAATCTATTTCAGTCTATCACCAAGAATTTATGGAATCTATTTCAGTCTATCACCAAGAATTTATGGAATCTATTTCAGTCTATCACCAAGAATTTATGGAATCTATTTCAGTCTATCACCAAGAATTTATGGAATCTATTTCAGTCTATCACCAAGAATTTATGGAATCTATTTCAGTCTATCACCAAGAATTTATTGAATCTATTTCAGTCTATCACCAAGAATTTATGGAATCTATTTCAGTCTATCACCAAGAATTTATGGAATCTATTTCAGTCTATCACCAAGAATTTATTGAATCTATTTCAGTCTATCACCAAGAATTTATGGAATCTATTTCAGTCTATCACCAAGAATTTATTGAATCTATTTCAGTCTATCACCAAGAATTTATGGAATCTATTTCAGTCTATCACCAAGAATTTATGGAATCTATTTCAGTCTATCACCAAGAATTTATGGAATCTATTTCAGTCTATCACCAAGAATTTATGGAATCTATTTCAGTCTATCACCAAGAATTTATGGAATCTATTTCAGTCTATCACCAAGAATTTATTGAATCTATTTCAGTCTATCACCAAGAATTTATTGAATCTATTTCAGTCTATCACCAAGAATTTATGGAATCTATTTCAGTCTATCACCAAGAATTTATGGAATCTATTTCAGTCTATCACCAAGAATTTATGGAATCTATTTCAGTCTATCACCAAGAATTTATGGAATCTATTTCAGTCTATCACCAAGAATTTATGGAATCTATTTCAGTCTATCACCAAGAATTTATGGAATCTATTTCAGTCTATCACCAAGAATTTATGGAATCTATTTCAGTCTATCACCAAGAATTTATGGAATCTATTTCAGTCTATCACCAAGAATTTATGGAATCTATTTCAGTCTATCACCAAGAATTTATGGAATCTATTTCAGTCTATCACCAAGAATTTATTGAATCTATTTCAGTCTATCACCAAGAATTTATTGAATCTATTTCAGTCTATCACCAAGAATTTATGGAATCTATTTCAGTCTATCACCAAGAATTTATGGAATCTATTTCAGTCTATCACCAAGAATTTATGGAATCTATTTCAGTCTATCACCAAGAATTTATGGAATCTATTTCAGTCTATCACCAAGAATTTATGGAATCTATTTCAGTCTATCACCAAGAATTTATGGAATCTATTTCAGTCTATCACCAAGAATTTATGGAATCTATTTCAGTCTATCACCAAGAATTTATGGAATCTATTTCAGTCTATCACCAAGAATTTATGGAATCTATTTCAGTCTATCACCAAGAATTTATGGAATCTATTTCAGTCTATCACCAAGAATTTATGGAATCTATTTCAGTCTATCACCAAGAATTTATGGAATCTATTTCAGTCTATCACCAAGAATTTATGGAATCTATTTCAGTCTATCACCAAGAATTTATGGAATCTATTTCAGTCTATCACCAAGAATTTATTGAATCTATTTCAGTCTATCACCAAGAATTTATGGAATCTATTTCAGTCTATCACCAAGAATTTATGGAATCTATTTCAGTCTAAGCATTTCGGAGTACACAATTTATTGTATTAAAAAATGTTGCTTTTGTTAAGCAATAATTAGCTTGGAATTTCCATTGCCCTTGTGGGCTTCTCTCTCTCTCTCTCTCTCTCTCTCACACACACACACACACACTTCTTTATCTCTCACTCACACACACTTCTCTCTCGCTCTGTCACTCCCCCAATTTTCTTTCCTTTTTTGTTTCTTTGTCTAGCAATTAATCTCTAATTCGTTTAATTAATTAGACTTGTAAACAAAAACCAGGAGGAGATAATAGAACAACTGCTTTTCTTGCGTAACAAAGCGAGTGCTGGAATGCTAGTTCTATCCCTTTGTTTAACAAGTAGGTTAATATATTGAATCATTTCACACATTGCGCGAGATATCGTTATATTCATTTTATTATGTTTTAATACTAAATATCTAGCAGACGTGAAAGTTTCATGATAGCGATAAGGGCGTGGCTTCGAATGTGTAGGTTAAAGAATCACTGCAGAATTTTACTCTGTGACTAGAACTTTATCGCACTATCACCCACAATTCTAAGAAGTTCAATCCGGTAAGGCTTCGCATATCCCAGACAGTGTGTTCATATTCTATTATTGGCCTAACCAAGGTTAAATAACATTTTAGTTTTATGTTCTTATTTGACTTACAGAAATTTCTTTTAATAAACCCTAATGTTTTGTTTGATTTGTTGATAGTTTCACCAATATGTGGATTCCATGACAGTTTTTCATTTATTATAACACCTAGGTATTTTGCGTTTTTAGTCTGTGTTACTGGTTTGCCATGAATACGATAAGTGAAATTTATTTGCTTTAGTTTTTTTGTTACTCTTAACAACTGACATTCCTCTGGGCGGAAAGACATGCTCCAATTTGATTCCCATTTCTGTAATTCATCTAATTCTCTTTGTAAAATATCTGTGTCTTGTGTTGTTTTTATTGTTCTATTTATTATGCAATCGTCTGCAAATAATCTGACTTTTGTTCCTGAACTAATGCAATTTGGTAAATCATTTATGTAAATTAAAAATAGTAGTGGTCCTAAGACTGTTCCTTGAGGTACACCTGAGTTTACTGTTATTGGTGTTGATTTAGAGCCATTTATTATTACAGATTGTTCTCTCCCTATCAGAAAATCCTTAATCTACTGATGTAATAGACCATCAACGCCAAACACACACACACACACACTTTCATAACAAGTTGTATGTTTTCTTCGAAAATACATGTTTCAATTACTACTAGATCCTAAAAAAATAGCTATAGTGATCTCACAGCTGTTGTCCAGATATTATTTTTGGAGACTTATATACATGAATATATAGAATTATTAAATAGCCAGCTTTTTGGTGTTTCCGGTGTACAGAATAAAGACGCATTGCTAAGCTAATGTTTTTTTTAATAATAATTTGTGTACACTTTTCAGTACTAATTGTCTAAGCTCTTTTTGATGCATCACTAAGTAATTGTATTTTTTCGTTGGCATCATGGAGCTTTCAATCCTTGACCTTTGTGTTGTGACACGGTTACTGTGTGGTCAACCGTGACACACGGTCAAGTGTTGGGTATCGAGAGTTAGGGGACTTGGGGGAAGTGACGAGTGTGTAAACAAGAGAGAGAGAGAGAAAGTCAGCGAGTGAAGTTGGGTATCTGTATATAACGTTGCCGTGTATATATGTTTTGTTAAAATGTTCGACAATTAAAAGACACTTTAAACGTAGAAGGACTTGTTTCTTCACAACTGGCGACCACGACGAGGCACAAGTAAGTGGAAATGTCGATGTACAAAATATATAGAGATGCGGGCAAGGAAAATGGCCTGCAAGGTGAAGAACTTGAAAAGTTCATTACACTAAAAATAACACAGGATGAAGAAAGGGAAGAAAGGAGATTTAATAGGGAAGAAGCCAAAAAGAAAGAAGAAGATAGCAGAAGGAAGGAAATCTTACAACTAGAACTAAAACTTAAAGAAAAGAAAGACAAAGAACAGCAAAATGAAAAGGAGGAACACTTTGACAAATACAAACAGTTAGACAGAATGTCTCCATTTGACAAGAGCCAGAATGAGTGCATTGACTCATATCTACTGAGATTTGAGGATATAGCAACATCATGCAACCTCCCACAGACAGAATGGGCAAGAAGCCTCATGGGGTGCTTAAAAGGTAGAGCCATCAACATCTGTCTTCAAATGAGAGATGAAGAAAGAAAAGAGTACGTGGACGTGAAGGAGACGTTGCTGAGACAGTTTGGCTCCACAAGTTACGAATACAGAAGAAGATTGAAGAGTCGACACCTCTGGCGAACGACGATCCACAAATATTCGTCACCAACATGTCGATATACTTCGATCGATGGGTAGACCTGTGAAAAGTGGAGCACAAATATGAAACCCTCAGAGAACACATCATAATGGACGCTGTGATGGAACCTTACAATAATAATGTGAAAACATACGTCACGGAGCGAGAGCCAAAGACCATCAGCAGCCTGATAGCACAACTAAGGCAGTATAAGGCCGCACACCCAAGGGAAGTGTTAGCTAGAGAGAACCCAACTGCGGCATCAGCTTTTATGGTGAACAACGCTGCAAGAATGCGGACTCCAAGCCCTTTATATAGAAGAGAGAACGCTGACAAGAGCCCAACATATAGATCTCGAAGAGAGAAAGATGAAGGAATGAGCCCAACATATAGATCTCGAAGAGAGAAAGATGAAGAAATGAGCCCAACATATAGATCTCGAAGAGAGAAAGATGAAGGAATGAGCCCAACATATAGATCTCGAAGAGAGAAAGATGAAGGAATGAGCCCAACATATAGATCTCGAAGAGAGAAAGATGAAGGAATGAGCCCAACATATAGATCTCGAAGAGAGAAAGATGAAGGAATGAGCCCAACATATAGATCTCGAAGAGAGAAAGATGAAGGAATGAGTCCAACATATAGATCTCGAAGAGAGAAAGATGAAGGAATGAGCCCAACATATAGATCTCGAAGAGAGAAAGATGAAGGAATGAGCCCGACCTATAGATATCGAAGAGACAAAGATGAAGTAAGGAGCCCAACATATACTTACAAGAATAGAGAATATCAACGTAATCAGCAAAGAGTTCGTTTCCAATGTCAAATTTGTGGTAGAACAAACCACACAACAGAGACTTGCTTCTACAACCGACGCAATAAAGATTTGAACGACAGACCAAGAGATCGAGCATTTGCTGCCAAACACACTAATAAACTGCAGGTACACCCAGGGTTTGTGGGAGAACAAATGACCAACGTACTGTACGATACAGGTGTAACTGCAATTTTAGTCGCAAAAGAATACGTCAACCCACAAGAGTACACCGGAAGAAGACAAGACTGTGTTGGTTACACTGGTCAAGTAACTACACATCTGGTAGCACGTATCAACATACAAAAACCGTTCATCAGTGGTTGGCATGAGGCTTTAGTACTAGACAATAAGCCTGACAACATTGGCCTCATCATTTTCTGTATCAAAGGCTCTAAACCTTGCACAGTAGAAGAATTGAACAAGTGGAAAGAAAACTACACACAGAAATGTTCCATGGTTACTACAAAAGCTCAGAAGAAAGCAGAAGAAGTGCTAAATACAAACGATAACATACAAATTCCTTATAACAATGATAATGAAAATACAGAAACAGAAAATAGTGATATGAGAAGCCATAATCAAGAAAACAACCCGAATGAAATCTCCACAGAAAGTCAAGACCCACTACAGATTAAAACAGAAAAATTTGTCAGTGAACAGAAAAATGATCCAAATCTAATAAAACTCATAGGAAGTGAAGCTCCACCAAGACGAGGGTTAATCAAGATAAGCGAAGATGGTGTTTATGTGAGAGAAATTCACCTGAAAGCAGGCAAGACACAGCAATTGCTTGTTCCAAAGAAATATAGAGGAACAATTTTAAAGCTTGCACATGACACCCCGTTTGCCGGACATATGGGAGTAAAGAGAACATTGAATAGAATCTTGAATGAATTTATTTGGCCTAGAATTACGCAAGAAATCAAGGCCTACATAAAATCCTGCCATATTTGCCAAATACATGGAGCAAAGGGAACATATATGCAAGCTCCAATACAAACAACAGACTTAAGTGAAATGTCATTTGAAAAGATAGCTGTAGATATTATTGAACCAATGCCAGTAATATCCGGAAGAGGCCATCGCTACATATTGACTGTTGTAGACATGTGCACACGGTTTCCAGAAGCAATACCATTGAAAAGAATTTCTTCCGAAGATGTCGGAGACGCACTTACAGCAATATTTGCAAGAACAGGTTACCCTCGCATAATACTGAGTGATCAAGGCACCCAGTTTAAATCAAATGAATTCGCACAGTTTTGCAAAACTCTGAATATTAAACAATAATTTGCTGCCAGTTTTCACCCCCAAGCAAATGGGATGTGCGAACGTCTGAATTCAACGCTGAAAACAATGCTGAACAAAGTAGCACAGGACAACCCAACAGACTGGGACAAGCTGATCAACCCCACACTGTTCGCCTACAGAGAAGTAACACACACAACAACGGGCTTCTCACCATTCGAGATGCTCTATGGCTCACCTGTTAGGGGACCCATGTCACTATACAGAGACTTTCTAGTAAATAGGAACATAGAAAATGACGTTCTCACAGGATACGATCTTGTCATCAAAACAAGACAAAATATAATCAAAGCATGCGAAACTGTCCAAAAGCAAACAAACATAGAGAAACCAGAACTATTGAGAAAGCTAAATCAGGGTCGAAAGTTGAGAACACTACAAGTTGGTGATAATGTCATGGTTCTGCTGCCTGACAAAAATAACCAGCTATTTATAAAATGGCAGGCCCATTCCAAGTCACAAAGGTGATTTCGAAGGTCGACTACAGTATAAACATCAGAGGTCGAGACAAAGTATTTCACATCAATATGCTGAAGCTGTACATGCCCAGACCATTTACCCTTTCAGCGAACGCTAAGCAAGACAGTCAGAGAGTCATGAAGATAGAAGCAATAGAGAAACCAGATGAATTACCATGTCCAGTTATTGAAAGCTGTGAAACTGTGAAAGATATAGACACATCACACCTCCAGTATCCAGTTAAGCAAGATATTGATAAACTGCTAGCTCAATGTGCGCCAATATTCACAGACAAACCGGGTAGAACAACTGCCATAAAACACACCATCCAACTGACTGATACGAAGCCCACAAAATCCAAACCATATCCAGTTTCCTTACACCATGAAGAGATACTGAAAAAGGAAATTGAAACGCTGCTAAAAATGGGAATAATTGATGCTTCCACATCCCCATACTCAGCTCCAGCAGTCCTAGTGAAACAAAAGGAAACAACCGGAAAGATGCGGCTATGTGTAGACTACCGGAAACTAAACGCCATCACAGTGAAAGATACATACCCAATGCCTAACATAGAGAACATTATACCTAAACTTAGAGGTGCAAAATATTTCACTACTCTTGACTTAGCCAGAGGTTATTGGCAAATTCCACTAGACGAAGATGCTAAGCCACTTACAGCATTCACTACTCCATTTGGTTGTTACCAATGGAATTACATGAGTTTCGGGCTTAGTAACGCACCTGCGACCTTCAACAGAATGATGGCAAAACTAATAGGGAAAAGACCAGATGTCATTTTCTATCTTGATGACATATGTGTCTTCCACAACACATTAGAAGAACACGTTGCTGGTCTGCAACAAGTATTCCAGATACTACAAGACAACGGGCTTACAATAAAACCTAGCAAGGTTAAAATCGCCAGAACAGACATTGAATTTCTAGGGCACAGAATACAACAAAATACGATCAGACCATTACAAGACAATATAAGCAAGATACTCAACTTAACAATACCTACAACAAAAGGACAAGTCCGAAGCATCTTAGGTTTATGTAATTACTATAGACGGTTCCTGGCAAATTTCACAAGTATTACACAACCTCTAATTGAATTGACAAAAAAAGGCATGCCAAACAAGATCACGTGGAACTCCAGACTACAGGAATGCCTGCAAAGCATTAAAAATGTCTTCTCAGACGACATAGTACTCCAGCTTCCAGACATCAGAAACCCTTTCTACTTGGCAACAGATGCATCCTCCACAGCATGAAGAAATGCAGAAGTGTGATGCAACGCTAAGACCAGTTTACTACATTAGCAGAAAGCTGAACGCAGCAGAACAGAAATATTCCACGATAGAGCGTGAAGCTCTAGCTATTGTGTTCTGCATAACGAAACTATCCCGTTACTTGCTTGGGAAATCATTCATCTTGTTAACAGATCACGCCCCACTAGCTTATATCAATACAAATAAGCTAGCCAACCAGAGGATCAGTAGATGGGCTTTAAAACTTCAAGACTTCAGCTTTACAGTTCAAGCTATTCCGGGACAAATCAACCTGATAGCTGACGTGTTGACAAGATGTGTCTAGGGACCGCTGGACTTATGTTCATTCATTAATCAGATGAGAAAATTAACAAATACCTTGTAAGATAACTTTAAAGTCTGTCTTGTCAAGATTGAATTAACATTACGCTCCAGAATTTTTTATTTTCATTCAGTGATGGTAAATTTGTACTACAATTGAGTTTTTTTATGTTTGTTGCATTGATTGTAGTCATAGATGATAGATGTCCATTTAGGAACTGGTATGAAAGAAACACATAGTAAACAATTCCCTTAATTTGGAAGATATTTTGATGTAACATAAAGTATTAACTAATTGTGCATTTTTCACCTGACAATGTTGGCATTCAATTTGAAATGTCATTGCAATAACATATTATTGAAGATTTATTTGTCGTCATAGACATTATCAGTTTTCTCATAATAGAAGATGCCATTGTATTACATGTCATAGTTTTTTCTTGTCGATGTACAACATTATTGATGTACACCCAAACTATTGGGTTCATAAAATTTTGATACGATCAAAATTTTTCTCTGCCTTGGGAGGACTGTTGTGACACGGTTACTGTGTGGTCAACCGTGACACACGGTCAAGTGTTGGGTATCAAGAGTTAGGGGACTTGGGGGAAGTGACGAGTGTGTAAACAAGAGAGAGAGAGAGAAGTCAGCGAGTGAAGTAGGAGATCTGTATATAACGTTGCCGTGTATATATGTTTTGTTAAAATGTTCGACAATTAAAAGACACTTTAAACGTAGAAGGACTTGTTTCTTCCCAACCTTATTGCCCCTTTTGTATTTCACAATCTCTCCCATAATTCCATTTTGTCTTTTTATTTCGTCTCTTTTCAGGTTCTGTATTACCGTCAACTCATTTCTTCATATCGCTTTACCTTCTTTCTCTCTCTTATTGTAAGTTATTGCTTAAAGAACGCCAACGAGATCTTACAACTCAACTAAATTCAGGTATCTATTAGAGTTAGGTGGACTCAGGCCCCCCCCCCCCCCCCCCACCCATAAAAAAAAATCCCGAAATTTAAAAATTCCCAGTAGTCTTAAAGAAAGAGAAGATAAACTATTGTTGACTCCCGCATTGTAACACATCCGAGATGAATCGCTAATGTATTTCTGGGTTTAGTCAATGTTTTAACAGTTCAAGGTCGTTCACAGAATGTAGGACAGTTTGGCTGTACCCAAATTACGTCTCACGTGACGACACATAAAATGGGGGGGGGGGGGGGGGTAGGGAAAAAGCCTGACAGACCTTGATAAAAGAAAATAGTTCAAGGTTACAACAGAAAAAAACACTATTTAATATAGGTCAAGGTGAAAGGGGACAAAAAAAAAGTTAATTTGAAGGTTATTAGAAAGTGTGTCATGTGGTGGCATGATGTGACGTCATAGTTCTAGAGGAGTCAATGAAGGGGGTATATAAGGATAAAAGTTTATTTGGTTGGGAAGGCTTGGAGTAAAGCTGTCAGAAAATTTAATCTAATATTTAATTTAATACTGTTTTATGTTTGAATTTTGAAAGCATTAAACTCAAGAAAAGTTTCTCAAATTACGGCACCTACGAATACATATGTCACACGATTTTGGAGAAGATACAACGGAAGTCTTCTTTTAGAATCTTGACGACCTGAATCAATAGATCCTATTTGAACATCTACGCAAACCCAAAAAGGGAGGGAGAATCTAATCGAGGGTGCATGGGGCTACAGCCCCGAGGACTCCACAACAAAGGGACCTCCACAAAAGAGATGAACATATATCCCCCCAATTTTCGACGGGTCAGAATTTTTTTTTTTTTTTTTTAAATTGTGTTCACATTATAACGGCTGGCAAAATGTCGTAAATAGCATGCTCGACATAAGTAAATACAGCTTGGGATTTACGACAGTGCGTCTACAAAGGGAGCTGACCCCCCGAAAACTAAAAACGAAAACCTACACTTTTTAAAACTAAAATAATTCATATTAAATATTGTTCAAAAGAAAGTGAGATAAAATTTAAAAGAACTCTATTTCTTACGTTTAGTATGGATTCATGGTGAGCTATAACTTTCTTTCTTCGTTACTCTCTGTCTCCTTTTCTATTTCTCTTACTTTCTCTCTATTTCTCTTACTTTCTCTCTATTTCTCTTACTTTCTCACTCTTCCTCTTTTCTCTCTAATTCTCTTACTTTCTCTCTAATTCTCTTACTTTCTCTCTATTTCTCTTACTTTCTCACTCTTCCTCTTACTTTCTCTCTATTTCTCTTACTTTCTCTCTATTTCTCTTACTTTCTCTCTATTTCTCTTACTTTCTCTCTATTTCTCTTACTTTCTCTCTATTTCTCTTACTTTCTCTCTATTTCTCTTACTTTCTCTCTATTTCTCTTACTTTCTCTCTATTTCTCTTACTTTCTCTCTATTTCTCTTACTTTCTCTCTATTTCTCTTACTTTCTCTCTATTTCTCTTACTTTCTCACTCTTTCTCTTACTTTCTATTTATTTCTCTTACTTTCTCACTCTTTCTCTCTATTTCTCTTACTTTCTCACTCTTTCTCTCTATTTCTCTTACTTTCTCTCTATTTCTCTTACTTTCTCACTCTTTCTCTTACTTTCTATTTATTTCTCTTACTTTCTCACTCTTTCTCTCTATTTCTCTTACTTTCTCACTCTTTCTCTTATTTTCTCTCTATTTCTCTTACGTTCTCTCTGTTTCTCTTACTTTCTCTCTATTTCTCTTACTTTCTCTCTATTTCTCTTACTTTTTCATACCTTTTGTTTTTCTCTACAGTGATTAGTTGTTTTGACATGATTAGGATTTATTTTTTTGTTTCGGGAATAGGGGAAAAGTTTTACTTAGCGACGAGGACGTAAAGTTTGTTTAAAAAGTAAGAACGCTCTATTTGACACTATCAACAAGACGCTTTTCATTAGAGCAGTGAAAATAAGAAATTTTATCCAGACGGCTAGTAACCGAGGACATTAGACGGGTCTCTTCTTGAGGATTAAAAGTGTTTCCTATTTTAACACTAGTGTCGGCTACCTATCTTGATTGTTTTGGCATTTCGCTGGTGTATGAAGGTTACCTCCTGTTTATTTCATTGTTTGTATTTGACACGGCGGAAGAGCCACAACAAATAAATAAAGAAAGCGCCCATTTATTATATTAATTACCAGTTAGCCATTTACATCGTTTATATTTAATATTACTGATTAGACCCGACAGACATTAAAAGAACGCTATTGGCGACTACATATGCACAGAACTGAAATGTTTGTGGGGGAAAAAATGAGAAATCAAAAGATTTAAAAGCAGATTTGTTGAACCGTTTCAGAAGTGATTATTGTGTCAATCAAAGTTGGCATGGATTTCACGAGCAGAGAGCCGGAAGAGATTAACTGCTCTCCCTTGCAATGTTCCTGACCCCCTTGTAAGATTTACTTGAGAAGACGCTATTAATATCTTGGAGATTCTAAATTTGGAAGGTGTATGGCGATTATTTCCAAATAATAACTCCTCCCCTTTTGTTTCTACTCGTTTGTTAATTGTAGTCTGCCGTCTTGATCAATTTATAGAGCCTCTCCCCCTTCTCTCTCTCTCTCTCCCTCTGTTATGTTATAATAAAGTGTTTTTGATAAATACGATGATTAAAACTAATTGAAATGTAGGTAAATTATCTTTGGTGGGCAACGACATTGTCCTCCTTTTAGCTCTTTGTACCCAGTAACCCTAATTCTAGTAGCCCTAATTCTAGTAGCCCTAACTCTAGTAGCCCTAACTCTAGTAGCCCTAACTCTAGTAGCCCTAACTCAAGTAGCCCTAACTCTAGTAGCCCTAATTCTAGTAGCACTAATTCTAGTAGCCCTAATTCTAGTAGCCCTAACTCTAGAAGTCTTAACTCTAGTAGCCCTAATTCTAGTAGCACTAATTCTAGTAGCACTATTTCTAGTAGCCCTAACTCTAGAAGTCTTAACTCTATTAGCCCTAACTCTAGTAGCACTATTTCTAGTAGCCCTAACTCTAGTAGCTCTGACTCTAGAAGCCCTAACTCTAACTCTTGAAGCCCTAACTCTAGAAGCCCTAACTCTAGTAGCCCTAATTCAAGAAGCCCTTGTGTTTAATATACCTTTACTTTGCTCCTCCATGGAACAAGCCCAATAGGGACACTCCTTTCCACAATGTAGCTCTCCCTCTTTGATCCATTACATTGTTGCCCTTAAGTATATAATGCTTTTGATTGGCCCCCCTCAATATCCGCCCCTGATGGACACACATTGAAGCAAGTAAAATATATTTCTTTTATCTCCGGATACTGACTGCGGGGGATTTTTTTTTTTAAATCGGTTTTCACCCTGGATGTTGGACTCTTTCATGCGTAGAATGACTAGGTTTGTCAAACATGACATTTAAAAAAACAACAACTTCAGCGTAGATTTTCTTGTAGTTTCTTTCCATCAGCAGCACCTCAACCAGCCCAGGAGAGTTGACAACACTAATTGTGATAATCCACCAGATGATGTCAAAATTAAAATAACATCACATTACAGTGGATCCCTGGACACACTGGCATCATGGGAAATGAAAAAGGCCTATAAACTATCAAAAGGCAGGATCATTTATGGAACAACCAGAATAGACCTGCTAACTACCTCACCCTGAGGTCAAAGCTAGTCAACAATCACAAAGAGGAGTGGCTGAACCCATGGGCATCAGGAAACACTGGCAGAGCCATATAGAACAAAACGACCAAGCCTAACAAACTGGACAGTATTGACTTTACTTTTGAGTCTTCTGTCCTGAAGGCTTTCTTCATTTAGTGATTTTACTAATGGTGTTACACTAGTCAAATGTGAATATTCTTTTCTTATGAATCTCACTGCTCTATTTTGTGTCTGTTCCAGTTTCTTAATGTTTTCTTGAGTTGAGGGGTCCCAAACAGAGGATGCATATTCTATTATGCATTTAGGACCATTATTTGACTTATTATTCTTAGATCTATCAATCTTTGTGAATTTTCTCTAAGAATCAATGTTAAATTAGTGGATGACTACTCATTATTCAAATTAATTATAATGTTAATTAGTCCCGTCTCTGTCGCTTGGAACATCTACCTCTCTCTATGAACATCTACCTCTCTCTATGAACATCTACCTCTCTCATCTGTCTTCTTTTCTCGTGTACAATCAATTATTTTCGTTGAGTTGCTTCCCTTTGACGTACAACAATAATGTGTACATTAGACCATAGGTTCCCCAACTTTTTTTACCCTGAGGCCCCTTTATATACATGTAGTAAAAACTTGCCCACAGACCCCTAAGAGAAAAAATCTTTTAGTGAAGGAGGTATTTTTCTTTGTATACAACTTTCCTCTTTCTGCTGACCCCCTTCGGCCGTCTCGTGGAACGCTGGGATTCACATACCACATTTTGAGAAACACTGCATTAGACGATGATGTGAACGACGTTTCTATATATTCACAAGCAAAATTATTGCACGAGACGGACCATAGTCGCTCTTCGACTGAAGGGGGCCAACAAAATGTGTTAGTTACCCCGTAACTTCTTGCACAGAGAATGTTCACTTCTAGAACAAATATGAATTTGTAATGCTCATGGTCTAGTTTATCTATTATTACATCTTCAATGTTTTAATGCTAACGTTTGAAAAGGGAGGAAAACACGGTAAAATAGAATTGCAAAAAGTTATTCCCCTTATTTTTGTTTCTCTCGGTTGCATGTGGGGAAAAATTGATAAATTTATAACGTTCCTCATTGGTGCCGGAGGAAGCTACGAGACTCCTGGGAATGAAACCACTTCATTCCTGAACAGACAGTTGAACTCATTTCCAATGGTTCTAATGGTTCTCAATCTGTTACTTACTATACAACATTTATAGCACAAAATTATTTTTTTTCGCCTGACTATAGGTTGAATTAATTTTTGTCTTTTCTATCAGTTTTTATCAACTGTCCCTACATGTGGAAAAAGTTTTTCGATCTGTGACTTAAAATTTTAAACAAACTTCGATTGTAAAAGGATGTAAGCCCTCTCTCCTTGGGAAAGATGAGTACAATCTCATTTTCTATTAATTCGAATATTGCTTTGAGGTCCGCTCTTCTTTTAAAACTCGTTTTCTCCCAAGGCACGGGTAAGTGGAACATTCTGAATCCAATCCTCTGCTGCCTTTTGGCTATGCTCAAACTTGGAAAGGCTTCAGCAGACAATTCTGAGGAAAAATCAGGAGCTGTTGACCCTAAGGCCGCTTACAGAACTCAGTGTTACATCCTGGATGAACCTGCGACGCTACTGATGTCAAAACTGTATCGGATATTTACCTTTCCTTTGGACACATCAACTGGGGGGGGGGGGGGAGGGGTTGGAGAGATAAGAAATGTTCTTAAAACGCATGTCTGAAAATAGTACAAGTCTAATATTACTGATCTATGACTTGTGCTTTTTCTTTCTGTAAGATGGCAGGTTATTGCTTACTGGCTTATGTTTGTTTACAAATAAGCACTCGTCAATTGATCCTACTACTTTACAAGACATTGTGAATGCACTTTCTCAAAATACTTGCATGTCAAAACATCTTCGTCTCACTCGATCATGCATTTTAGCCTAACAAGCGAGAAGTTGAGACATCTCAAACAGAGAATAAAAGAATAAACAAAAAAAACGTTTCAATTTATGTTTTAAAAGACCATACCTACATCATTAAAATTCAGATATAATAAAATAAATTTGCAAAATTTGAAAATATCAAACAGAAGTATTAAACTCATGACACCGGCAGCTGATTGAATGTTTTGAAGTTCAACTTCCACATTTTCTGAATTGGCCTGCGGGGAATATTTATTCATGGAATTATTTATTCGTATATTTATTATATGGGCATCTAGGTCTAACCTCAAGTTCTGATTTAAAACTCTAAAGATCTAGTCTAGATCTATGTCTAGATCTAGAATGTAAGTGTAATCGATGTTAGATTTACGTAAAAATGTAAGAAACGCTTATAAACTTCAATATAATTGAAGCAACTTTAAATTTACTGTTCTCGAATGTCGCATAATTACGGTAATACGGCTGACTACGCCATGTTTGCTCTAGACCAGCGGTTCTCAACCTTTTATGCTCGGCGACCCCTTTTTACAATCCCCCACTCTTCCGCGACCCCCGCACACACACACACACATACAGCAATAGAAGAATAGACAATAACAATCCTTACTTCCGATGGTCTTAGGCGACCCCTGGCAAATCGTCAATCGACCCCCAAGAGGGTCGCGACCCACAGGCTGAGAACCCCTGCTCTAGACAGTCTCAAGCCAAATTTACATTTAGTTAATTGTAAAAGTCAAACTAGAGTTTTCAGCATGTGGCCACCGAGCTAGTAATTCTTTTCTCAGCGTTATACATCAACTGTTAAATTCATAGCAAAATCGTTAGAGCAGTATTCGAGATCAGCGCCCAACCTCCATGAAGGAGAGGTATTGTAAAAGCAATGCACTTGAGATCTATCACTTGTGTACACTTTCTTAGCCATAAGGTACAATCTAGTAACGAGTGTGCAATCGTTATAATAACAATAATGTTGTATTTTCACTACTACACAACTTCTATGGGCATTATAGGAAATGTTAGTTGAAAGAAAGAAAACCATTAAAATTATTTCATTAAAATTCTTTCATAAAGTTCTTTCATAAAAATTTATTTCATTAAAATTCTTTCATAAAGTTCTTTCATAAAAATTTATTTCATAAAAAAATTATTCTATAAAAATTCTTTCATAAAAATTATTTCATAAAAAATATTTCATAAAAAATTATTTCATAAAAATTATTTCATAAAATATATTTCATAAAAATTCTTTTATAAAAAAATTCTTTCATAAAATTATTTCATACGAAATTTATTTAAAACATAAAAGGGGGCGTAGTGGCCGAGTGATGAGGTACTTTGTGTCCAAACCAAGGGATCTAGTATTCGAAACACGTTTAGGATAGCATCTTGTAGTTCGGTATTTTTAGGACGCCCGAGAGTCCACCCAATTCAATTCGGTGGCTAAGATAAGTTCGTGAAAGTAAAGGCCATTGGTCTTTGTGCTGGGCACATGACACCCTTGTTAACTGTGGGCCAAAAAAAAAAAAACAACAACAGATGATCTTATATCATCAGCCCTATATATCTCAATTTTTATATAAGTAAAACTTAAATAATTACTAATAATTTTTGTTAAATTTTATTTCTACATACTTTGTAAGGAACAGGAAATAATTGTGCGAAGTTTCAGATGGACCCAAAAGTAGGAAGTGGAGAAATAACATTGTACTAGCGTAAGTGGATATAAGATTTGTATATATATTCAGATTAGTTTTAAAAGAAGCTTGTTCATATTTTTTTCAAGTTCAAAGCTTACATCGGTTTAGTTGTACTAGCTGTTTTCAGTGGCGTAGCTAGGGATTTGCCATCATTTGGGGGCGTGGGGGCTTGATCTCTTTAAGGGCCCCCGTATTTTGACATTTGACATCATAATATGAGATGTTGGCGTAATATTTAATATTTAATGTAAAAAAAAAAAAAATTCGAACACACATTAGAGGGCCTCCCCATAAGTGGGGGGCCCGGGGGATTCTTAAAATTCCCCCCTCTCTATTCCCCCACACAAGCTACGCCACTGGCTGTTTGGAGCTACAAACCAACCGTTGTTGACTTCTGAGATTTAAGTCTACGAAAGATGCTGAACGTAGACAGGAAGAGAAACAGAACACTGGCTAACATGCATACCAGGCTGTCAATCATTTTAGTGTTGTTTAATAATTTGTTTCTTTGTGGTCCCATCTCCCTGGTATGACGTCATATAGGTCATTTTATAGGGCAACAGATGAAGTTTTCAAGTAATTAATACCTAAAGAAATACACACACAAAAAAAAAAAAGAAAGATTTTCCTGACAAAACAATAGATGGGATTTTGAATGTTTCTATTTTTCCGTTCGCAGGATGAAATTAATTTAGTAATGGATCGCACAGAGTTGTCTTTTAGTTTTCAGGTAGAGAGTAAAAAATATTTAAGGAAAGGTTTTTCTTTTTTTTCTAAAATATATTTTTAGCGGCTCCCGAAAAGGGGAAAAGACGCTATTAGTTTTGTGTGAAATGTCTGTCCGTCTGGGTGCACCACTTCGGGGGCCGATTTTGAGTTTGTGTTTCAACACAAACTGTCTTTGTAACCTTGTTTATTTTTTTTATTTTGATTGAAAGTCTCACGATCAAAGAGAGAAGGAGATGTAGTTTGTACATGTTTACACAAATCTATTCAACTCATTTCACATTTATTATCTGAAACTTCCACAAGGTATACACTTTGAAAACTAAATACAAATATGTGTGCATGGAACGTATATCTCTAAAATGTGATAAGTCCAACACTATAAATGATGACATGCACGCGCTCCAAAGATGACGACAAAACTACGAACCTGGTCGTCCAGAATAGTTTCATTTGTTTCACCACTCCTCTAATTCTGTCTTTCACTCTCTTAGCTTTCTCTCACTCTTCTCTTATCCTCTTTTAATTTTTTTTTCTTTTAAGAGTCTAGACTTTCTTGTTCTTTCTTTCTCTCTTGTTCTTTTTTCATGTTCTCTCTTTCACTCTCTCTTTTTTCAGTTTCTCTCTCACAATTTCTGTTTTTCTATCTATTTCTCTCTCTCTCTCTCTCTCTTTCTAGCTCACTTTCTCTCTCTCTTGAATCGTATCTCTCTCTTTTACTCTCTGTCTCACTTTTCTCTCTCTTTGACTTTAAGTAAAGTATTCACTCTCCACTCTTAACACCTTGAGTTCAGTAGGCTCACTGGGTCTCCCTGAAGCAGTAGTGACATAGTTTGTCACAGTTCAAAGCTGACGCCATGTAATCGATTACTAAAACAAAAGAAATATCATTGTTGTTTGTCATACAGCGATACTCTGGGTTTTTTTTCTCATTACTTCTCTTTTTCATTCATTGCCACCCTCTTTTGTCTTCCTCCTCACTCTCTCTCTCTCTCTCTCTCTACGTTTAATGTCCTTATTCCCACAACATTTTCCATCTCAATTTTTTAAGTTCATGAAATGTTTATTTACTGAACCACTTGTCCCCCAGCTGACGGTCTATTGTAGTCGCAGAGGGTACTCGGTGTGTCGAGCGGGTATCGACCTAAAGTATCGATGTTGTTGGACGGGAGAGCGAGACAAACGTTGACCTTGGTCACCCATTGACCTTGAAAATGTGAGACAACTCTTTCAATCACATTTGCCATCATTAAGTTTATACTCATGAGAATAATTTCTACCAAAAAAAATAAAAAAAGGCGTTTTTTTTTATCTTTTCTTTTTTATTTCTAAAAATGACTTTAGAAAGAGTGGATTAAACTTGAGGCCGTGCGCAATGAACTCTGGGAGAATCACTTAATCTTAATTATTTATTTAATTTCAATTATTTACTTAATTTCAATTATATTTATCCTTTTTCTTGTAAAAGAGGCATCACAATAACACATCAAACAGGCATCACAGTAACGCATCAAAGAGTCATCACAGTAACACATAAAAGGGGTATCACAGTAACACATGAAAGGGGCATCACAGTAACACATCAGAGGCATTATAATAACACATTAAAGAGGCATTACAATAACACATCAAAGAGGCATCACAGTAACACATCAAAGAGGCTTCACAGTAACACATCAAAGAGGCATCACAATAACACATCATAGAGGCATCACAGTAACAAATCATAGAGGCATCACAGTAACACATCAAAGAGGCATCACAGTAACACATCAAAGAGGCATCACAATAACACATCAAAGAGGCATCATAATAATACATAAAAGGGGCATCACAATAACACATCAAAGAGACATCACAATAACACATAAAAGGGCATCACAATAACACATCAAAGAGGCATCACAGTAACACATCAAAGAGGCATCACAATAACACATCAAAGAGGCATCACAGTAACACATCAAAGAGGCATCACAATAATACATCATAGATGCATCACAAAAGCACATAAAAGAGGCATCACAATAATACATCATAGAGGCATCACAGTAACACATCAAAGAGGCATCACAATAACACATCATAGAGGCATCACAGTAACACATCATAGAGGCATCACAGTAACACATCATAGAGGCATCACAATAACACATCAAAGAGGCATCACAGTAACACATCAAAGAGGCATCACAATAACACATCATAGAGGCATCACAGTAAAACATCAAAGAGGCCTCACAATTACTAGTTAACGAGGCCTCACAAAAACTTGTTAAAGTGTTCACAATAACTTGTTAGAGGCCTCACATGAAATTGTTAAAGAAGCCTCACAATAATTTGCTAAAGAGTCCTCACAATAACGTGTTAAAGAGGCTTCACGCTCTTTTATTAAATAAGTCTCACAATAACTCATTTAAGAAGCCTTAAAATAAATTGTTAGATACCTCACAATAACTTGTCCAAGATAACACTTGTTATGACATGATTAGGAATTAGTTATTTGTTTCGGGAAAAAGGGGAAAGTTTTACTAAGCGACAAATGACGTGACAGATCTGTAAAAAACAAGAACGCTCTTAGTGACGATAGAAAGAAGACGCTTCGTGTAGAGCAGTAGAATAGATATACGAATTTACGGACATAGCTGACATCGGACGATTCCCTTCTTAGTTATTAAATATATTTGTAAAACAACATCAGAATCGACTACCTATTTTGATTGTTTCGGCCTTTCGCCGGTGTTACTGAAGTAGTTCGAGTTCAGCATTACTTTCAGGCAGACAAAGATCTACACTAGATATACCTCCAAGCATCAACACCGCGCGGAAGCCTGAAAACACTGCATAATTATCTATAAACTATCACTAAGACTATTATAACTTACCATTAATTTGCTGTACAATTTAAATTCATGAATGACACTAAATTCGGCTGATACTTTTATACAAGCTATTAGCCAGCTTCTGGTTACAAAATGCCGTCATGATGGTCCCGAGTATACTTACTTCCAAGACGTTTCTGTCGCTTTTACATGTAACTAAATATTCCATGTCTCATTTTCATGCTGCTCCTTGGGTCAGTAAGATTGGTCAAACCTAATTGGCCTACAAATGTTGCTGGTCAGAGAGTTGTGAACACGTCTCCCGTTGGTTTGAGAAAAACACACAAAAATCTCGCCGAATTTGTCAAAGTTCAACTTAGTTTTTTGCCATAGATGGATGGGTGGGTGAATGGATGGGTGGATGGTTGGATGGATGGATTGTCACATCTCTCGATATTTTACGTATTAAATGTAACAAATATTGTTCTACATTAAATTCTAATTGAATGAAACCTGTGGAGAAGTAAACAAGGAAACATACAAGTTAGTGAACTTTCCTGTCACCTTAATCTGAGTACACAACACAATATCCTCCAACTTTAACCCAAACATTTGGAGACTGTCGACATGTACTCCTGGAGAGTTCAACAAAAAAAAATTACAAAAGAGAAAGAATAAATAGAGTGGTAGAGATCGAGAAAGAGATCGAGAAAGAGATTGTGTGTGAAAGAGATCGAGAAAGAGATTGTGTGTGAAAGAGAGAGATGAGAGATCAAATAAAAAAGAGAAAAACAAAAGAATGACGAGAAACAAGAGTGGGATAAAAAGAAAGAATGAAAGAAAAAGAATGGCGGAGAGAAAGAGACTGACCTAGACTGGACATCTTATCAAAAACATTAAATGTGGGATTCAATTATAGGACTGTACAAGTGAGCCGAGCAACCACGTTGGGAAAATGAAGGAGATAGAATTACAGAAGAGAGAGAAAGAGAGAGAGAAATAGAGAGAAAAAGAAATGGAGACAGAGAGAAATAGAGAGGGAAAGAAATGGAGAGAGAGAGATGAAGAAATGGAGAGAGAGAGAGAGAAATAGAGAGAGAAAGAAATGGAGAGAGAGAGAGAAATAGAGAGAGAAACAAATGGAGAGAGAGAGAAATAGAGAGAGAAAGAAATGGAGACAGAGAGAGAGAGAAATAGAGAGAGAAAGAAATGGAGACAGAGAGAAATAGAGAGGGAAAGAAATGGAGAGAGAGAGAAAGAAATGGAGAGAGAGAGAGAGAAATAGAGAGAG
This sequence comes from Biomphalaria pfeifferi, assembly GCA_030265305.1. NCBI lineage: Eukaryota > Metazoa > Mollusca > Gastropoda > Planorbidae > Biomphalaria > Biomphalaria pfeifferi. Next base: position 107,277 of record JASAOG010000093.1, read on the forward strand.
AAAGAAATGGAGAGAGAGAGAGAAATAGAGAGAGAAAGAAATGGAGAGAGAGAGAAATAGAGAGAGAAAGAAATGGAGAGAGAAAGAGAGAAATAGAGAGAGAGAGAAATGGAGAGAGAGATAAATAGAGAGAAATTGAGAGAGAGGAAGAAATGGAGAGAGAGAGAAATAGAGACAGAAAGAAATGGAGAGAGAGAAATAGAGAGAGAAAGAAATAGAGAGAGAGAGAAATAGAGAGAAATTGAGAGAGAGAAAGAAATGGATAGAGAGAGAGAAATAGAGAGAGAGAGAAATAGAGAGAGAGAGAAATAGAGAGAGAGAAAGAAATGGAGAGAGAGAAAAATAGAGAGAGAAAGAAATGGAGAGAGAGAGAGAGAAATAGAGAGAGAGAACAAAATAGAGAGAAATAGAGAGAGAAAGAAATGGAGAGAGAGAGAGAGAAATAGAGAGAGAAAGAAATTGAGAGAGCGAGAAATAGAAAGAGAAAGAAAGGGAGAGAAATAGAGAGAGAAAGAAATGGAGAGAGAGAGAGAAATAGAGAGAGAAAGAAATGGAGAGAGAGAGAGAGAGAAATAGAGAGAGAAAGAAATGGAGAGAGAGAGAGAGAAATAGAGAGAGAGAGGGGAAAAATAGAGAGAGCGAGAGAGAGAGAAATAGAGAAAGAGAGAGAAATAGAGAGAGAAAGAAACGGAGAGAGAGAGAAATAGAGAGAGAATAGATATACACAAACAAACAAGCATGATCACAAGCAAAAACAATCTATAGCCATTAATTGTGATATATTGAAAGACTGAAGACTCCATCTCTAATTACAAATGGCTGAAAGAGACAACAAAAAATTAACAATTTTCTAAAACGACAATTTTTTTTATTTTTTTTATAAATTATAGAGTGATTGTTTTTCTCTTCATAACTAATGAATTGTTGTTTTTTTAAATAGAATATTTAAATCTAGTTCTCTAGCCAAATTTAAATGTATTTAATTTTTTAACTTGAACAATGCTAACCGGCCTAACTAGGGTTTTCACCGTATGGCCAACGAGTTAGCAATTCTTTGCTCAGCGGTATACAGCAACATGTTACATTTCTAGAAAAAAATCGTTAGAGCCGTTTTTGAGATCAGCGACCAGAATCCACCCTCAGCCTACAAGTCCATGAAGTTCCCACTAGAATAGAGGTATCGTAAAAAAAAATGCTTGAAAAGCTACCAGCCTCTGATGCGCAATTGTTTCTTGGACAATAGCCCCTCCTTCTCATCCACTCCCCGCTTTATCCGCATCCATTGCTTTCGTTAATTAATGATCATCCATCGTGCGGCGATGTACAATCCCATAGTTAAGCTGGTGTCAGAACTGACACATGGGGATAAATCCGGCACACATGAAGGAATGGGGCTAGTGGTGGCCGTCATACGGCCAAGGGAAAGGGGTTGGGGGGGGGGGGGGGTCACTTCATGAGCCATTAATTCAATCATGCTATATTGGACACGTAGACTTTGTCCAGTTCAATGTCGGAGTTGCATCCTTCTTTAACTAACCCTTGCCCAGGATTATCTACATTAATGAAAAACTAAAGCCAAATGTGTTTAGGAAGTGCACATATCATAATGGAATTGTGCTGTGGGTACGTCATTGTATTCTCAGATGTTCATTTTAATGACCCTAAGTCCAATGATCTTTTCTTTGCGTTATTCATGGCACATAGGGCCTGGGTAAACACACGCCACTCTTGACCGTCTCTTACTAGTTTTAATGTATTCCCTGCTCTGTCCTCTCAGCTTCATCTAGGTCACTGCGCTAGCCAGCTTTTTTTTTTTTTTTTTTTTGGTTTTCTTCAACTTCTCGTGCCCTGGGGGGTTCTACTCTAAGGGCTGTCTAGCTCTGATGTCCAATGCAGACCGGTAAGCCTTGTACAGGTGAAGTAATGTCAGAATTACTCAGAGTTAACATAAAGCTTTTAAACTTATTGACTGATCTCACTTATTGCCTTCCGTTGTATGTATAGCTTATCCAACACACAGGGACAAAACAGAACGCACCTTGAATGTCGTCGAATAATAATGTGGGCAGTGCTGCCTACTTCTTTTTTAAATGTATTTCACCTGAGAGTTTTCCTTATACTTGGATGAATTGTGCGGTCTGTCTACAAGAAAATACTTCAATATGGCCCAATTCTTTTGACATTCACTTTTTCGACGTATGATTTCTTGCTACGGAAAAAAAAGGCAATTTAAACGCCATGAGAAACAATTTCTAAGCTCAGAATGCAGGAAGATGCTTAGCGTAAAGGCTCCTTCAGGACCCCGCTGGGTGAGCTTACAACTATCCGCCAGAGGCCCAGACCCCTTGATAGATAGGAAAGGAGCCTGGTGCATCTTCAATACTTCAGACAGACCTTTTTCTAGTAAACAAAAAAGCTAACCAGAAGCGTATTTATGGAACACTATTTTTTTACAAACATAAATATACTAAATGTTTAATAAACATTATTTCTGTAAATATGGTTACTAAAGTTAATGTAACTATAAAGGCAAAAAAACAAGAAAAACATTTTTAAAATACTATTTTAAAAAACGGGTTAGATCCACAACAAATGTCAGATCGACTTCAAGCAGGCCACACTAGCTCTCCAAGAGCACCTAGCTCACTGCTGTGTTGGTCTGTCGATCAAACAGGACTCGTGTGCAAGGACCTTTACTGCTACTGAAGGTACTGGGATGTCTCAATAATTGAAGCAGTCTGACATTTTGTATTGGGATCTAATAGCAGCATCTCATAGATCATGTAGAACAACGCATTTCTCCCAGCATAGAGTGTAGAACAACGCATTTCTCCCAGCGCAGAGGGAATAAGTCTTTTAGTTTTTCGATTAGGGCAACCTTTTTGATATTCTACAATTTCCGCCAGCAGGCCTGTCTTTTGGCATAAAATGATTGTTACTACATATGACTCGATGGTACAAGGTTTTAACCCTACCTGCCTTTATCCCCCGTCGTCATGGAAGAGGTTTGATCTAGGAGGTTATACACTTCCAATGTTAAGGGACGTCCGAGAAATGTAAAATAGACTTTTATTTAGCACACAATTGACTATTAAAGTATTTGTGTATTTGTTTGTGGCGCTTTGGAAGAAGAAAAAAAGTGAAATTCTCTTATCTACTTACTTGGTATCAGTGGTAAATGTGATATCAATGTAAAATCCTGTCCCAGATCAATCACTAAATGACTGATAATCACTACCAGATCAATCACTGAATGACTGATAATCACTACCAGATCAATCACTGAATGACTGATAATCACTGAACCTCCGACTTGCCATGGACGCTAAGATACGAAAATTTAACGTTTTTATAACTTAACGTATGTCTAGAACAACAGAGCCATTTTCACGATCCAAATAACAGCAATTAGGTTTACCCAAAACTTTTTTGGTTCGCTGTTTCGACCCGATATGTTTTTTAAAGCCGACATTTAAATGTACAAAATCGTAATTCTTTCTGCTTTAAGTACTTTGTAATAATGTTTATTTCTACACAGATCTAGATCTTAAATCTATTTCTCCTCGAAATGTATATAATCGGATTGAGGGCTTAGATCAGAGTGATTATCAAAAGTGTTTGGGAATGAGGGCTTCCTATTGGAGGATGTCAAAAAATTATGCGATGTTATAGTAATTCTGGCTGTCCCACTGGATATAAGAAAAAAAGTAAAGTTCCCTTTTCAGTCTATAGGGCAGATGATGTAAAGGTCATCTGTTTTTGTGGCCTACAGTTAACGAGGGTGTCATGTAACCAGCACAATGACCAACCGCCTTTGCTTTTCCCCAACTAATGTCAAGAGCCCATTAGAGCTGAGTGGACTCAGAGGCGCCCAAGGATCCCGAAATTAAAAATCCTAGTCTTCACCAGTAATTGAACCCGGGATCCCCAGTTCGGAGGAACAAGCGCTTTACCTCTCGGCCACCGCGCCTTCCCACTGAATATATAAGGACCAAAACGTGTTGGAGGAAAGTTATGTGTGTGTGTGTGTTTGTTTGTGTATGTTTGTGTGTGTGTTTGTGTGTGAGCGCGCATGTGTGTGTGTTGTGTGTGTGGTGGGTTAGATATAATGCTTTAAGGCTATAACTGATAATGACAAAAGTGTCTGTACAGCACGGATATCTGCGTGTATATTTCTAAGCTTTTGGGTTTAGAAGAGAGTTATGAATTAGAAATTAAATTTTATATTACCGGAAAAAAAATATTTATGGTTTAGGCAGTCCAACAGATGTAAGCAATTGTAATTGTACCATTATCTTCCGATGTTATTTATCGGTAGTGAATGTGGAGCTTTAATTATAAAGCTTTCAAAATTTATGTTAATTTCTTTTAATTACTAATTTGATATAAAAAAAACCTTTGATGTTAAAGAAGTCATATTTTATGAAAAATAGTAAAACTCTTATTGTTTACAAAGTACAAACAATTGTATTTAATATTTAAGTATGTTATTTATTTCATTGCAATATTTTAGCATTGCGAAATATGATTTATATCAGTGATGCCCAATTTAATTCAATCTGCGGGCCATTTTAATTTCCAATACTTGTGTTGCGAGCCACATGATGGAAAAGATACAAAAACTGAATGAAATTGACCTGAACCTATATTATTCCAAACCTGAGGATCTAGTACATGACATTGAAGTAGTGGGAGAGTTGAATGTTCTCTTTACACTTTAAACAAATGACGTCAGATCTGTTTATATTTTGTTGTTCTTGTTGTTTTTTATTAAAACAGCCAGACTTTCTTTGTAAAAACAAACATGTTGGCTAGCAATGTTATCATGTGCTATAAAAAGTAAAGATCCGTTCACTTTTCCTACTAGATTCAATTGTCGTAGTAATCCATTAGAAAAAGGTAACGCCCTAACGTAGGTGAAGATACATTTTGAACATTTTTTTTGGGGGGGGCGGGGAGAATTTCTATATTTTGTGGCGACGTTTCGGCTGGCCAGATGGAAGCACGTCGTGGCCGGATCTGGCGCGCGGCCCATATTTTGGGCATCACTGATTTATATCATTTTAAAAAACTAAAAAATAATGGTAATACTAGCTACATTTGAAATAAATATGTTGTGTATTTTCTTTTATTTCTAGAGCGCTAAAGGCTCATCTCATCTAAAGGCTCATCTCATCTAAAGGCTCATCTCATCTAAAGGCTCATCTCATCTAAAGGCTCATCTCATCTAAAGGCTCATCTCATCTAAAGGCTCATCTCATCTAAAGGCTCATCTCATCTAAAGGCTCATCTCATCTAAAGGCTCATCTCATCTAAAGGCTCATCTCATCTAAAGGCTCATCTCATCTAAAGGCTCATCTCATCTAAAGGCTCATCTCATCTAAAGGCTCATCTCATCTAAAGGCTCATCTCATCTAAAGGCTCATCTCATCTAAAGGCTCATCTCATCTAAAGGCTCATCTCATCTAAAGGCTCATCTCATCTAAAGGCTCATCTCATCTATAGGCTCATCTCATCTAAAGGCTCATCTCATCTAAAGGCTCATCTCATCTAAAGGCTCATCTCATCTAAAGGCTCATCTCATCTAAAGGCTCATCTCATCTAAAGGCTCATCTCATCTAAAGGCTCATCTCATCTAAAGGCTCATCTCATCTAAAGGCTCATCTCATCTAAAGGCTCATCTCATCTAAAGGCTCATCTCATCTAAAGGCTCATCTCATCTAAAGGCTCATCTCATCTAAAGGCTCATCTCATCTAAAGGCTCATCTCATCTAAAGGCTCATCTCATCTAAAGGCTCATCTCATCTAAAGGCTCATCTCATCTAAAGGCTCATCTCATCTAAAGGCTCATCTCATCTAAAGGCTCATCTCATCTAAAGGCTCATCTCATCTAAAGGCTCATCTCATCTAAAGGCTCATCTCATCTAAAGGCTCATCTAAAGGCTCATCTCATCTAAAGGCTCATCTCATCTAAAGGCTCATCTCATCTAAAGGCTCAACTCATCTAAAGGCTCATCTCATCTAAAGGCTCATCTCTCTAGACGACGGGACCCAAAAAAATTATTGAACGTCTATTGAGATTATTACAATTTCTCTATTTAGATAGATCGATAGATAGATAGATAGATAGATAGATAGATAGATAGATAGATAGATAGATAGATAGATAGATAAGTAGATAGATAGATAGATAGATTAGATAGATAGATAGATAGATAGATAGATAGATAGATAGATAGATAGATAGATAGATAGATAGATAGATAGATAGATAGATAGATAGATAGATAGATAGATAGATAGATAGATCAATGTAAAGATATATTTATGTATGTTGTTGTTACAACTATTACTGTAAGAAGTTTAGGGGGAGGTTTCTTTCTTTCTTAGATAAGTAAATCATAACAGCATTCTATCAAACAGATTTGAAAACTGAAGTTCCCCTGACTTGGAACCACTTCCTGTCACCACTCTACATAAAACCACACGATTATCAAGAGCCCGAAGCCTAAATTATAAACATTTTTTTTTTCACTTTCATCCTCAAATAAATACTACACTAAATAAATAGAGTAATGAAAGAAAAATGAAAATGCAAATGAGAAAGAGGTCATTAAAATAATTATTTTAGATATGACACCATTTGTTGTTGTGGTTGTTGAGGTTGTTTTTTTCGCTTAAAAAAACTCAAGTTCTAGTTTGAAAAAAAAAACATTCAACCCAGATAACGTATCAACTGGTATCCAAGTTTTCGTCTGCAAGAATCCTGGTCTAAACAGGAAGTACTTTAGGGCTTCTTGTAGCTTCTGGTTTTGACAAGAGGAAGTGAAAGACTTGGTTCAATGCAGCAACTTGTCTGCAGACTCATTTTCAAGTGTCAGATTTGCATATGTTTTTCTGTTGTGTTTTTCTGTTGTGTTTTTTGTGTGTGTGTGTTTTTTTTTGTTTTGTTTGTTATCCTTATCTTTAATTCTGACCACACTTGAACTGAAATTATTGAACTCAAACATTATGATCTACTTTTAGCACAATTTCGGCATATTTTTATGAGCAAATATGTTTATTTAACTTCAATATTCTTCAGCACTGTTTAAGTTGGTTTTGAACTATTTGACAAAGCTAGCATGCTCGACCCAATCACGTGATATTCTCACTCTGCTATTAAATAAAATAGAGTAGAAAAAAGTTGTATAAATTAAATGAAACAAATTTATTTCACACAAGCACTGATCAATTTTTTAAACTTTTTGGGACTTGTCCCAACACTCAAACAACTTTTCCATTTCTGTTGTTTTTTTTTTGTATTATAGCCAGGGCTAGATTAAAGCTTACAGCCTCATCAGTGGGTCGAATTTGCCCTCCCTGGCGGGCCAAAGAGTCAGCAATTGTGTTGCCAGTCACACCTATGTGACTCGGTACCCACTGCATTATTACAGGAGTGCCATAGCGTTGTTTAATGTTATGTGAAACCATGATGACAGTGTTGATATGGGGGAGGGGGCATGGTCCGGGGCTTTGCAAAGCCTGTAGTACAGATTTTGAGTCAGTGACCACAACAATCTGTGTTGAGAGTCAATGACTTTTAAGGCTTCACAGACTGCCATGGTCTCCGCATCAAAACTGCAAACTCTACCACATGGTCCAAAGATTTTGACTGTGTAAGAGCCAAGAAAGTCAATGTAGGCTCCATAGCCTTCTCTTCCAGAATCCATTGATGCCGACAAATCAGTGTATGCAAAAATAGCACTGGGCTTGAAGGTATTAATGGTCTCCAGAGCTAGGATTTGAAGGTCGTTAGATGAACGGCTTTGCTTAAGGGCATTAGGGTCTACTAGTTTCAAGCGTATGTCTGGGGTCGTTGGGCGACACCAAGGGGGAAGGGGATGAAAGCGTTGAATGTTTTGTCGGTTGGTGGAGAGGCTAGCTTCATCAGATAGTCTATTGGCATGATGCATAAAAGACTGCATCTGGATACGTCTTCTGCATCTCCAACCATCCACTAGTTTTCTAGCCTTTTAAACCGCTAATAGCGGGTCAGTACTGATCTTTCACTTCTAAGGTTTAGTGGACCTATATTAGCCATTATTTCAGCCGCATTTACTGAACTTGTCCTAAAGGTTCCACAGACAAATCTTAGGGCTTGGGACTGTATTTTATCAAGTTGTTCAAGAGCAGTCCTAGAGCCATAAATTTGCACAGGTAGGCTGTAGTCTATCTGTGATTGGACTGCTCCTAAATACAGGGATCGGAGCTCTGTTCGGGCTCCCCACGTCGTGGATGCCAGCTTCCGCACAATGCAGTTTTCCTGAGGCCTTTCTTACAACATCCTGGATGTGCTCACACATTTTTAGTTTGCGATCTTAAGTTACACCAAGGTACTTGGGTAGCTTTTCCATGCTGAGAGAGCCGGAAAGTTTGCCTGAGAATGCCAGTCCCGAGCGTTAACAGAGAATAGACCGTCTTGGAGGTGTTTATTTCTAGCCTCCACTTTTGTGTGTATGTGCAGAGCGTATGGAGATCTTCTTGTAACACTTTTTGTGTAAAGATTGCGCTCCTTCCAGATTTCCAAAGGACAATATCATCAGCAAATAGCCGCTTTTGGCATTTTAGCTGAGCCGGTAGATCATTTATGAAGGTCGTGAAAAGGGCGCATGACAGGACGGAGCCCTAGGGGAGGCCGTGCTCGAGGGTCATTTCCCCTGAAACTTCTCCGTGTATCCTTGTTCTTATTGTACGCTCTTGTAGGAAGTCTCTAATCCAGTGATATATCCATCCCCGCAGCCCCACGCTCTTATCTTATGAAGCAAACCAGGCCGCCATACTTTATCATATGCCTGTTTTAAGTCAATGAAGACTGCGTATGTGCTTTCGGTCCTTTGGAATCCATCTGCTACGCTCTGCACAAAGATGTTGACTTGGTCTATAGCGGACATTCCAGCCCTGAAACCAACCTGTTCTGGAGCTATAAGACGGGCACTCTCAAGGTACCAAACCAGACGCTCATTTACCATTTTTTCAGACATCTTTCCCACACAAAATGTGAGTGAGATGGGCCAGATCGCCCCTACCACCTGGATCCGCCAGTGATTACAGCACTGTAGAATCAAATTACTAAGATCTTTCTCTTGTAGAACAAAACAATGTTCATTCTTTAGTTGGCAGCAGTAATGTTTCAACATGGCGTCCTTGACACTGTTTATTTTGTCCATTCATTTCTAATCTCTCCCGATTTTCAACATTTTCCATTTCTTGCTTTTTTTTTCTTCAACCACCAAATTTCTTCATTAGTTCTCTCTCTCTCTCTCTCTCTCTCTCTCACACACACACACACAAACAACACACACTTTTTCTTCAAATCTGTTATCGAAGGTTATTACAGAACGTAAACGGGATATTGAATATCAATGTGCAAAAAAAAAAGATGAACAAAGATCAGGTTACTGCGATCAACTTAAAGTGTTAAAATCAGCATTATAGTTGCCCTTGAAGACTTTGGATCTTTAGAGCAGATGATTTTAAAAGGCAATCTGATTCTGTGGCCCATGTTTAACGAGGGTGTCATGTGGCTAGCACAACGAGCAAAAGCCTTTACTTTACCCCAACTAATGTCAGCTGGGGGGTGGGATTCAGAGGCGCCGTAGGATCACGAAATTAAAAATTCTTGTCTTCGCCGAGATTCGAACCCAGGACCCCAGATCAGTCCATGGATCAGCCAGGGAAAACGATTCTGTTTTTTTAAATCTCACTATCACTGTTTCATTCAATCCGTTTGTACAACGGGGGCTTTGAAGAGCTGCTACATCACTACGTATCGGTTCTCCCATCACTCCCATTGTGCTGTGGGAATCCCCTTGGGGTAATCCCTCGCACCCATTGGCTGGACGAGGTCACGTGGACACGGAACAAAACTCGTGGGATTCCATTCGGGAACTTGACTCGCAGACTCTCGTGCTCGTTAGATCTGCCCTTGGTGTAGACCGCTCTGCTATCCACACGCTTTTCTAAGGATTTCGTAAGTACAGATTTACTATCTTTTTTTTTTTTTCTTTTTTAGCATAACTCCACACTTGTACGCAGAATCGCAGATTTATCTCCCTTATTTTTGTTTTTTTTAATTGAAGAATATTTTTTTCCATATCAACTTACAATTAAAATCACTATTTTGATGCAATGAAATCTTAAATAGTGGATAACTTCCACAATTGTTTGGATATAGATAAATACCTGCATCAACTTTCTAAATGCGGTATGATTAGATTTATAAAAAAATTTTAAAAAACGCCTGAATTCAATGAAATAAGAGTCAGTCTAGTTTGTGACGTTTCAAACTAAACATGAGAATAAACTGAGAAAATAGAATTGTAAAAATTCGATTAATTGTGATGGATCGATAAAGTAAGTTTTTTTTTTAAAATCTTAAAATTACTTTTTTTTTTTTAAGTGGGATGTGTGTGGGCGAGCTTAAGTGTTTATGTGTGTGTGTTTAAATTTTTTGAAATGTCTTGATTTTTATGCGTGTAATTTAGAACTAAATATAGTAATTTTTTTTTAATCTATAAGAGAAAGAAATGATTTTATGAACTCTTGCATACACTGTCGGTATATACAAACAGGTCAGCTCCGCGATGATGTGCATGCACCATTTTGTCTTAAACCTTTTTTTTTTGTTGTTGTTGTTGAGAGGCGTTGCTTGGTTTTGGAATTGGGGAGTAATTTCCTGGTCAGAGCTAGACTTTATATTTCTTTGATTCATTTATTATATCTTTCTCCTATTCCTTTTATTCCGTGTCGGGGGAGTGGGGTTGATGGTGATAACCTTGGAGTGCATGTACCACCTGATTAGTTTCTAAATTTATGTTAGTCAATAGTACTATATAATATCCTGTTTGTACCTGAGTGACTTTTGTTTTACAAGCTGCGTTACTCATAACAAATGCAATAACGTTGCATGTAAAATGACATGCATTCAGCAGTCTGACTCAAATATGAGGGCTGCCTGGTCGTGCCGTAGTCCTGCACCGAGAATAATCGTCATAGAAGGCCTGAACACTGACCTGCAACGTCGCAACCTGTGTGCAGTTTAGACCAAAAGCTCTGGAGTGATCGTTAAATGAACTTGTGTGTTACCCGTGCTTGTAATCGTGCTAGTATTTGTAATCGTGGTCGCATTATCGTAGTCTGTGAATCGTGACCAGTCTGTACTGTGTTCTTGTGTGTATCAGTCGTGTTATATTGAAATAAATTGTAATATACTCAATCAATTCCTAACCTTAGAAACAAGGCTTTATTTCAATAAAACACTACTGATACACACAATAACACAGTACAAGCTTGTTGCCATGTCTCAGGTCTGTACGACGTGGCAACGAGCTAGTGATAATTAGTAGTCATAGTTTGTGAGCAAAATTAGTTAAATTAAGATATAAATTTTATATTATGTCGCTCCCTTTCTGGTATCTTGGCCGATTCTGTGGGGTGAGGGGGTGGGGGAATTGCATGTACTGCCCTCCCCACTCTAGCTCTCTGAGTGGAGGGGGGGGCGGTCCTATTTTTATGGAGAAATCATAGTTTGTGAACAAAATAAGTTGAATATCTATATAATATAAGCTACATATTGATATGTGAACCCATTGTATATTATGTCGCACCACACTCTAAAATCAAATTATATCATTAGTAAATATAAAATGAAAAAGGGTTGTACCAGGTGGGAGGGGCGATTCATGCAATCGCCTTCCGACCATCGGACAAAACAATACTTTTTTTTTGTTTTATAGTTAAGATATTACCATTTTTTTTTTAAAATCTGTCACTAATATTATTAATATATGCTATAAATTAAATTCTTATATCGAGTCGCCCCACCCCCATTCTTTAATGCCAAATGCAATCATTAGTAAATATTATAAAAAGGAGCGAGGATTAATCGTTTTCACTCCACCGCCCCTCTTTTCCAGACGAAAACACGATGTTTCAAAACAGACAAGTTGAATATGGCGACAGAGTTTATGTAATTTCATCATTTTTTATCATAATGTTTTAACGAAAGACTTTGCTTTGGAAAATTTAGAATTCATACCAAATATCTCAGAAGAAGAGTAACGATTGAGATGAGTTCGGAACCCAAATATTCTTTTCCAATCCGCCTTTTTCCAACCTTTACTACAATTTTTCTAGTTAAATTTGGGACTATAGCTCACAATTTATGCTTGAATCCTAAAAATGCAAAAAAAAATTTAGAGTAGAATCTAATTGGCTCACTTTATTTCTCCTCCCACTTCAGAAATTTTTTTTTAGAGCTTTAGATTATAGTTCTGTAACAAAACAAAGATACAAACATGCCTATTAAAATAAATGTATAAATGACAAATGAGCTTTTTTTTTATAAATATTATTTTTCGAACTTTTGTTTTCGGGGGCGATCCTCAAAGCCTTAATCTAAATATGTGGAGTATCTTCTAATCGTTTTATTTGCAATGTAGTAAAGGCCTATACATTCATATTACAATATTTTTCAAGTAAAACATTTTTCAAAAGTTCCTTAATAGGATGAATAATGAGCTGTAGATGTCATGGAAATGCGTTTCTGCAGTGAAGAATGCAAGAAAACGCTTTTGGAGTCGGGGCTTTGCCCCGAACCCCACTGATTACTAATGAGCTGAAGTTATCAGGAGAATGCGTTTCTGCAGTGAAGAATGCAAGTAAACGCTTTTGGCGTCGGGACTTCGCCCCGAACCACACTGATTACTATTGAGATGTAGATGTCAGGAGAATGCGTTTCTGTAGTGAAGAATGCAAGAAAACGCTTTTGGCGTGGCTTTGCCCCGAACCCCAATTAGGCTTATAGTGCTCCCCCAGAACCCCAAGCTATCAAGAGAAAGGCCTCAGCATGACTGTTTATATATATATATATATATAAAAAAAAATATATATATATATATATATATATATATATATATGCTGTACGCACGTTTAAGCATAGGGTTAGGGTATACTGGGCGTTAGGGTTAGGGTTTGGAAAAAAATCGCCCCCCCCCCCACTCCGAAGTTCTGGATCCGCTAGTGTAGGTGGGGTGGGGGTGAATTTTTTTTTAGCACTTCATTGATTTCATGTATGCATTCAGATTTGTATCTGTTTGACATGTGGTCACGTGATCATCTTAGACCTTAATGATTGTAGGGTTTCTCGCTATGAAAAAGGTCTGTTGTTGTATATAGCTTGATCTAGTCGACTATGTCACCATAACCTTACGTTCTAATATGTGGGACACTACTTTATGACTTAGCATGCGTCTTGTTGGCCTGACTCGTAGAACGACTTCAGTTCATTTCGTAGAGCACGCTGATAAAGATACATAATAAAATTATTCTATAGGTGGAATGGAAACCACTCGATTCTGTTTTATATTGTCTACAAATTTACTTACAAGTTAAACGTTTCTCTTAATGTATTTATATGCTTCATTGAACTTGGCTCATCCCAAGACCAAGAACTCTAGTTGGTTACCTTAGATTGGTGGTTCATCATTATCAAAACCATCATCATTATCATCATTATGAAACTTCATTTGACTGATGGCTTGAGAGGTTCGAATCCTCTCTTGCTAAAGTCCTGCACAGAAACCTTCCTGTCGTTTGTAATGCACCTATGTCAACTTACAGGTCATCGATGGTCTACAGAAAAATCTTTGTCCATTTGTTTGTTTGTTTTGGGTCAAGGTCTATCAAGCTAGACGATTAAAAGTTTCTGGAATGCTCTTAAGAATGGTGCAGCACTAACATTCACAATGACCTTTCGATAATAATATTTTCGGTTCATACTTTGTTCAGATTTCATTGTAATTAATTTTGCACTGGTCTAGAATGTTCTTACAACTTTAGCCGTTTCACTTCTAGTCTCAGAAGAAAACAATCGACTTGAATAATTCAATATTTTTTTACTAAAACTTCTTCTTAGTTGAGACTCAACATGAAACTCTGCCTGCACGTGTATGCGCGTGAATATGTGAGCGTTGACGTTTGGTGTCATTGTTAGCTCACATGGCCGGGGGGGGGGGGGGAGGAGAAAAGTGGTTGGGGAAAGGGGGGGGGGTAAAAAGCATTATGTCAACAAAGTTAGCGCTGGTCACAGATTGTGCTCAAGCAGGTTTCCGAGTGAATGGGACACAAGTGAAAATGTGTTGTGGTAACAAGCACGTGAGGTGGTGCGTAGATCCAGAGTGTGAGTAACAATAGGTCTGACTTAATGCTCACACATCTCCCCATCCCCCAGGAGGCTCTGTGTCACCGACACCCGCATCAAGTTCAAAAGTGGGTCAATATGGGTGAGTGAATCTCATGGTGGGCAAATACAGCTAGGCAGGCTTACTCAACCCCATACAAAAATAATAAATAAATAATATATATATATATATTTATATATATATATATATATATATAGAGAGAGAGAGAGAGAGCGAGAACGCTTGTCTAGGAGTCCTAAGATTAATGAGGAATGCAGTGTTGTCCGAGGCTATGCAGTCGTGGCTGCGACCTACATACTTTGCCACATCCAGCGCAGACATGACTATTATCCGCCTTGATCAATTTAGATTTTCTTTTCGCCGTCTACGTCTGGCCTAGGCAGTGGATTTTCTTTTCGCCTCAAATGTGTAAGTGGCATTTGTAAGTGATCTCCAGCTGTCTCATTCTGAAGCAGTCTCCAACCAGATGCTCTCTTCTATATCAATTAAAGCAACTTGCATAATACTGAATGATAGTCAGCGCTCACTAATCTAAATGCAGTTGGGCAATTACTAATAAATAATAATAATAATAATAATAATAATAATATTGTTGATTATAATAATATCTTAATATCCCGAAAACAAAATTTAAAATAGAGCTTAACATAACACAAATAGCAGCAATGCAAACAAAAGATACATTTTGACAACAGTTTCATTTGAACAACAGATGTGGAGTTGACATCACAAAGTTATCAGTGCCATAGGATTCTATTACTGTACATTCCTCTTTAAATAGAAGCTAGTGGACACTTTTTTTTTTAGTAATAGGTTTGTAAATAAATAAAAAATACAATACATAAATATGTATACAAAGAGCGAGACGGACAGACAGACAGACAGACAAACAAAAAAGATGAAGTATAACTAAGAAAAATTAACCTTTAACATGTTTCTCTGACATAAATGACATTTCTATGATTTCAAATGTTAGCATGTTAATTCTGTAGCAAATATATGAACAGCGTCACTCGTTTATTCTAAATTTCACGATCAATCAAAAGCTCGATCTCCAACGTTTCATTTGTAATGGTTTCTTCAATGCTTCATGATTTCCATGGGGTTTACACGTCAGATTGATCTTTGGAACAATTGGGATAGTGTTAGAAAAGCCCGTTAGGAACGTTTACGTAGATTTGATTACATGTTTCACAGGAGACATAGGTCAGTGCTTGTTTCTGTAAGCATAATGTTTACAATGAATATATGCAAATAATAAATTATCAACGATTCTTTGCTAGTAACATATTAATTCGACTATTAAGTGCCTTGTAGTAGGTCAAAAATGTCACGCTAAGTATTTTTAAACATACTCTGTGTTTTATCAAGTATTACAAATTGGCTAATGTAAAGTTCAATACTGGAAATAGCCTCATCTGCTAGTTATTCCTTCCCTCCCCCCATCCAAATTACTGATACAAAAATTCGTCTGCTAATCATATAGCCACGTCTGCTGTTAAGGTTTACGTAATAGTAAGACACATAACTGAAACTGTTGCACAACAGAACGGGCTTCACGTGGTAGTCCAAACACACTGCCAACGTTATCACGTCTTGGGCTGTTTTCTTATCTCCCCACCCTCCAAGAGTACCAGAACTATTACCTCCATTGTCTTACCACACAATGTCATCTACACGTGGTTTTGTTTTTAGCAGCGGTGCCTGGTATGTGACTCGCTGAGAATCATTTCTTTCCATGCTTTTCTTTTACAAAAAAAAACAACAAATAATGTCCAATCTGTTACATTTGAGATTATGAAGTCTTTGTATGTAAATTCTTTTTTATGGGAAACAAAAATTAAACAAAAGATTAATTATGTACACACACACACACACACACACACACACACACACACACACACACACACACACACACACACACACACACACACACACACACACACACACACACACACACACACACACACACACACACACACACACACACACACACACACACACACACACACACACACACACACACACACACACACACACACACACACACACACACACACACACACACACACACACACACACACACACACACACACACACACACACACACACACACACACACACACACACACACACACACACACACACACACACACACACACACACACACACACACACACACACACACACACACACACACACACACACACACACACACACACACACACACACACACACACACACACACACACACACACACACACACACACACACACACACACACACACACACACACACACACACACACACACACACACACACACACACACACACACACACACACACACACACACACACACACACACACACACACACACACACACACACACACACACACACACACACACACACACACACACACACACACACACACACACACACACACACACACACACACACACACACACACACACACACACACACACACACACACACACACACACACACACACACACACACACACACACACACACACACACACACACACACACACACACACACACACACACACACACACACACACACACACACACACACACACACACACACACACACACACACACACACACACACACACACACACACACACACACACACACACACACACACACACACACACACACACACACACACACACACACACACACACACACACACACACACACACACACACACACACACACACACACACACACACACACACACACACACACACACACACACACACACACACGGGACTGAAAGAAATAAGCATGATTTTTAATTTGAGATTTTCATAAATGGAGGCTAATCCATAAATAGCTTTAGCTTGGTGCATCCGGTGTGCAGAAAACTAAATATTTTTAAAACAATATATTTTGTGCAATTTTTAGTGGTTCCACGACAATTCGTTCATTGACATTCATTTCGTTCATCGACAAATCATTCACGACTTTTCGTTCACGCGACAAATCGTTCAACAGATATTTCGTTCACCTGACAGTTACCGGATTGGGCGGCTGGGCTCCGCCCCGCGCTAGGGGAACTCACAGCGCCCCCCCCCCGACCCCGTTGCTTGCAATGGCTGGGAGTCTACGATTTTTTCACTAACTCCTGGTCAGAATGTAATAAAGATTAATTATGTATACACACACATACACACTCAAACTTACACACACACACACACACACACATATATATATTTGCGGAGGGGGGAGAAAAAAATCCCCCCCCAAACACCACCCCACGAAAAAATAGCCTGGCTACGCCCATGCTACCAACAATATGGCGACATTAAAATTTGTTAGATCTAGAAACAACATTCAAAGTTAGATTTCAAACCAAACATTTATTCAAAAAATTTTTTTTTACCATGATAGAACCAGGGTTTCAGCTGTAGTCTGATTAAGCTAATTCGCCATCTACTTAGAACAATTTATTTCACACCTATAGAGTAGACAGGACTATCACCTGAATAGGCATTTCTAAGTCTGAAAAGGAAAGGGGGTGGTATATTGTAACTCGAACGCCGAAGATTGAACTTATATGTCATACTTGTAGTGTTAGTGTTTACTGTTAAGCGCTTGCGAGCTGTATATTATGAAGTCAAACGAAGATAACACTCAAATAACGAAATCAAATGACACAGGCGAAAGGTCAACACTAGAAGTTAGTCGAATGTCGAATAAGTTTAATAATAACAATGGGAACCGTCGAATGTTGTCAAGCTAAATCTCTACGTTCATAAAAACTGCCTCTTTCTAAAGCCTTCAAAAGTATTCTGTTAACATTTCGCTATTCTTCCTAAATTCCTAGTCTTTTTTTTACTAGTCGCGTCATTGTCTCTAAGTCAAAACTTTCCCTTTCTTTGAAACAAATAACTAATGCCTAATCGTGCTACAACATTTTATATATCACCGACGGCCGACACAATGATATCGTCATCAGTCATTCTTGACGTCAATCCTTCAAAACCCAACCGTCTTCCGTTCCATGGTGACAACATCTTCTTTCTCCACGTTCTGCAAGGAGCTGAGACAGTCTTTGTGAATACGAAACAAAGGATTTCACTTCTTGTCTAACTAGATACAAGTCGTCCGTGTGTGTGTGTCTGGGTGGGTGGGTGTTTGTGTGTTGTAGTCACTTCAAGAATTTTTTGGACTGTTCTGTGTGTCTACTTTTATGGTTTTCTTTGGGATATTGTTATATAATCAGAACACATTTCCAATTAGTATCGCTAAAGCAGTTTTGGTCTTAGGACATCTAGTAGCTGTAATAACCCTAATTATTTTGTGATATCGATATGAAAACCTCATTATAAGAGATGTCTTCGTTGACCTCATAGAAAATTGGCTTTTAAAATTCTCACTGAATCATTCACTTAATTGACTTCTCCTGGACATTAATTTAAATAAAATATGAGAAAATTCAAATAATAATATTATAATAACGGTCTATGTTTCCATCTATAATAAAATAATGATGAAGATATCAATTATTATCTATATTATTCTTAAGGAAATGTGTATTTTATTAATTTCTTAATGTTGTTCTAATGTTATAGAAAATGAATCAATAACGTTTCTGTAAACTCACACGCTAACAACTTCACACTTTATCTTATTATCTTATAGATTAGGAAGCACGGTGGCCAAGTGATAAAGCGCTAGGCTTCCAAAACGAAAGGTCCCAGGTTCGAATCCTGGTGACTGGGAATATTAATTTCTGGATCTTTAGGGCGCTTCTGAGTCCACCCACCTCTAATGGATGCCTAAGATTAGTATGAAAAAAGTAAAGGCGGTTGGACGTTGTGCTGGCCACATGACACACTCGTTAACTATGTGTTAAAGAAACAGATGACCTTTACATCATTTGAGCTACAGATTATTTATCTTTTAGATTACATCTTAGTGAAAGAAAGAAAAGATTTTATAATAATATATCGAACGATGATTTTTAAGGGTGATTATAAAAAAAGAGTTTGACCTATATTTCTAAACAGTCATCATCATCATCATCAAACTCCATTCGAGTGAGGGCTTGAGAGGCTCAAATCCTCTCTTGCAAAAGCCCTGGACAGAAACCCTGCTGTCTTGCGTAGTGCATAAATGTCGCCATACAGGTCGAGAATTTTGGGTTTCCCAGACCTGTCGAGACGGAGATCAGCAAGTCTGGGGCAGTCAAACAGAATATGAGGCACGGTTTCCTCTTCTTCCCCGCAGCGGGGGCACCGTGAATCAAAATTTGGCATAGCCGCGAGAAATATGAGCCAACAGGACAGCCTCCACCACGGGGAAGTGCCGTCAGGGCGCCTCATGCGCTCCCAGACTCCACGGGCTTTTTGGGACTTGTCCCAGCACTCAAACAACTTTTCCATTTCTGTTTTTGTATTATAGCCAGGGCTTGAAGAAAGCTTACAGCCTCATAAGTGGGTGGAATTTGCCCTCCTGGCGGACCAAAGAGTCTGCAATTGTGTTGCCAGTCACACCTATGTGACTCGGTACCCACTGCATAATTACAGGAGTGCCATAGCGTTGTTTAATGTTATGTGAAGCCATGATGACAGTGTTGGTATTGGAGGGCCATGGTCCGGGGCTTTGCAAAGCCTGTAGTACAGAGTCAGTGACCACAACAATCTGTGTTGCCCTCAAATGTCCCTCGCCGAATTGAGAATCAATGACTTTTAAGGCTTCACAGACTGCCATGGTCTCCGCATCAAAACTGCAAACACTACCACATGGTCCAAAGATTTTGACTTTGTAAGAGCCAAGAAAGTCAATGTAGGCTCCATAGCCTGCTCTTCCAGAATCCATTGATGCCGACCCATCAGTGTATGCAAAAAAAGCACTGGGCTTGAAGGTATTAATGGTCTCCAGAGCTAGGATTTGAAGGTCGTTAGATGAACGGCTTTGCTTAGTGGCATTAGGGTCTACTAATTTCAAGCGTATGTCTGGGGTCGTTGGGCGACACTAAGGGGGAAGGGGATGAAAGCGTTGAATGTTTTGTCGGTTGGTGGAGAGGCTAGCTTCATCAGATAGTCTATTGGCATGATGCATAAAAGATTGCATCTGGATACGTCTTCTGCATCTCCAACCATCCACTAGTTTTCTAGCCGGGAGGTATTCATCTAGCCTTTTATACCTCTCATAGCAGGTCAGTAAACAGTAAACTACACTAGTGTGAATATTTCTGACAATATTTTTATTACAAAGCATCAGTGCACTATGTCTGTCTGTCTGTCTGTCTGGTAAAATGTTTGTACATGTTATTTCTCCGACACCAGTTCTCGGATCAAACGGAAATTTAGCACAATTATTCATTGTCGAAGCCAACACTTGAATGAATATATTTTACACAAATGAACCAATTATGGTAGATAATCAATTAATGATTATTTATTAATTATGTTGTACATAGAATATTGAGAGATATGGCATCGATTGATTCTTTATTCAATATAAGCTTTGTTGCTATTCTTATTTTTAGCGGCCCCCAAACGGTTTTAGATTTTTTGTCAAAAAATTATTTGTATACAAATGTGTTGCTATTATGTCATAATAACCATTACATTTACAAAAAAAAAGTGCTTTCCTTTTTTTAAGAGAAAAAGACTAAGACTAAATCTATTTAATATGCATATAAGTGGAAAATAATTTAAAACAACAATTACATCGTCGTATATTAATATTGTCATGTGAACCGCAACAATACAACATATACAGGAAACCCAAATAAAGGAATTTTTTTTTTTTTTTTTTTTGCTGAAATGTTTTTTCTTGAGACTTTGAATAAAAGATTTACCCTTTACAAAACAATTAGATCAATTAGATAATCATTATATGACATCAGTTAGGCCAGGTTTACATCAAGCTTCACCTCACTTTCTCATATCCCTTGGTCTGCTGGACCGTTGGGGCACCACACAGGATCTGTCAACCTTTTTTCTCCATTCTTCTCTGTCATTCGCCTTTGATAAAATTTCATCATGATATTCTTTCTGTAAATATTGAAACCTGCCTATTTACTTGCCTGGTTGGACCACTTTCGGAGAGTAATTTTGAGTTTGTGTTTCCACACAAACTGTCTTTGTTACCTTGTTTTGTATTACTATACATCGGTCTACTATCCACTGTAATCACACAAGCTTCTAAGACCTTGGTTGTGCCATGGGTCTCAGATATTGCCATACATAACGATATTGATCAATGGTATGACTGCTCAAAGAACTGTTTCCAATGATTACATCTACATGATCTACTTTCTTTAATCAGACTAAGCTAATATAAATACTGGTATTAATAATGTCCTTTAAGTATCCGCAATCTGTAGGACCGGCCCTGGGCGGAGCCTTATGCGAAACGGATTGCGCCCAGTCTGGTAGGGATAAGGATAATAAGTGAAAATTAAGATTTTGTTTTAGAAACTAAATTCGTCATAGTTTATTCACCTACTTTACTCAATACAAAATCACTGTCAAATTCACTTTACGAGCCATCTACATTAGATAGTAGTTCCATTGTGTAAGGCCGATAAACATTCAGATCTGTCTTTTAGATTTTCTATCGACTAACAAAATATCGCTTTTGAATGTTTGTTTTTTTAAAGAGATCAAGATAGATTTAGATCAATATTTATATGCCAGTGACTATTAAAGTAAATAAAGTATTTGAACGTCTTGTTTTGGTAAAATTCGCCCTTATTATTACTATTGACAATGCCTTTTTTTTTTTTTTTAATCGCGAGTAAAATTGGCGTTTTCCATATTGAATGACACCCTGAAATGATAATTTTCTCTGTTTTTTTTTTTTAAGGAGATTTTAATTAATTTTCAAAACATTTTTATGACTTTTTTGTAAATTTTGCAATTTCAGGAGTACTCCAGGAACCCTTTAATAATATGTTAAAACCGTTAAATTTAATAATTTACACTTAGAATTCGGGGCCTATGAAAGTGCGGGGCCCACGACGGCCGCATAGGTCTATGCACTGATACAGATATTTAAAAAAATCTACTTTTAGTTGTGAATGAGAACACGGATACTCGAAAGCAGTCGTACTATCATAAATGTCCACAGAACGTTACTCTGGCAAGACCATCCTAGGCAAACAGTTCTGAAATAATTCTCTGCTCTCATTTTGAAAGGTTTCAAAGTTCTCACCATTTCGAATGTAGGTCTTTGAAGTTTCATTTTCTCTGCAGTTTGATATTTCAATAGCCCACCCCCTACTGGTTAGCTGGCAACTCCCACCAAACTTTTTTTTTTAATCTCCTCTACAGACACTGTTTAAAAACCTGGTGTCGGTTCTTTTAACCTGAGTCTGTAGTAGTCTCTACTTGGGTCATGACCTATATAAACAACTGGGTTACAGGGTATCACCAATCAGTGTTGGATGTACTTGCAACTTGCTAACAAAGACTATATTGGAAAAATGTATAGGTTGAAAATAAGTGTCTTCACTTTATCACGCTATTCCGAAAATTGAGGCCCTGTGCAGATGACCAATTGGAGGCCTCCAAGATAACAAATTAAGAGCACCCCCAGTAGGCTATCTGTCTTGCAATTGGGGCTCTGTGAGTGAGAAAAAAAATCCATGTCTTATATTCTCAACGGAAATATTGAAGCTGACAAACATCGTTGGTGTTCGTAATTAGACATAATTAGGTATAGAAATGTGATAAGGTTTTCAAATCTTCACTGAGGCAAATATAATACTTATGGCCTCCTTCAGTGTAAACACTACACATTTGACTTAACCACTACACAAGGTGACTTGCCACGAGGAGGAACGAAAACCTGTTAATAGCGCGGGAAAACAACTTCAAAGAGAGTGGGGGGGAGGGGGAGGATAATGAAATTAAATAAGGAATCGGAAAAAACTTCTGCAGTGACTATGAACGATCAGTTGCGATTTCAATCTATAGTATATTTTGTAAAATGCCACCGACTGACTGATTTATGTATCAACAGATTTCTAGAACTAGCACACGGATTTGCAGCCAGAACGCAGCGATTCGGGAAAAAAACACAAGCTTCCTATTAAACCCTTGTATATTATTTTCGCTATTTCCCCCAAAAGGTCGCATTCTATATGTAAAGTATGAATAGAAATAGCACAAAATTAGGATTTCCTGTTTTTTTTTTTGTTTTTTTTTTAAGCAAGTTTTTTTTCCCTTAAGTAACTTTTAAAAACTTTGTCTAGCGTCACTTCCTTTTAGACGCATTCTAAATATTTAAATCCTAATAGCATCAAAGTTGGTTTATTTATTTATTTTTTTGTTCAAGAGGGAGAGCAAGAAATGATATTTTGTAGTACTGTCGTTTCTCTCCATTCAAAAGGAGTCAAATATACTGTTACAAATGAACAGTGATAGGTAGAGGTCAACGTATGACCCCGGCGAGATGACACAGCAGCGAATGTTCTCTGGAATCTACGCGTATAAACAAAGACAGGATGTGACGTGTCCGGACGTGTTGTTCCAGGGGACAAACAGATCTAAGAAGGGGACAGTTACTAATGAACAGTGACAGATAGAGGTCAGTAAGTGTGACCCCGGCTTGATGACACTGTAGCAGGTGTTCTCTGGAATCTACATGTAAAAACAAAGACAGGATGTGACGTTTCCTCACGTGTTGTTCAAGACGATACTAGCAGTGTTTGTGCAACTTTGGAGGAGCGATTAGGGACTCTATATAAGCCAGAAAGTTAATGTGAAAGTCATTCGTGAGTGAGCCGTCACAGTCGATGCAGACGATGTAAGACGTGTGCGGCTCTAGTGGAAGAGAAATGTGTACGACTCGATGCAAGTTAACTAGGGTAGAGTTAACTGGAGTGGACTACTGTCATTAAAGTCTATACGGCGTACTACAGTGGACTTGAGCCGTCACAGTCGATGTAAGACGTGTGCGGCTCTGATTCGGTAGACTTGAGTACGACTTGGTTCAGCTTTGGGAGACCTGGAGCGACACTGGGAAGAGTGTCGTTGGTCTGTTCTGTGGAATAAGGCTCGATGCAAGTTGAGAAGAGATGAATTGCAACGAAGTATAGCTAACTGCAAACTGACAGATATTGTACAGTTTTCTATGCTACATGTTAGAGTAACAAATTGTTAGAGTTAATAGTCAATAAAGTTATATGAAGCTGAAAGTTTAGTCGTCAAGTTCTTTACAGTGTTTTTATTTGTGTGCCTACTAGTACATTTAGCCAGAAGATTCTGAAATACGTAACAATACGATTAATAAAACCAAAGCAATATTTCCTTTTATTAAGATGACACAATACCAAACTAAATGTGTGGTGAACGGTAATATGGCATCAATTGAAGCCTTCGGATAGGCCATATGGTTCTCTAGGCCTGAAACTGATGGCCTGAAGAAATGCTTGCGGTGTCTAATAACATACCAGTTGTTCTCAGGCTTTATAGTTGGGCGACCCCCAACCGTAAACCTATTTTCGTTTACAGATAAATAAATTTGTGCTCATAATTAAATTAAAATGGGTTATTATTCAGACTTGCGTTTATTAACTTTTCTTTTGCCTATTTACTAATATACATGTTATATACGTCAGTGAGAATTTGATAACAACGTTGAAGTATGGAGAACAGTGTTTGAGAAGTAAAGTACATTGTTCTAGAACTAGTGTTTGATAAGTACATTGTTCTAGAACTAGTGTTTGATAAGTACATTGTTCTAGAACTAGTGTTTGATAAGTACATTGTTCTAGAACTAGTGTTTGATAAGTACATTGTTCTAGAACTAGTGTTTCGACAGTATTTACAAACAGGCCAATGGTAGTGCGAAGGTGGAGCTTGTTTCTTTTAACCGATCTATATATTATTTCGTTTCTCTGTTAGCCGATTGGGTGGGGGGCGAATACATATACTACCCTTCCCACCTAAAACCTTTGAATGGGGGGAGGCGGTCCTACTTTAATTTAGAAATCAAAAAGTTTGTGAACAGAATTACTGTCATTTTTATATTACATTTCTGGTATCGGGGGGGGGGGGGGGGGGGCCATTGCTTCTAACCCTCTGAGTGGGGGGGGGGGCGATTGCTTCTAACCCTCTGAGTAGGGGGGGGGCGATTGCTTCTAACCCTCTGAGTGGGGGGGGGGGCGGTTCTATTTTTATGGAGAAATCATAGTTTGTGAACAAAATTAGTTGAATATCTATATAATATAGGTACATATTGATGCGCCTGGTGGGATTGAGTCAGTTGAAATTGTCGTCTCGTCCATGGTACACACGCTCTGTTTACGATCGTTTGAGTTCATGCTGTGTTAAAATGTGCTAGTGTATGTTTATGTGTGTCTCTGTGTGTGTGTGTGTGTGTGTAATACTGAGCTCCACGAGTTTTGTTTTAGATTTCAGCTTGATAATCACGTACGGGGGATGGGGGGTAAAAGGCAGCGTTCTTTTATGTGTAGTGCTAACATCTTACACACGCACACAGAGATAACACTATTTCTTAGTATTAAGAGTCGAGTGCAAAGCTTTGAGAGCAGTCTAGTCTACAAAGCCTGCATTTGATTGAAATGCATATATTTTAGCAGGAAAAAAAAATAGCTACTGCAATGTCATGTGACAGACAACGTTGGAAGCATCATCACGTGCGTATTCCTGTCACGTGATGTCAGGCACACAGTTTGCCTCGCACGAGACAAACGTAGGTTTCATGTTGGAGCCCTGAAAGTCATGAGCCAGTAGTGCCAGTATAAGACCTTACTAGTTTAAAGGACCAAGATATTTACTGTCGACCTAATATCAACTCTGTGTGTGTGTGTGTGTGTGCTAATCAGCTACTCGCCTCCTCTTTTTTGTATCACCAGTGGCGTAGCTAGGGATTAGCCATCATTTGGGGGCCCGAGGGCTTGACCTCTTTAGGAGCCCCTGCATTTTGACATTCGACATCATGACATGAGATAATGGCGTAATATTTAATATTTCATGTAAAAGAATGTCCAGCACTCAAGTGGGGTTTCCGGGGGGATTTTCAAATTCTCCCCTCTCGCATTTCTCCAGCATAGCCATGCCACTGTTTGTCTCGCTTATATTTTTTATAAAATATATAATAAAAATACTTTGTCACGAGTCTGGAACAAGCCCCTGCCACGTATCGATCCAGCAAGAAATGGTCACGTGTATTCCCTGTCATGTATCGATCCAACAAGCCACTGTCACGTATCGATCCATCAAGCCTCTGTCGCGTATCGATCCATCAAGCCTCTGTCGCGTATCGATCCATCAAGCCTCTGTCACGTGTCCGTCTAACTAATCACTGTCATGTGTCTCCAGTACGCCCCTATGACATGTCAGCCCAACTAGCCCCAGTGACATGTCATCCCAACAATCCCCTGTGACATGTCAGCCCAACAAGCCCGTGTGACTTTTCAGCCCAACAAGCCCTTGTGATATGTCAGCCCAAAATTCTGTGTGACATGTCAGTCCCACAAGCCCCTGTGACATGTCATTCCAACAAGCCCCTGTGACATACCAGTCCAACAAGCCCCTGTGACATGTCAGCCCAACAAGCCCCTACGACACGTCAGTCCGACAAGCCCCTGTGACATGTCAGCCAAAATCTTGTGTGACATGTCAGTCCAACAAGCCCCTGTGACATGTCATCCCAACAAGCCCCTGTGACATACCAGTCCAACAAGCCCCTGTAACATGTAAGCCTATCAAGCTCATGTCACTGTTCTGACTTTAGAAAGAGAGGCAGACGCTAGAATGGCATTGGCAAAGACGTATTGAAATGTCCTCTATTCGAGAGTGTTTTGAATCGAGCTTATTCCAGCCTGGGATCATCGTCACCATCGAACGACAGGTCCACACGAGCAGACAGTCCAGGCTTGTGACGTCACCTAGGGGAGAACGACTGATCTAGTGCCCCTATTGACTTCTTAGTGTTAAAAATTGCAATGGCTGCTACATATTTTCCATACATGCAATTGTTATTATATAGGTATGTATATTGTTTGAACATATATATGACATTTGATACCGTGTTTCTCTACCTCCTATATGAGCAATGACATTATCAGTCACCCGCATGACACGCGTTCTATGTCCTTCGTCATAAAACGATTTTGTCATGTTTTCCTGTCAGCTCGTCATTCAGACCACGTCACCACGTAAGAAGGGATGTTCTGTCATACTTTTGTCACATGTCATAGAATTAGTAGTGTCTCGGGGAACTAGAGGGTGTCAGAGAAGTTTTAAAAATAGTTTTTAAAGTTAAAAAAAAAAAAACAAGAACCAACAGAAAAAAAAACGGGAATCAAGTATAAAGTGAGAGGGAAAAAAACCCAGCCACAACTAGATCTTGGGTGTTGGTCATATGTGACCTTCTAGTTACCCATAATGCAATAGCAAGTGTTGAAGTTGAGCGTCTGCCCTGGGCGTGAGAAGAGAGAAAGGGTGAAAAAAAATTGGGGAGGATCTGGGGGGAATTTGTGGCAGCGGCGAGAGAGATCATTTTCAAAAGGGGAAAAAGTAATTTAAAAATCTCATAGAAAATATTGTTTGGTTCAAATAGAAAAGTGGAGGGGTGACCTGTTTGATTATGAGGGTCGGTGCAGAGAGGCTACAAGAGGGGAGGTCATTCATCCTATTAACATTCTGTGTACTCTAACTTAAATCCTAAGATCAGTGAAAGTTCCCCCTTCGATCTATGATGCAGATGTTGTTAAGCTTATCTGTGTCTACGGCTGAGTGTCACAAGGCCAGCGCAACGACCAATCGCATTTGCTTACCCAAAGTATGTAAAGTAACTCTTGGAGTAGGCTGGACTCAGGAGCGTCCTACAAATTCAAAATCCCCAAGTCTTCACAGGAATTCAAACTTAACACCCCTCGGTTCGGAAGCCAAGTATTTTACAGCTCAGCCACCACGCCATTGTTTAAAGATACTTAAAAGATGTCAAATAAATATGATCTATGGTGAAAAAAGCCGAAAAAGAATACAATTTGTTTTAATATAGTCACTTGTTCCACTGTTAGATACCATAAAAGTATGCATCAAAGATAACAAAAAAAGGTATATCTTAGTTAAGCAACTCAGAAACGGTGTTGCGTTTCATGAGTACGTAATTTTTTTTAATAGACCACATTTATAAACACTTTATGCATAAGAGGACCTAGTTAATCATTAGACTGAGCCCCCATTTTTAGCGTGAATGAAGGAATGCGTCTAACTGTCTCTATTATAATTCTCACTTACCTATCAACATAAACTATTAGCCCAAGTGTCAGATTTTCTGTCAACAGACTTGAGAACGTTGTCTGTTGGTTTGTCTGGACAGGGTTGTGACATGTGTCGTCCTGCTGTTGTTGTTTTTTTCTTCTTTTTGTTAAATTTACCTCTATACTATTAAAGGCATTGGCGGATCTAGAGGGAGGGGGGCGGTAGGGGCGATCGCCCCCCCCACTTGTGTTTGACGAATTTTAGTATAGAATTCACACTATTTGTATACGAATTTATTACTTATGTTAATAATATATACTAATAATTTATATTTCAACCTATTTTTAGATTATTTCTTCCCCTCTAGTATGTTGGCCGATATGGTGGGGTCGGGATGGGGCGATGGCATACTCCCCCCCCCCCTTTATAAACTTTCGAGAGAGGGGGGGGGGTCCAATTTATTATAAAAATCTCAGCTTGCTTACAGAATCAATTAAATATCTATATGATTAAAACTTATTATTGTTATTTTAACCGACCTTTATATTATTTTTGTTCCCCTGTTGGCCGATTGTGGGGGGGGGGGGGGGGCGAATACGTCTTCTGCCATTCCCACCTAAACCCTTTGAGAGGGGGGGGGCGATCCTACTTTTATGGAGAAATCATATTTTGTGAACAAAATTAGTTGAATTAATATATAAATTTTATATTATGTCGCTTCCCTTCTGGTATTTCGGCCGATTCAGTGGGGTAATTTATATATATATATATATGCTGTACGCACGTTTATGCTTAGGGTTAGGGTGGTTTTATGGGCGATAGGGTTAGGGTTTGAAAAAAATCGCCCCCCCCCCCCCC
The DNA here is from genome assembly GCA_030265305.1 of Biomphalaria pfeifferi. Classification (NCBI taxonomy): domain Eukaryota; kingdom Metazoa; phylum Mollusca; class Gastropoda; family Planorbidae; genus Biomphalaria; species Biomphalaria pfeifferi. The sequence goes on from JASAOG010000093.1 coordinate 136,602, forward strand.
CCCCTGCACTCCAAAGTTCTGGATCCGCTAGTGATTAAAGGAACTCTTTGTCCTGCTCCTGTGAAGGTTTTAGGCGTAAGTCCATCTGTACGTTCTCTTCTGTTATGTACCATCTACTAGTCTTTGGAATACATCTGAATGATTCTTCCATTAAGGAGCTATCTTGATTTTGTGTAGCCAGTTTTTCTTGACCACGACCTAATCACTTCTGAGGCTCAAATCTGGACGCTCGATTTTTTTAAAAAAAAAGCTTCAATTAATTAGGAAAAAAAAAACATAACTTATCAACACGTCACGTTGTCTATACACCGGATACACCAAAACTAAACTATTTATAGCTTTACAGCCACACATGAGACTCTCTAAATAATCTCTAATCACATTTTTTTTTCTTTACTGCTTGCGTGAATTATAACGACAATATTACGACAACTGTTTTTAAACCACTGTTTCCCAAATGAATAAAGCCGTGTCGGTGTTCCGGGAAGATTGCTGAAAGTTATAATAGAAGCGATAAGTTCTTGGATCAGTAGTTCAGTCTCGGGCCTTCCTCTTCATTCAAATTTAGTGTCACGTGCCTTGAAGAAATCTCTACCCATGGTGCACTGCCATTATTCCCGGATGTGTTTCCTCATTTGAGTTCGTTGTGAATTCCTGGCATATCTTGCTCTCCCACTGGCCCTTATAAATTTACGACACGACACATTGTTTGTGTGTGTGTGAGTGCACACATGTTTGAATGTGTACCTGTGTACGTGGTTGCGTCAGAGCCAAGGGGAGTTTTTAGGCTTGACCTTTCTTGACCTCTCTTCCCGCTCATAAACCCATATATTGTTGAAGACATGTCATGCATTACGGAAAACAGAGATGGCGTCACAAACAGCGCCCTCTGTGATATTCATCTCTTGGAGCCTGTTAAAACAAACTTTGCCAGATACATGACTTTCTCATAAAGAGATTTATTTTTTTACAATTGATAATATTTCATATTTTGTAGACTTATTTTTATATCGAGAAGCTAAGCTATATAAATATTTCAAATAGATAACTATCTAATTCACAATGTTAAATAAACCAAAAGGCAGAAATTAGTTGAAATTAGGTATTCGTGGTTAAGAACAAGTTAAGAACAGCTTTTCATAAAAGATTTTTAAAAAAAAAACCTCTCAGAAACAAAATTTAGAAATGACTTTAAGAAACAAACCTTAAGAACAACTTTAGCAACATAAAATATCTGGCTAGATCTATCTTATAGAATAAGGTACAGACGTTACTTTAAAACAGATGATGATTACTTGTGTTCCTGTGTCAATCTAGTCATGCATGTTATTTAGTGACTTAAATGCTGCCAAGTCGATGGTTTTCCAGGCTGATTCAAGCAGCCCATTCCTAGCTCTAGTAGCATTAGGGAGAAAGGAGTTTTTGTTTTAGCATATGGCAAGGCCGGCCTTTGATACGTGTAGGCCCTAGGCGAAGTGAATTTTGGTGGCACGAAATGAAATAGAAAAATGAAAAACTATGAAAAAAAAAATTACACCATTTATTTAAAACCAGTGACTCCGACAATAACATTGTGGACAAGTTTCGATATTTCTACTCTAAAACTTTTTGTATAGTCCTTTGTGAGGTCCCCACCAATCAGAGGTCCTATGCGGCTGCCTAGCTTACCTATGCCAAAAGCCGATCAGCAAATGGAATAAGAAATGTGCCTTGGAGTGGAGGGGTATTAGGTGGTCAGTCTTTGTCCCTCATCACCTCATCAAGCACACCCACGATTAGGATATTTGCACATAAATATAATGTATAACATATACACCGTGCACACACACACAAACGCGACACACGTAGACACACACTTAATGCGCTGTTTGAAATCGAACGATAGCAGCGTATTGAAGGATGAATGAAACGCAACAGACCTTCTGGCGTGTATCTGTGAGTCAAAAAAAAGAATGTTTCTTCCAATTATCGACTATTACAGACTTCCAAAACCCAGATAAGGACATAGATAGAATTTTTTAAAAACTAGCATTGAAATTTATTCTAATTAAGTGGAATTTCAGTTTATGCCTGTTCGGATTCTCTGCATTCCCTTATATTTCTATTTCTCTGTGTTATAGTTTGTCTCTGAGCTTTTCAAATATACTCAGGTTTCAATCCTTTAGTGCTTAGCAGACGGCAAGTCTGAAACAGTAGCTCAGCTGTGATATATTTACATCAAACACACACACACAAACTGTGGACTGGTGAATTCCAATGAACCTCATGAAACATTCAGCCAGCAGCAGCCACCACATCCACACTGCCCCTCACCATGGACACCAGTAACACCACCAAGTTCGTGTCACACGGCTGCAATAAGCGTGAACATTTATTTACAAAAAAAAAATAGAAAAATTGACATACACTGAAAATCTGTCTTCAGAGAAAAAAGAAACTGGGTTTATTCAATTACATATATTTGTGTTTTTTTTTGTTTTTTTTTGCAGAGATCGTTTGATGTGGGGGGGGGGGGGAGGGTGAAGGGAGGAAATCGAGGTTAAAACATATACTTGCGCGCTAACAATTTTCCCTATGGACTTGTTGGAAGGGAGTTAACTCTGGATCCGTTTACTTGTGTTGGTGTAAGTTCACCATCCAGAGTTAAGCGAACAGAGAATTTCCCGCCAAATTCAATCACACGATCAGACGTAACTACAGCAGCAATGATTCCCACATTTTGTCAGGCCTGCCTTTGTATTTAGATTTTGCTCAGCTTTGTGATTTATATATCATCCCAAGTATACTAGTGCTGTTGCGTTATTATTTAGCGGTTAAGCGTGGTAAAGTGGTAAAGCGTTTGTTTTCCGAACCAACCGGTCTCAAGTTCAAGTCTCGGTGGAGACTTGGATTTTTGAATTTTGGGATTTTCAGGACACCCCTGAGTCCACCCACTTCTACTTGATACCTGAAATTCGTTAGGGAACGTAAAGGCCTATGGTCGTTGTGCTGGCCACATGACACCATTGTTCAACCCAGATAACGGTTTCAACTGGTACAAAAGTGTTAACCGTGTACCAAAAAAATCAGGTGCCCTTTTCATTATCTGCCCCATAGATCGCAAGGTCTGAAAGGGGCACTTTACTTTTAGCTTACTAAAATAATAACAATAATTATGTTTTTATTGTATAGCTTTGTTAAAATAGTCAACGGTTGGCTCAAGCAGTACAGGTCTGTACGACGTGGCAACAAGCTATTAGCCTAAACTGCCCACAGTCTGTGACGTTGGAGGTCAGTGTTGAGGCCTTCAATAACAAATGGTCTCGACTCAAGCCACTTCTAGAACATAAAGAACATAAAACATTAAAATAGCAAACAGAACTCAATACACTTTGAACATGCAGCTATTAATCTACTTCAACGTATTGATGCATGTGGTCTTTGTAAACTCAGTGGGTAAGGGTTCGAAACATTAAGTCTATTAGGTTCTCACGATTGAAGTTTGTGATGTTATAATATTCAATTTTCTTAAAGTGGGTTTATATCAATTTAATATCGCTTCAACAAATCTCCGGCATCTCAAGTGATTAGCTATGACATCACTACGCAAATTCTGTAGCGTCATTATTTTTTGCGTAAAAGAGAAGAGATGGAACAGAGACCAATTTCCTTTTCAGAAAGTACCAAACTAATGTTCATACACTAACAGTACTAGCACTGGTTAGCGTTTCATTTCTATACCAAAACTACAATCTAACGGTAAACAAGGTAAACAATCCTCGAGTGGATCTGGCATCGGGACAACTGAGCTGTAAAACAGGATTTCAGTTTATTTCAATATCACTCTGACTTTTATAAGTTTCAATTATCTCTATAATATTTAACTTTTTAAATAGTACTTACTGTACTCTGCAGAAGGAATATGTAGTATGGAGCGAAGACTTGATATATATAACATTTCTCTAGATAGATAGATAGATAGATAGATAGATAGATAGATAGATAGATAGATAGATAGATAGATAGATCAATGTAAAGATATCTAAAGGCTCATCTCATCTAAAGGCTCATCTCATCTAAAGGCTCATCTCATCTAAAGGCTCATCTCATCTAAAGGCTCATCTCATCTAAAGGCTCATCTCATCTAAAGGCTCATCTCTCTAGACGACGGGACCCAAAAAAATTATTGAACGTCTATTGAGATTATTACAATTTCTCTATTTAGATAGATCGATAGATAGATAGATTAGATAGATAGATAGATAGATAGATAGATAGATAGATAGATAGATAGATAGATAGATAGATAGATAGATTAGATAGATAGATAGATAGATAGATAGATAGATAGATAGATAGATAGATAGATAGATAGATAGATAGATAGATAGATAGATAGATAGATAGATCAATGTAAAGATATATTTATGTATGTTGTTGTTACAACTATTACTGTAAGAAGTTTAGGGGGAGGTTTCTTTCTTTCTTAGATAAGTAAATCATAACAGCATTCTATCAAACAGATTTGAACACTGAAGTTCCCCTGACTTGGAACCACTTCCTGTCACCACTCTACATAAAACCACACGATTATCAAGAGCCCTAAGCCTAAATTATAAACATTTTTTTTTTCACTTTCATCCTCAAATAAATACTACACTAAATAAATAGAGTAATGAAAGAAAAATGAAAATGCAAATGAGAAAGAGGTCATTAAAATAATTATTTTAGATATGACACCATTTGTTGTTGTGGTTGTTGAGGTTGTTTTTTTCGCTTTAAAAAACTCAAGTTCTAGTTTGAAAAAAAAAACATTCAACCCAGATAACGTTTCAACTGGTATCCAAGTTTTCGTCTGCAAGAATCCTAGTCTAAACTGGAAGTACTTTAGGGCTTCTTGTAGCTTCTGGTTTTGACAAGAGGAAGTGAAAGACTTGGTTCAATGCAGCAACTTGTCTGCAGACTCATTTTCAAGTGTCAGATTTGCATATATTTTTCTGTTGTGTTTTTTTTGTGTGTGTGGTTTTGTTTTTTTTTGTTTGTTATCCTTATCTTTAATTCTGACCACACTTGAACTGAAATTATTGAACTCAAACATTATGATCTACTTTTAGCACAATTTCGGCATATTTTTATGAGCAAATATGTTTATTTAACTTCAATAATCTTCAGCACTGTTTAAGCTGGTTTTGAACTATTTGACAAAGCTAGCATGCTCGACCCAATCACGTGATATTCTCACTCTGCTATTAAATAAAATAGAGTAGAAAAAAGTTGTGTAAATTAAATGAAACAAATTTATTTCACACACGCACTGATCAAGTTTTTAAACTTTGTCACCATTGGTTTTCAATGAAATCTCTAAATGTATTTTAAAGAGGAATTTCCCAATGATTCATTGTTTAAACTAGGTATAAGAATAAAGTAATTACTATTGAAGTATTCTTGACGCTGGGAAAAAATTAAAGCGAGGTCAAAGCCGACAATTTAACTTTTTTTTTTTAAATCGACCAAAATTGTATCTACCTTTCGCCCGGCCTTGAGTCGAAGTTTCTGTCTTCAGATTTATAAAGAACTCTCACTGAGATGTCAACATTATTAACTCTTTCTCTCCGTAATTATTTACCACATTCTGGTGGAATCAACGCTGGTATCGTCAGTTAGGAGAGTTAGTTTAGAGTTAAGTCTTTGCTAATGCTCTTCTCTACGCTTTGCAATATATCTAATCTATATCTGTAGAGTTTGTGTTGTATTATTTCTCTGAGTTCTTATTAACAGACACGGTATATACAACAAAAAATCAACAGGTGTAGATCAAATATAAATGTTTAATTCAGAACAGGAACGGTCTAGTCTCAGTCTCTATTATGTTAAAGATGTCACTCCTGTGAAAGCCTAGCCTCAACTGTCCGTTTATCTATATCTACATTCTGGGCCGCCCTAACATTTGCGGGCCATATGCGATATGGATTGCGCGGGGCCAAGTTTTGGAAGGGAAAAGGATGATAAGTGAAAATTAAGATTTTCGTATTTGAAAATAAATTTTTCTGTGCATTACATTTGATTAAATGAAAGCTGACAAAGCCGTTTTCTTGTTAAGCGCGTAGTATTGACGTGTTTTTTTTTTCTATATTGAATGACATCCCATAACGATAAGTCTGTTTTTAAGATATTTATGAGTTTTCAGGAGATTTTAATAATTTCAGGACATTTCCAGGACTTTTCATATATTTTGCAATTTCAGGATATTTTTAACATCTCCTGGAAAATCAGGAGGCCGCGGGAATACTTGTTATAAGTTATAATGGTTTAATTTAGTAATTTACACCTAGAATTAGCGCGGGGCCTATGAAAGTGCGGGCCTACTGCGGCCGTATAGGTTGCAGTGGCCTACGGCCGGCCGTGTCTACACTACAGTCTCGCTTTTAATGAATGTCGTTACTATTGCGCGTTCACTAGCAGTCCCCTAAAGTGCGACTCTACAACTTCCATTCACTTCGTTCCGAATACTTTCCAATGTTGTCTTTTACTTTTTTTTTTTTTACCAACTCTTATTTCTTTATTCGGACCGCCGGTTAATAGGACAAAAAAAAAAGAACGTGTCCCATGTGGTCCGATTATCCGGATTTGACTGACTGACTCTTGCGAGTGTACCTAACGGACACCCGTTAGTCGGCACATTGGTTCAACAGTTGGGACGCTTCCTACAAGGGCCGAGAGCTACATATACAGATGAGTAGACAAGACAGAAAGGACGCATGGTGGGAGCTCTGCCGTGCGGAACAGGCAGTCCCAGCCCAGTTCCGAGTCGGGCACTGTCCAATAGACGCGTACTTTGGACGGTGGAAGGAGAACTACGACACTCGGTGCCGCCACTGCATTGAGGACGACGAGACAATAGAGCACATTCTTTATGAATGCCGAGCTCTGCATGAAGGACGTTTGGGACAAGGAATTGAGAGAATACTGGTCCATGTGCGGCAAGAGGTCTGTCCTTGTACGGGTGACAAGGTGACCATACAACTCACTGACCGCATCCTCTTCCGTGCTCTAAGGGAAGTAATTCTCAGCATGGTTCGTTACTAATGGTAATGGTGATTCGGTAATCGAGAGCGTGCGAAGATGTGTAAATCTTGAATTGATCACACTTGTATTGGCATATGAAGCATAGATAACTGAAAAAAGAACAATAAATAAATTTAATTTGTCTTTAGAGCTTAGAAAGCCACTGACGTCACAGCCGGGAAACAATAATGAAATATTTGATTTTTCGAGCATTTGTTGCAGATAGTTTGATTTGTGAATAATGCTTTTATTCGAATAATAGAATGTCATTCCAGCTTTTATTCGCTTGTTCTATCGCTATTAACAAGTGCATGTTCAGTGGCGTAGATGTGTTTACCCCCACCCCTCCCCCAGAAATACAGAAGACATGCATAATTCAAGAAGACAGTTAGCTTGCATAGAAAAGACATCTCGATTTCTATTGATTTGTGCTTTAGCAACATAACACAGTAAGAATTGAGCGCTTTGTGTAATAGAATCTATATGGGCCATATATGGAAGTATGTTTTTATCTTACTGTCATTGTTTTCATTTGTTTTGTTTTGTTTTGTTTTTTGTATTTATAAGCATTTTCTTCTTCATCTGAACAGTCTTTTGCTTCTCTATTGAATTTTGTTGTTTTTTCCTTTCATTACTTTCGTTTTCATTCTCCTCTCTCTCTCTCTCTCTCTCTCTCTCTCTCTCTCTCTATGCGTCTCTCTCAGTGTCTCTCTCTCTGTCTCGTCTCTCTGTCTGTCTGTCTCTCTCTCTGTCTCTCTCTGTCTGTCTCTCTCTGTCTGTCTCTCTCTGTCTCTCTCTCTCTTTCTCTCTGTCTCCTCTCTCTCTCTCTCTTACTCTCTTTCTCTTTCTGTTTCTCGTTATAATTGTGCGAAACTTAAAAACACAAGCCTGCAAAATTTATATTTATATTTATGTCGACTTAAATAAAATCTAATAAATTATAAATCTTAAAATATATTAGTGATAATTAATAAATCTATCAGACAAAATTACCCTTAAAGCTAATTCTTCCTCCCACCCCCTTTATTTTTCTCCATGTGCTTGGCCTGTTACTAGTTTGGTGTCCTTTACCTTTTTTTTTTCTCGGTCACTAGTTGACATTGTTGGAATCTCATGTGACACCAACAAGGGGCAGACAATACAAATGATAAGTAAAGCTAAAAGAAAAAGTGCAACGAAAAAAAAAAAGAAATGGATAGCTCTCCCTTGCAATATTTTTCTTCACTGGGTGAAAAATCATAAAATGTTCGTCACATGATTGCCGTGTTCTAGAATCCAAATTCTTAGCCATAATTTTTTTTAATCCAATAACCTTGTGAAATCTAATTATTCAATTATACCTCAATTTAGGCAGAAAACATTATATGCAGTTCTAATTACAAACATATGAAATATGCACATAATTGCTGACTGGAAGGGCAATAATCACTGGTACATTTAAATCTTTATTATATACATTAATTATAATTTAAAATAGTAAACAAGATAGTAATTAAACCTTAATGTACAATTTTATACAATAAAAAGTTATAAATAATAATATTTTGTCCAGCTTTAGTTTTTGAAACAGTATTTGAAATTATTATTATTATTATGTAAATTTAGTGTATTTTTAAAAATACAGTTGAATTTATATTTTAAACACTTAACTTTTCAAACAACACCAGTAAATATGGGATATACACACTGGAGTAACGTATAAAACAATAATTATACATATAACAGTCATAGACTTACCCGTAAAATCCCTGATATCAGTTGGCATTAATTAGTATCGACTGTAAGTGGTCAACAAACGGTAAAAACAGAAAGGGGCTTAAGAATTCAATGGAGAAAAAGGAATAAACGATTGAAATTATTCAAATTAATAATACCAATATTTTGTAAACCACATATACAATTTAATCCTGCAAATCAAAATTCAGTTAAACCACAAATGTCATAAATTATAATACGTTCTTCAGACGCGTCATGAATATTTTATCGTATGATATGTCCTCATTAATGGACGCGCATTCGATTTTCGACGGTGTCATAATAAAGTGAAGCAGATGGTAATTAACCTGGTCCTTCGTAAACATTTCGTGTAATTCCAAAATAGTAACCTCGGTGCTGACCATTATACACCCTTCTTTGGCCTTTATACGACACAAGAGCCAAGAGCTGCATTGAAGGGATGTTGTCCAAAAGCACTGATCTTTTCCGGCTTATTATTGTGTACTTTGGGCAAAAGTGGGGGCCGGAAAAACACCACGTCGCGGGTCGTAGTTTCGGCATTATTATCGAAAAAAAAAAGAATCTTCATTTGAATTCACTAGTGTTAGAGTAGCAATTTGGATAAGATAAGCTTCAGAAATTCATTTTCCTGGTGTCTACAACGCACCATTTTTATTAAGCTTTAGCACTCTGTCTGTCTGGTAAAAAGTTTAAAAACGTTATTTCTCCCTCACCCATTTTCGGATCAAATTGAAATTTTGCACAATTATTCCATAGCGAAGACAATACACGTATTCGTAAAAAAAAAAGATTAAATAATTCGTCAATTGATTACTTGGTTATTAAATTTTTTGTTTGATACCAACAAGGGAAATTAATCCTAAAATATTCACATGTATGGCCAATTATAGAAAGTTGTACACGTTATTTCTCCCATACCTACTCTCGGATCAAGTTGAAACATTAAACAATTATTTCTTAAACCTAACAAAACATGAATCAATTTAAAATTAACGAATTGGTCAACTGGTAATTTATTATTTCGGTAACCAACTTCTACATTTTTTAGATGTATAGTTGAAAATTCGGAGTTCTTCCCCTGAGATCAGCCTTGTGTTCTTTTAAAGGATTTTTAAAAGTATATATATATATTGTTATGACCCTATTGGCGGCGCAAAAGGGTTAACTATAGGCTCAGTTGACACACACGAGAATCACTCAGGTCAGCGGGGGCCATGGACAAGGGACAGTACTACGATTACATGATTACACGCAAATATGACCAATGTTATGGTCATGTGATCGAAAGCCTGCGTGTACGAGTGACACAGTGGATAGAAAAGCGGGAGTTCAAGACCGGAGAGCGTCGAGACCAGCACAGTTAGTCGCCATGAAATCGGTCCTGGTTGAGTCCTGATGTGTTGATGTACAAGTCCAGAAAGAGAGACAGTAGAGTTCTTTAAGTTGGTGATGTACAGAGTGACATTTTAGTTGTTGATGTGTTTGACGCCAATTGTCTAGTATTGGCTGTTATCTACTTATTCACTCATTATTAAAGTACCAGATTATTTGGAGCCTTGTTGTCAAGTTCTTGATGTGTTGATGTATGGTGTTGTGTTTAGCAGTGTTTACAGAAGGTCTGAAAAGGAGGGAGAATCGTAACAATATTATGTTTGTTCTTATTAAGAAGAGAGCAGGTCAAATAAAAGATACATTTAAAGAGTGGTGGAACAGGCTGACACACAAGTAGAAGAGACACATCCGTTTGTAATGGTCTTGTTCGTCGTGAGGCTAAAACTCATGTTCAACCAGACCTCGCGGGCCTGTTTTGTTCACGCAAAATAGACCAACAGAACGGTGGTACGTTACTCGAGACATATCCGAACACTCTGAAATGCCTTTTTTGAAAGAAATTTTTGAGTAGTTCTTGTTGCAGGGGCCAATTGTAAAAAAAGACGACGTCTCTTAATTAATTTATTTAGTTATACTTAGACAATTAGACTTAGGTCCTCCCGCGTCGTTAGAAGCATTAGGCGGCAAGCTGCCTCCACAAAGATCACTGGCAAGGTATGAAGCCTCCTCCATCCGCTCAGCCATCTGCCGGTCCAAAATCCGGGTGAGAAAGGAGGAGGGTTTGGCGTGGAGCTAGCGACCCCACCCTGTAAAGCCACAATTGCTACGTCAACGTCAACCTTGAACCAATTAGTGATAAGATTGTTTTTTACTTGATTTAATCCTCAGACGTGGATTTACAGCTACAAGACAAATTGTTGTGGAGATTCGTTGACTTGTAGTACCAAACTGCTGGTAGACAACCAAACCACTGTGGGCGTATTATATTTTAACTTGTAAAGCTTGCAATAACTTGAATAACTTCTTTGTGAACAATATTATATATAACTTTTATTACAATATTACAAAAAAAATCAAGCTCAGATGAAATGCAATATAGTAGACTCCTATAGTAATATTATAAAATGGTATTTTGATCAAAATCTAACATGCTAAAAAAGATCGTCTCCTCAATCTGGCAATCTAGAGTTGTAGGTCGTACCTAAGTACGCTGACGACAATGCCGCTTATATTGCATCGTTAACAACCAATCACTAACCTCTTCCCATCGTCACCATTGACAATACACACACACACCATTACACAAACACAATCTTTTTTTTGTTTTGCTCCATGAAAAAAATTGTACGCATGGCCCTCCTCTCGTCTCGTTCCTATCAGCAGTCTCGCCTTCCCTAACCCTACGTCACATGCCCCAGAGATTGAGAGAATCACATTATCTGACGCTTTATTTTCAGATTTTCTTAAACCACTACATTTCTCCTGATCGCTAATTATTTTCTTTATTTTAAAGAGTCTTATTACAAAGTTTATACCAATTACTGCAACACATAATCTTGACTAAAGCTGACATTTGGCACAATTATTTCTTTTACCTGACAAAACAAGAATCAATTTAAAAAATAAAATCATTTCGTTAATCAACTATTGGTTTTTGTGTCTTTTCGGTCATGTGGCCCACGACACGAGAGTTGGAAATTAAAATGACCCTAACATTAACCCTCTCTCTCTCTCTTTCTCTCTCTCTCTGTCTCTCTCTCTTTCTCTCTCTTTCTTTCTCTCTCTTTCTTTCTCTCTCTCTCTCTCATTTCTAATATTTATTGTGACTCTCTCCATCTCTCTCTCTCTCTCATTTCTAATATTTATTGTGACTCTCTCCATCTCTCTCTCTCTCTCATTTCTAATATTTATTGTGACTCTCTCCATCTCTCTCTCTCTCTCATTTCTAATATTTATTGTGACTCTCTCCATCTCTCTCTCTCTCTCATTTCTAATATTTATTGTGACTCTCTCCATCTCTCTCTCTCTCTCTCATTTCTAATATTTATTGTGACTCTCTCCATCTCTCTCTCTCTCTCATTTCTAATATTTATTGTGACTCTCTCCATCTCTCTCTCTCTCTCATTTCTAATATTTATTGTGACTCTCTCCATCTCTCTCTCTCTCTCATTTCTAATATTTATTGTGACTCTCTCCATCTCTCTCTCTCTCTCTCATTTCTAATATTTATTGTGACTCTCTCCATCTCTCTCTCTCTCTCATTTCTAATATTTATTGTGACTCTCTCCATCTCTCTCTCTCTCTCATTTCTAATATTTATTGTGACTCTCTCCATCTCTCTCTCTCTCTCATTTCTAATATTTATTGTGACTCTCTCCATCTCTCTCTCTCTCTCATTTCTAATATTTATTGTGACTCTCTCCATCTCTCTCTCTCTCTCATTTCTAATATTTATTGTGACTCTCTCCATCTCTCTCTCTCTCTCTCATTTCTAATATTTATTGTGACTCTCTCCATCTCTCTCTCTCTCTCATTTCTAATATTTATTGTGACTCTCTCCATCTCTCTCTCTCTCTCATTTCTAATATTTATTGTGACTCTCTCCATCTCTCTCTCTCTCTCATTTCTAATATTTATTGTGACTCTCTCCATCTCTCTCTCTCTCTCATTTCTAATATTTATTGTGACTCTCTCCATCTCTCTCTCTCTCTCTCATTTCTAATATTTATTGTGACTCTCTCCATCTCTCTCTCTCTCTCTCATTTCTAATATTTATTGTGACTCTCTCCATCTCTCTCTCTCTCTCATTTCTAATATTTATTGTGACTCTCTCCATCTCTCTCTCTCTCTCATTTCTAATATTTATTGTGACTCTCTCCATCTCTCTCTCTCTCTCATTTCTAATATTTATTGTGACTCTCTCCATCTCTCTCTCTCTCTCTCTCATTTCTAATATTTATTGTGACTCTCTCCATCTCTCTCTCTCTCTCATTTCTAATATTTATTGTGACTCTCTCCATCTCTCTCTCTCTCTCATTTCTAATATTTATTGTGACTCTCTCCATCTCTCTCTCTCTCTCTCATTTCTAATATTTATTGTGACTCTCTCCATCTCTCTCTCTCTCTCTCATTTCTAATATTTATTGTGACTCTCTCCATCTCTCTCTCTCTCTCATTTCTAATATTTATTGTGACTCTCTCCATCTCTCTCTCTCTCTCATTTCTAATATTTATTGTGACTCTCTCCATCTCTCTCTCTCTCTCTCATTTCTAATATTTATTGTGACTCTCTCCATCTCTCTCTCTCTCTCATTTCTAATATTTATTGTGACTCTCTCCATCTCTCTCTCTCTCTCTCATTTCTAATATTTATTGTGACTCTCTCCATCTCTCTCTCTCTCTCATTTCTAATATTTATTGTGACTCTCTCCATCTCTCTCTCTCTCTCATTTCTAATATTTATTGTGACTCTCTCCATCTCTCTCTCTCTCTCATTTCTAATATTTATTGTGACTCTCTCCATCTCTCTCTCTCTCTCATTTCTAATATTTATTGTGACTCTCTCCATCTCTCTCTCTCTCTCTCATTTCTAATATTTATTGTGACTCTCTCCATCTCTCTCTCTCTCTCATTTCTAATATTTATTGTGACTCTCTCCATCTCTCTCTCTCTCATTTCTAATATTTATTGTGACTCTCTCCATCTCTCTCTCTCTCTCATTTCTAATATTTATTGTGACTCCATCCATCTCTCTCTCTCTCTCATTTCTAATATTTATTGTGACTCTCTCCATCTCTCTCTCTCTCTCTCATTTCTAATATTTATTGTGACTCTCTCCATCTCTCTCTCTCTCTCATTTCTAATATTTATTGTGACTCTCTCCATCTCTCTCTCTCTCATTTCTAATATTTATTGTGACTCTCTCCATCTCTCTCTCTCTCTCATTTCTAATATTTATTGTGACTCTCTCCATCTCTCTCTCTCTCTCATTTCTAATATTTATTGTGACTCTCTCCATCTCTCTCTCTCTCTCATTTCTAATATTTATTGTGACTTTTTCTATCTTGTTTTCTCTTTTATTTTCTTCATTTCGACTACACACTCACCCATACACACAGAAACACGTACACACATAAATATAAATGCATACACACAGAAACATAAACACATACACACAGAAACACATTCATATAGAAACTTAAACACATACACAGAAAACACATACACATAAACACAGAAACGTTTTAAACACACATACCAATAGCGCACCACAGTAATGTATTTTAAGTCTATTACGGTCCCCGGGCTCTCTTTTTTCCGAGCAGCGCGACACAATCTATCTATATATATAATTCTCTTCATGGCTAAACAAATTGGACGAGAAGAAGAAGAAGTAAAGGAAAGATCACTCTTTTATTTCTGTGGATAGAGTTACCCCAAGAAAATACAAGAGGGGGGGGGGGGGAGAACAAGTAATATTCACAAAATAGCAGCGCCGGACTTAACCACTGTGACCAAGAAGTCATGGAAAGATCACTCTTTTTATTTCTACCCCAAGTAGTTTTAGCGGCGAAAAAAGAGGGGGGGGGGGAGAACAAGTAATCTACTCTGTATTCACCCGTCACTAAATAGCAGAGCCGGACTCAACCGTTGTGGGGCCCTATGCGAAACGATTTCTCGGGCCAAGTTTGGGTAGGGATACGGATAATAAGTGGAATTTAAGAGTTTGTATTTGAAAATAAATTCGTCTTTGCATTTTATTCATTCTTTACTACGTACAGAATTACTACACGAGCCTTGCCTGCATAGATCACGCACAATAGCAAGAAATACCAAATGTTTCAATCTATCTAGGAGAATGGTTGACCTCAAGTAATTCTTCATTAGTTTGAGGCGCGAAAAGCTTCTTTCACCAGATTACACAATTACGGGCAATGCATAATGCCGTTTTTATTTATCGCGCGTAGGATTGGCGTTTTCCATCTTGAATGACACCCCAAAATGACAATTTTTGTTTATATATTTCATGAGATTTGTATGAGCTTTCAAAAGATTTTAATAATATCCGGAGATTTCCATGACT
Organism: Biomphalaria pfeifferi; assembly: GCA_030265305.1. Taxonomy (NCBI): domain Eukaryota; kingdom Metazoa; phylum Mollusca; class Gastropoda; family Planorbidae; genus Biomphalaria; species Biomphalaria pfeifferi. Next base: position 151,798 of record JASAOG010000093.1, read on the forward strand.
TTTTCGTATATTTTGCTATTTCAGGAGTTTTCCAGGATCTCCTGGTAAATTAGGTATCCCCGAGAAATCTTTTATAAGTTATAAAATGGTTTAATTTTATAATTTACACCTAGAATTAGCGGAAAGGAAAGTACGGGGCTCACTGTGGTCGCATAGGTTGCAGTGACCGAAGGCCGTCCCTGCAAAATAGCAGCGTATGCTACGCCGCCGGTCGACTAATGCTAAGTAAATAAACAGAGAAAAGTTTGATTTCTTTTCTCGACAGAGATGTGCGATTCTTATTTCGCAAATGTATATTTCTCTATTCAAGTCTATTGCATTCCCCTAACTCAAAGTCACCCTCCCTCTCTCTCTCTCTCTCTCTCTCTGTCTGTCTCACACTCTCTGTCTTTCTCTCTTACGCTATATGTTCATACTCATGTCGATGTGTACTATCCTGGTAATTTTTTTTTGTAAGTATTCAATTACGATATACTTGAAGTACTGGAGGATCCGATTGGGACGGGGGGTGGGGGGGGTTAAATCGAGAGATTGGTCGCCGTGATGGGAGGATTTTTAAGAGAATTTTAAAAAAAAAAGAAATAATCTAAATAATGTTGATATTTTACCCAAGTCTCCAGTTGTTGTTTTTTTTTCAACCACAGTTTAATATATAGAATAGACTATTCAATCATCCAAAGACTAATAATATATATATTCAAATAATGGGTGTTATTGGCAATTAATAGAAGGTTGTGTTAACAAGGTATATTCTTCAACTTTGATTTTAAAAAAACAAAATAAGTAACTCTATATCTTTGTTAAATTTGATTTTTAAAAAAAACAACATAAGTAACTCTATATCTTTGTTGAAGAAAGGCGTGCACAAATGTAATGCTGAACGCTGGGTATTTATTGTTTAAAGTTGCATTACAAACTTGAAATAATCCTTCATTTATAGAGTGATGATGTTTTGGGGGCATAAAAAGGAGTTACGTCTTGAATTGACTGGCATCTGTCACGGATGTTGAGTGGAATCAGGTTGCAAGGATAAATAGAACAAGCTCATTAGTAAAGGAGCATCAGGTGTTATTTACATTGTATTATTATCTCGATGCGCACACACACACACACACGAAAAAATGATGTCATGATTTTTTTTTTGGCATCCCCAACAGGCATCACACCTAGCAACCCACCGTCAGCTTGACGTCACCGGGACATCTCCCCCCCCCGGCATTAGTGAAAGGATAAAGTACAATAAAGTAAGTATTATTTATTTTTTTTTACAAATCTTTATCGACTCACTCCGTCTGTTTGGTCAAACGTTTGTACACATTTCTCCCACACCCTATCTCGGATCAAGATACAATTGTACACAATTATTTCTTGTACATGACAAAACAAGAATCTATATTAAAAAAATTTTAAAATTAGGTAATTGACTATTGGTAATTAACTTTTTTTTTGTATCAAAAAGGGAAAGAAATTAAAATTGACATATCTTGTGGAATACGCAAAATTAGTCCCCCTTAGAAGGATCGACCTTCTAACTAGAAAAGTCATTTTTCAAGCTTTTAAAAAGCGATCACGGTAACATTCACATAGATAGCCCCCTTCTTTCACCCCTCTCCCTTCCCCCCCCCCTCCCAACTGGTCCAGATAAGTGATATTGAGAAAGCTACAATCATGAAATTGCGCTAAAACAAAGACAATTGGTAAAAAAAAAAATATCGTACAGATTTATTATTGTTAGTAGAGATCTGTTACGAAGTCAATTTCATGACATCCAAACTTATAAATACAATTACGCTCAATCTAGGCCTTTTTTTTTAAATAGTATTTTAAAATTATTCTTGTTTAGACAATAGGCCTACTGCTGAACATAAAAACCTTCTTCTATTTTCGTGATTCGATTTTTTGTAAGACTACAGCAATATTATCAAACTATTATAATAAAGTAGTGATATTGGGAAACTTGAATTTTAAAAAAATGTATCAAACCGCCAACATTCTCCGCAATTACGGCGCAAAGAAATTCATCAACGTTTTTACAGCAAAAAATTAATTCACCACTTATATTTTTAAAAAAATGAAACTAATGGTCATGGATTGATTTTATTTTCTATATTTTGTGTTTTCCTATCAGCAAATTTAAACTATAACTTCGCATCGAGTAAATATAACTTTATGCTAGACTCTACAAGTTTCACCTCGTCTGGAAACAGCCAAACAAATTGTTCCATGGACGTTTTAGGTACTTCGTAGTCCGTGTGAGTCATGTAAGCCTAATCTAAAGTGAAGCATGCTGGGCCAGCAATGCTCGGCATTAATTATCATCACAACTAGCAAAAAATCAGCTGATAGAAAGGTCAATTGTAACAAATTGGGATTTTTAGTGGTTCTACAAACAAAAATTAACTTAACACATAATGATAATGAAACTAAAGCTGACATCCTAAATTAATACTTTGCATCAGCATTCTCAGCCCCAGTAGACAAACACATATTACTTAATTTGAATCAAGTAGACAACTTAGAAGATATAGTAGTACAAGAAAAGAGAATCCAAAAACTATTAGCCAACATCAAACCTAATAAAGCATCCGGACCTGATGGTATTCCAGCTATATTACTCAAAGAACTAAGCAGTGAGCTAGCCCCAGTGTTCAAAATACTTTTTCAGGCATCTCTTAACCAGGGCAGAGTACCAAAGGACTGGAAAGAAGCTAATGTCACCCCCCTTCCTATTTAAAAAGGAGAAAAATCTGACCCAGGAAACTAGAGACCAATATCTACTACCAGCATCACATGTAAAATCCTAGAACACATATAGGAAATATAGATCATGTGAAACATAACTAATAGGACTAATTGAGGATTTTTCAAAAGGTTTAGATAATAGTGTGCAAATAGATTCTATCTTACTAGATTTTTCCAAAATTTTTGACAAAGTTCACCACCATAGTTTGCTTAAAAAATTAAAATATTTCGGCATTAATGGTCCACTGCATCCGTGGATTAAAGATTTTCTGATAGGGAGAGAACAAACTGTAATAATAAATGGCTCTAAATCAACACCAATAACAGTAAACTCAGGAGTACCACAAGTAACAGTCTTAGGTCCACTACTGTTTTTAATTTACATAAATGAATTGCCAAATTGCATTAGTTCAGGAACAAAAGTCAGGTTATTTGCAGACGATTGCATAATATATAGAACAATAAAAACAACACAAGATACAGATATTTTACAAAGAGAATTAGATGAATTACAGAAATGGGAATCCAATTTTAGCATGTCTTTCCACCCTGAAAAATGTCAGTTGTTAAGAGTAAAAAAAAACAACTAAAACAAATTAATTCCACTTATCTTATTCATGGTAAGCCAGTAACACAGACTAAAAATGCAAAATAGCCTACCTAGGTGTTATAATAAATGAAAAAATGTCATGGAATCCCCATATTGATGAAACTATCGAAAAATCAAACAAAGAATTAGGGTTTATTAAAAAAATCTCTATAAATCAAATAAAAACATAAAACTAAAATGTTATTTAACCTTGGTTAGGCCAATAATAGAATACGCATCCTCAGTTTGGGACCCCCCAACTCAAGAAAACATTAAGAAACTGGAACAGAAAAAAAATAGAGCAGTGAGATTCATAACAAACGAATATTCACATTTGACTAGACCAGTGATGCCCAAAGTACGGCCCCCGGGCCAGAACCGGCCCGCGATGTGATTCCATCCGGCCCTCCGAATAGTCGTCACAAAAAGTAGATAATCTTCCCCCCTTAAAATAGTTGTAGATGTATTTTTACCTTCGGTAGGACCCTCACTTTTTCTGTGATGGATTGATACATGACCTTTAACGAATGTGCGATTATGAGTTTATGAAATGGAACTCTGAATGTAGAATCTACCAGGAAAAGGGAATGGATCTTTTTTTTTTTTTTGTGAAACATGATAATAAGCCAACATATTTGTTTTTTAAAGCAAGCCTGGCTGTTTCAAACAAAAAATAACATGTACACCGGCATTATAAAAACAAATACGAAGGCCTTCTTGGTTTGAGCCGCGTCTTAAAGATTGGTTAAATTACGCCTAGAGATTGGAGGACTGATGAGAATATTTACCAAAAAGAGACAAGAAAATAAGTAAGTGGTAAAACTAGCTACAATGTTGCTCACATTTTAAATAGAGAAATGAAACCATTTTAAGATGTGTAAAAATGATAGACACTAACTATCCCATTAATTAATGTAAGTACTAGATCCAACAGTTTCAAAAAGTTTCAGGTGAAATTGATTTCATTTTTCGTGCTTTTTTGTTGATGTGGCCCACGACACGCGTTTCGAAAGTTAAAATGGCCCGCAGGTCGATTTAGGTTGAGCATCACTGGACTTTAGTAAAATCATTAAATTTAGAAAGCCTTCAGGACAGAAGACTCAAAAGTAAAGTAGCAATTATACATAAAACACTGAACCATAATCTTCAAATACAAAAACAAAATTTAATAAAATACTCAGAAAGACACAAAGATAATAGCATATATCTAGCTAAGACAAATTTGTACAAATGCTCCTTCTTCCCTAGTGCTATTAGAGCATGAAATGAGTTGCCTGAACTAGCCAGGAAAACCGGTGACTTGGCAGAATTTGGGTTATTGGTTAATATGCATGACTGAATGCATGACGCGTAGGACGTAATCATCTTCTTTTTTGAAGTAACGTCTGTATTATATAAGATAAATTGTTCGTTTATGACAGGAGTTCTCAGCCTGTGGGTCGCGACCCTTCTGGGGTCGATTGACGATTTGCCAAGGGTCGCCTAAGACCATCGAAAATATGGATTGTTTTTGTCTATTCTTCTTTTGCTGTGTGTGGGAGGAGGGGGGGGGGGGTCGCGGCCGAGTGGGGGATTTTAAAAAGGGGTCGCCGAGCTTAAAAGGTTGAGAACCGCTGGTTTATGATCAACTTATTCAGTTTGAGCATTTCCGGTTCATCGTTTTAATAATTTATTTTTTGAACATGTATTAGTAAAAACTTGAAATTATATCTACTCAAACGCAATAGACCATAGCTCATTCATGCCATAATAATTATAGCTTTTTTTATATAATCATATAATGTTACAAAACCGTGGCGGCCTCCTGAGCAAAGTAAATGTCAACGCCCATTTTTAATTGTAAATGTAGTCTAATTTTAACTGAGATTCAGGTTATAGGTTGTTTGTTTGTTGTTTTGTTTTGTTTTGTTTTGGTCGTTGTTGTTATTTCCTGTTTCCTTTCACATTTGGCAACATTTTCCTCCCCAAACTGCGTCCCTGGCACACTCAAACTATTAGTGAGACAATTTGGCACTATTCAATGAAATTTTTATCACTTCATAGTTCGATTACACTTTTCTGTACGGACATTGAATTTTTTTTTTCCAAGAGTAATATATAGTCCCTGAATCCAGTCGGGGAAAATGGGAGGACGAGTGGAGGAGTCGTATCATTAGGTTCAAAAGTGGGTCAGAGTAAACAAGTCTGTCTATCATTAGACTAAACCACATTACTTTAGTGACTGTGAGCTAAGGTTTTTTTTCTGGGTGGAACCACTACCATTCGGCTAATGTTTTTGTTTCCCTTGCAATAAGACCTAAAGCTGTTTACATCTCTTGGTTTAAACCAAGATAATGAAGATAATTAAAACAAAAGAGAAACTGAGTCTGATTCAGTCTCCTTTGGTAAATATTTCAATGTCTAGTGCCGCGTTTTTTTAAAATATGTTTTTGTCTGAAACCTACACTCAAAACTACTAAAAAATACTAGTAAATATATATATATATAATTCTCTTCTTCCTCAAGAGGTTAAACGAGTAGTAAGGAGTAAAGGAAAAATCACTCTGCGGATAGTCCACGAGAAAACAAGAGGGGGGGGGGGGGAGAACACGTAGTCACAAAATAGCAGGGCAGGACCGTTGCAATATCACTCTTTTTGTTTTTTTATTTCTACCTCACGTTAAAAAAAAAGGGGGGGGGGCAAGTAATCTACTCTGTAGTAACTATCGAGGCGACAGAGCACGCTCAAGAGTTTGGACACAATGGAAAGATCACTCTTTTATTTTTGCAACTGGGAGGGAGGGAGTTATCCTGGGTAATTTAAGTGAAAAAAAAAGACAATTTTCGTCTGTATATTTCAGGAGATTGGTATGAGTTTTCAAAAGATTTTAATAATTTCCGGATATTTCCAGGACTTTTTCGGATATTTTGCAATTTCAGCAGATTTCCAGGACCTCCTGTTAAATCGACCGGAGGCCGCGGGAAATCTGTTATAAGTTATAAAATGGTTTAATTTAATAATTTATACACCTAAAATTAGCTCGGGTCCTAAATAAGTGCTGGGCCCACTGCGTTCACATAGGTTGCAGTGGCCTAAGGTTGGCCCAGCAAAATAGCTGCGTATGCTACGCCGCCGGTCGACTAGTAGGTTATATCTGTAATACATAAACTTCCCTGTAGAGAAAATGTCATGGAACTTACGTTGTTATAAGCAACGCTTGCCGCGCTAGTTGCTGGATTGGTGTCCGAGTTCATTAACTAAAGCATGACCACGGCGAGACAGCGGAGAGCAGCAAAACGGCCGAAAGCTATGCACAGAATTGAATGAAGAAACAAAGGAAAGTAGTTTCTTGTAATTCAGGCCTAGAGATACACACAGGCTCACACTTAAAAAACGTCTGAGAACAACCCAGATTTTTTTTTTAGCTCCTTTTGTCTTTCTTCTAGCTATTTGTTTTAGTCGCAAGCAGAATTATATAAGTAATGTCCAGTTCTAGCAATAATTTTTTTTTCTAAATATTCGATAAAAAAATATCCGTATAATATCAATAAAGAAAATGTGTCCACTTGAATGGTGGTCAGTACTTGCTGGATCATTCAACATCAGGGTCAGGGGAAAATAAAAGGAAAACAAAAAACGACAAAAAAATCGGCCAAGTTTAGCTGGTGTGGTTCTATTGTCCCAAGGCAAACAACTCTTGTAATACGCTAGTAATTGCTTCCCTTAGGATTCCAAAAGATGGTCAAACAGCGGTTTGTGGACGTGACTTCCTGTAATGGGCACCATGGGAAGAAATAGCCGGCAACAACCATTCCAACCCACCCCGTTTCTTCCCTTGCTGTTTTTCTCTTAGTTTCAATACCTTGTAATGTCGTTAGAATTGTATAGGCCATGTTTTTATCTTGGCATCTGTGTATAATTGTGAAGTAGGCTTCTGTAAGAGATTTTCCTCTAGATCTGTGGCGGATAGCTAAATCATTGGTGTACACAGTGTACAGAATACAGGAAGTGTTGATGATATATGTATTATTTCTATATATAATTCTCTTCGAGGCCCAACCATGCGGGACGCCACGACGAAAAAGTCATGGAAAGATAACTCTTTTATTTCTGCAAGTCGGTCTAGAGTTTCCACACTTAACTTTCGCGGTGACAGAGAGCGAGGCTCAGAAAAAAAAAAGAGGGGGCGTATGCTACGCCGCGGGTAGGCTCTAAAAGTTATAAAACGCTTACGATAATTTTTTTTGCACCTCATGAATCTATTGTATAAATAAGGAGTGAGAATTGTAAACGAAATGATTGTATGTATTTTAAGTTTGGTTTTGAATCTATTTCTGTGAATGCTACTAAAGTAGCTTTGTTTTGTGTATTATTGAATAAAATTGTGCCTGCGCTTGTTTATTTTCTGATTTCAATTTGGATTAATCAAATATGCAATTCTTTAAGGAAGATTTCTGCTTATCTTTTACCAATTAAAATATCTCCGGATACGTTAGTAATTGGGTCATTGGACGGTTTCTTATTGCATGGAATCACACTGACCAACAAAATCCAACGTCATATTCTATTTATTTCTTAAGTTTTTCTTTCATCGCCTCCTCATTTCTCCACATGGCTTTCTCTTCTTGTTCTATGTTACTGTATTTAATTGCTTCAAGAATGTAAACTGGATCCTAATAAATCAAAAGAAAAGCAAAGAGAAGATTAGTGTGTTAAAAATTTAATTTATCCTGAAAATCCTCAAAAATGTCAATCAAAAAGGTCTATCCCTAGGTCAAGAATTTAATATTACATGTTTAAAAAAAAAAAGTGAAGTATGATATCTAAATATGCATTGTTCACGCAATGGTGGACAGCTACTACACTATCACCAGGAACCACATTTCAGGACAAATTATTGAGCCGAAAAGCTTAACCCCATGATGTGATTGCCTTGAATTACGTTGGTTGTCTTCCCTTCCTTTTTATTTAATCTGGCCAATTGATTTTTGTTTCCCTTTTTAAAGATTAGAAAAAAGGGGGGGGGGGGGTTGATTTTACAAAGTTATGATTCTTTTTTATCACAATAAGAACAAAATATACAAATATGAAAAGTTAGATAATGATTAAAAAAAAGAAAATTTCCAGTAGTTTTATTAAATGATATTACGCGATTAGGCACTATTTCCAGTTAATATGCAGCCATAGGAACTTGTTAGTTTTTTTTTGTGTTGCTTTTAGATAGCGCAACTTTCATACTTATAGCATGCTCAATGTCCTAAGGTCGATCTCTTTATTTTATCATCCTCATCATTATCATCTTCATCAACATCTGTCTCTTGACTTTCGTCGTAGGGTTCTGCGACAGTTCGCGTAATCAAGTCTCTCCATTTTCCCCGATTAGCAGCGGTTCTTGGCATGATATCAAGAGAGATGGGTCCATTCTTTCAAGTTGTCCAGCCAGCTTTTCTTTGGACGACTGTTTCTTCGTGCTCCCTTCACTGTACCTTGAGGTGGTTTGAAGGATGAGTCATGTCTTACAATACGACCGAGCCAGCTCAGCGTTCGTCTCTTCCCAGCAATGAGGGGGGGGGGGGGGGGGGTTCCTCCTTTTGACCTACGCTGGAATCATATTAATACTGCACCTGTTTATCTAGTGCTATATGGGATGTTGCTCCACTCTAGTTTATATTTATAAAAACAAACTTACCACTAATCTATTTGGAATAAAACATCTGCTGAATAAAATAAATAAAACTGTTTTAGAATTGAAAAAAAGTTGCTCCAATCATTGAATCACTCTAATAGTATAACAGCTGCAAGATTGTAACAACAAGATCAGGTGTGTTTTCAGCGCATCACTCAATAGAAACACATAAACGCTAAAACTAAAGGAGTTTATAAATTGATCGATATCATCTAGTGTCTTTACATGCGCTAATTCTATTAATCTAATAGTTTTTTTTAAACTTTTTTAGTACCTTCATTCTTGTGTGGGGATCTCTTAAGCGATGGCTGAGTGGTTAAGCGCTTTACTTCCGAACCTGGGGTCCTGGGTTCGAATGTCGGTGAAGACTAGGATCTTGCATTTCGGGATTTTTAGGGCGACCCTGAGTCCACCCAACTCAAATGGGTACCTGACTTTAATTGGGGAAAGTAATGGCGGTTGGTCGTTGTGCTGGCCACATGACACCCTGCTCGTTAACCGTTGGCCATAGAAACAGATGACCTTAACATGATCTGCCCCATAGATCGCAAGGTCTGAAAGGGTGGGGGGAGGGATCCCTTGAGCTAAGAAATTAGTTGCACCAAACCAGCTTGTCGGTAAAATATGAAAGTTTTGAATTCGCAACAGCTTAACGTCTCGTGTTGGCTTAGTAAATATACACGAAGCTGTGGTTTCATTTTTATACTGCAAATTGCACTCGTCCAATTAAGGCCGAAAGCGTGCCAGTGAATACCAAGGCTGCTAAGGCATGTGGCGTCAACTTGTGTATTTTTCATGTATGCGTAGGTCTATAGTTATTGGTATGTAATTAATATGTCTTAAGTGGTGTCGAAATGTGTAGCTTATTATCCAAGTGTGCGTATAGTTATTTGTATGTTTTTTTTTTTATATGTCCTTTACAAAGCATAGGTTTGTCGCCAGAGAACCATTCTACTTTCCCAGTATAACAGATTTGATCAGTTAGTATCGACGCCCGGCGTAATCGTTAGCGCTCTTATTTAGCAACAGAGGAACCTGCTAGAAAAAAAAATTGTTTTAATATTAATCCATGGGAAATAAAGCCTCTGTCACCCGTAAGCTACCAACCTCACGCTGTTTCAGCAAGCAGACATCGGTTGAGTCCCCTGAGGTGTCCTAAGGAAGGAGCTTCGCATCAAACGCTCATTATCTATTCCCGCGCTTTTTTTTCAATTATGGAACTTCAGTTTGCCATCTCAGAGTTTTTTTGTTTTTTGTTGTTTTTTTTAACCGCGTGTTCATGGTGCATCGGAAGTGACGGCCTGGGATTTTAAAACAAGTCGGTCTAACTATGTGTTTGTTAATCTGTTGTAACCTGGTGGGACCCATCTTGTTTAATCTCTCCACCCCTCCCTTTTTTTTTCCACAAGCAGTGACGTTGTCTAAATGCGGTTGTGAAGAATGTCAAGAACAAGGCGTTCTCGCTATTACGTGAGATTCATTTAAAAAAAGAAAAAGATCAACTCTGTTTGCATACAAAAATAAATTAATTAATTATTCATTAATAAATGAACTAATAAATGTATCTCAACCAAAAAAAAATAGTTAAGTTCCCCTTTCAGACTTTGCTGTCTATAGGACAGATGATGTAAAGGTCAACTGTTTCTACGTCTGACGGTTAACGAGGGTGTCATGTGGCCAGCACAACGACCAACCGCGGTTACTTTAGCAAACTAATATCAGATTCTCATTATAGCTTTAAGGGGCATCTTAAACATCCCGAAATTCAAAATCCCAATTTTCCTCACCGAGATTCGAGCCCGGGACCTCTCTCGGTTTGGAAGTGTAACGGATGCATGTGTAGTCAGATGTAGTTGAAGTATTTCTAAAGATGGTTATGCAGACTATTAACCAATGACTTAAATTCTGCCAAGTCACTAGTTTTCCTGGCTAGCTCTGGTAGCCAATTCCATTCTCTAATAGCACTAGGGAAGAAGGAGTATTTGTACAAATTTGTCCTAGCATATGGGATGAGGAATATGCCTTTATCTTTGTGTCTATAAGATAAGGTACAATACATTACTTGAAATTTCGAGGGCGGATGTGTTCCGCGGGCCATAGTTTGGACTTCACGGAATAATCATTCGCAAATTCAATTTTAAAAAAAAGTACGCCAGATGATGCTCCTGAGACGGATTCAAATACTAGAATTCGCAAATGTGAATTGTATCCTGTACTCATGAATCGTGAGTACGAATTAAGTAAAGAGTACTTACTCAACTCGGTAGTCGCTGCATCGCTCTTTCTCACACACACAACACTGTCTCTTAGTCTCACATACACACACGCATACATACACCTCGGGCAATAGTCTAATCTACGTGAGTAGTATGCCCCACGCCCGTCTAATTGTTCACATCTGCTCTGAAGTTTATTGCTGGCGGTGAACGCATGGGCTTTAAGAGAGGTGGGAGATGGTGACGAAGGTTCTCAAACAGTTTCGTTCAACTGTTATTCTGATTATATCAAAATTATATAACTCATTAAAGACTCGTAAGACCACCAGTATGATGGGAAAATACCACAATTGACCAGCGTTCACAGGCTTAGAACCGCTGGAATGCAATATTATTTATGAGCTTGTAATGTAAGTTGTATATGTTCCATGTATGTTTCCAATGTAGGAGTGACTAGCTCACTAAACTATATCTAGGTGCAGTAAACGCTTATTATGACCCATCGACCGTAATTGTAAAACTAATCAATAAGGAAAAAAAAATCACTACATTATATCTAATTACCCAACACACAAAAAAAGTTTCTGTTCGATAAAACAAAGAGCCCTTTACAAGTCAATGTGTTTGTCCTTTTAATGTAACTCTCCTTTATGTGTGTATATAAAGTGACCTATGAACTGCTTAGAGTGTCGGGCCTATTAGTCAAAGGTCTATTGTTTTACGGTTTTTCTGATTCCTTTTATAATTAGGAAATATTGAATAAAGTGACTCCTTTATGTTTATGTCTGTGATTGTACACACATATGTATATGTCGGTGATCGTACACACATGTGTATATGTATGTAAATGTACACACATATGTATATGTCTGTGATCGTACACACATATGTATATGTCTGTGATTGTACACACATATGTATATGTCTGTGATTGTACACACATATGTGTATGTCTGTGATCACATATGTGTATGTCTGTGATCTTACACACAAATGTGTATGTCTGTGATCGTACACACATATGTATATGTCTGTGAATGTACACACATATGTATATGTCTGTGATCGTACACACATATGTATATTTATGTGAATGTATACACATATGTGTATGTCTGTGATCGTACACACATATGTATATGTCTGTGATCGTACACACGTGTATATGTATGTGAATGTGCACACATATATATATATCTATGAATGTACACACATGTGTATATGTCTGTGATCGTACACACATATGTGTATGTCTGTGATCGTACACACATATGTATATGTATGTGAATGTACACACATATGTGTATGTCTGTGATCACATATGTGCATGTCTGTGATCTTACACACAAATGTGTATGTCTGTGATCGTACACACATATGTATATGTCTGTGATTGTACACACATATGTATATGTCTGTGATTGTACATACATATGTATATGTCTGTGATTGTACACACATATGTATATGTCTGTGATTGTACACATATGTATAGACAATGTGAAAGAGAAAGGAAATGAAGGAAGCATGTTGTGACATTGTCATTACAAAGGGAAAAAATAATACATTAGAGTAGCCTATGTCGAGCTTCATAAAAAGACCGCAGAGGTTAAAGGTCAGCTGAGTTTGAAATTGGGGTCCACGTGAAGAGGTACAAAGTACATAGCCCGAAACGCGACTTCTACTCTTTAGCTTTTTTCAAAGACTCTGTCTGGTGTGTACACACCCATTCTCGGATCAAATCCAAACTTCACACAATTATTCATTGGCATAGACAAGGCATGAGTCAATAAAAAAAATGAACCAATTAGTTAATTATTTGCTTTTAATTAATTATTTTGTATGATACCAACAAGGGAAACTAATCCTTCAGTATTCACATATATGGCTAAATCTGTTGGGTTTAGTCCCCATAAATAATTGTTATTGCTATTTCACCCTCCCGCATTCTCCGATCAAGTTGATACTTTATTAAACAATAATTTATTGAAGCCACCAAAACATGAATAAAAAAATAAAATAAACAATTAGTCAAATAATTATTGGTAATTATATATTTTGTTTGATTTCAAATAAGTGAAATAGCTTGTTCGTTATTCATAGATATGGTTTTAAGGACTGAGTTCTTCCCCTTTAGATAAGCCTTTTTTTTTTTTTTTCCTTTTATTTTGTTGTTCTTTTTAATGTAACGTTTTAATGAATAGAGCCGAAAATGACGTGCCAGTTTGAGTCTAATTAACAACGTACACCAAACTATAGCCGTAGTTCATCAAAGGGACACATAAATTGTGTTCTAGTCTCAAATCGATGAGAACCGCTGCATTAGGGCCCCACAGATCTATAATATGTGAGAGTACCGCATGAATGATTTGCAGCGGGGAAGCTTAAACCACGTGGTCCTGAGGAAGAGAAAGACAACATAAACCATCGGGGGTATACGAAAAATGAGGGCAGAGTGCTAGACCATTTAGCTGCCGAGCCGCTGCTTGAATTCAAAGTAAAGAAACCTTATGTACACACTGCACTGTGTAATTACTGCGTGTACAAAGAAATTTTTCTTTAAAAATCCAAGTTGAGAAAAAAAAACTTTTACTATTGCACGCATTGATAGAAATCTAAGTGAATAAAAAAAAAACAGCCATTTAATCTCTTGGCGATTAATGTCAAGGCTCTCGGGGGGGGGGGGGGGGGGGGAGGGGAAGTAATGGAAAAGTTTAGTGACCTGGTCTACATAGATTTTGACTCATTTGGAGTGCACACGAATAATAGTAAACATGAGGGAGAGGTGGGGGGTATCGTGTGGGTTGGTGGGGGAACGAACGTGGGGGGGGGGGGGGGGGGGGAGGAGGTAAAGGCAGTGATGTTGTCAAGTGAGCGTGTAGCTTCCCGCGTGGATAGCACATTACCATCTCCAAACGTTGCATTGTTGTGTAAGGCGCACATGTTGTTTGTTTTTATACCTCGGATTATAAAATCCTCTTTCTCTTTCTAAATACAGACTGACGAGGTAAGCAGTATCTAGCAGTTATTTATTTGTTGCTGTTGTTTTTTTTTGTTGTTTTTTTTTGGGGGGGGGGGGGGGGGTTCTGATATTTTGTTGATATTTTACAACTGTTGCGTGTTATGGTGGTAGAGGCAAGAGTAGATCAAATATTAAGGCTTAGATAATTTAGGTACAGTATTGAATCCCTTTATTTATAAGGCCTACTGTCACTCTACTTAAAATTCACCCCAACGTTGGGAGTCGTTGTGTCCTAATCCGACTGAGTCCATTTACCCCAAATGTAATTTTTCGAATTTTGCAATATTGTAGTAACTCTTAAAGTCAAGAACTTAATGAAAGGTTGTAATACTGTAACAAATAACGATGTATATATTAAGTTATAAAATACACAGTGAGACACGGACTTAAGCTGTAAAGTTACTGGGCGTCTTACCTTAAGTTCCACCAGTCCTTTTCTACCTTAACATTAGTACAGACCACCGACACACTTCCCAGTGTCACTCCAGGTCCTCATTACAGTTCGCAAAACCTAATAAATAAAATTAAATACTTAGACACAAAGATAAAGTCACATTCCTCGTTCCATATGCTAGGACAAATTTGTACAAATTCTATTTGAAGTAACGTCTGTATTTTATAAGATAAGAATGACGGCTCTTAGTCCCAGACAGCTCAAAGTCCCATAACTTGCAGATCACTTCAGCCGGATAACAGTCCGTCCTCTACAATCAATATGTCGTCTATCCCTCGTGTTGAACGATGCTCTGGTGCGCAACTTCAGTGTCGGCGCGGGAGCAGGCTTATAATAATATATTTGGAGTGTAACAAAGTTAAAACTGGGCCTGTTTTAACAAAGGTGGCATGCATACAATGGGTGTAGGATATTTACCACAGCTGTCAGCTTTACTACTGAGGCAATCTTGAAGAACAGAGAGCTTACAACCTCAGACCCACGGAGGGAGATGCATACTGATACTCACACACATGTTGTCAATTTATAACTAGCACATGCTCTCTTTGCGTGTCAATTTGTGTGTGTATGTGTGTATCAAATCGGCGTATCAGCAAATAAAAATCCTACACACTAAGATCTAGTCCTTTGAAGTGTGTAGGAACACAATTATGATTCTAAAACATGGCATATGTTGTTGTTTTAATGAGAGTGATCTCCCGCGTTTTTCTCACTTTCAGTTGTTTCCCTCTAGTTGTAAGTTTTTCTTCTGTAACATTTTTAATATCAATTTTCTCCTGAAAAAAAAAAACAGAGGCTTCACTTCTAATTGCTCGAGCTTGTCACCGGACACAATCTGTTCATTAAATATGAAAAGCATAAATAATTCTTGGCCCATTTTTGTCTCTTAGAAATATCTAGACGTCTCAGTGCTCATCAAACATGCATTTATTTCTATTTCCGGTCACGTGTTAACGCCATTTTTAATAATTGATTTTAGGTTGTCGTTAGCAACCTCTGCTGTTGACGAATCAGCCTCGTTTTGTTTGTTTTTTTAATCACGATAATTAGATATAAACTTAAAGTGGGACAAATAAGGCCGAGTGGATTTCATGGTAATACATAGTAGATGAAATGTGGGTGAGAAAGTGATACTTCAAGAGCAGGTTTGGAAAAGTTAAGGCCTTGGGCAACAGTGCAAATAACTTAAATGAGGCTTTATTATTGATTTCGATTTCTTGTATCATTTCACTGTGTGGCTTGAACTGTGAGACTATTTCAGGTTCGGAGTTCATTGTGGTCACTTACTTTTCACACCCTTAAATACGGCCTGGTCATTGTTTCACACCATTCAATCCCGGCTTGGTCATTGTTTCACACGCCTAAATCCCGGCCTGGTCAATGATTAAGTATATGAGTTTCACTTGTAAACGTCTTTGCTTAAATTTTTAATGGATTGTCTGTGAATGTTTTAATAACTGCTGAAGATTTAAAGCCCTTAGGGTCACAATATTTGACAGGCTACATTCAGCAAGGTAGATGGTTGGAAGTCAAGGAGTCTTGACCAACACTCTATGATAACTTATGTCATGGAGACCCAAACTGGTAGGGGTAGGATGCAATGTGATGCATATTTTTTTTCAAGGTTGTATTAACCATAAAATAAACACTCTCTTCTACCCCAAGCCACCCGGTTTATACAACAGACAGTCACGATTATACTCACAAGGTATGTTAATATAACATGAAATAGATTCAAACAAAAACAGTTAAGCTTTGTAATAGCTGCTCTGTTTGACATTGCACACATCATTATCAGTGCAGGTAAAGCTAATATCGTTTAGTCTTCTCTAATATTTGAACGGCTAAAACGTTTATCAATGTGTTAACACGTCCGTACTTTGTCTTCACTCTAGTGGAAGTCATTTCCAAGGGAAATTCCCATACACTAGGTCATCGTGACATAAGACATAACATGCTTTCCATATGTGACGTTCAGAAGGTCCCTAAGTTACAAAACATTACCTTTTGTTTTGTTTTTGTTGAGTTTTACCGCTACGTCTATACATACATACATATATATATATATGTTGATGGGTGGATAGATAGAGAGAGAGACAGAGAAATGAAGATAGAGAGAAAGATGGATAGGTAGATGGATGCATAGATAGATAGATAGAGAGAGAGAGATAAAGAGAGTGATAAAGAGAAAGAGATGGATAGATAGATGAATGGATGCATAGAGAGTGGGAGGGAGGGATTCGTTGTATTCCTAGAGAAAAGAAATGCAGCCAAAAGTTGATAGATGAATGTACTATTACTACTTTGCTTTTCCTGGCAGCTGGTTGAAACCCACAGAATACCAAGACAAATATAAATATTTTTATTTGCTCTATCCACATGCTGGCCTTTCTTTTTTTTAAATGACTAATTCTCGCAGACATCACGCGTTTTGTTTGCCCACATTCAATGAAAGGCAACCAACAACGACGCCTACAGATGGCGTGAGTGTCTGCGGGGGGGTTTTCGTAGGATCATCTTCACCTCATCATTGCCTGATATTCAGGGCATGTGCCAATCTCATGTGCTGCTTGCACGAAAAGGAATTAGATGACAGAAATATCTACTCTTGAGATTGTCATTGTACAAATCAGATTATAGATTGTTGTTGTTAGTTTAGTTCAAACTTCGTTCCATGTAAATCTAGTAAAGATTTCCTTCATTCGAACTAGAATAAAAGACTTTGCAAGTTACAAGTTAATCATCTTCACCTATACGTTGGGGGACCACACATGATCGTCTTTCAGTAGTCGTTCTCCATGCTCTCTGTCTGATCTTGGATTTAATCTTGTTCAATAAAAGTCCCGTCCATTCCTTTCTGCTGTCTTCTCATCTCTTTCTTTGTTCCCCTGGCACTGTTCCCTGGAGGAAGATCTTTGCGAGCCCTGAGGACCTTTTGATATGGCCATAGACTTTCAGAGTTTTTTGACAATGGTTATCAGCTCATTGTGGGGGCTCTGTGATCCTGTTTCTTATCTCTTCGTTTCAGATGCACTCTTTTAAGTGATACGTAGAATCGGTCTATAGCATCTTAGTTCCATTGCTAGGATCGTTCTGTCTAGTTCTGCAGTCAGCATCCAAGATTCGCAAGCATGTAAGAATGTGGTCATGACAAAGGAGCGCATCAGTCTGATTTTAGTGTCGAGGTCTAAACAATGACTGTAAATCAAATAAAGACTTTGGGAGACAAATTTCTTGACAGCTATCGCTCGTAATGTGTTAGTTTGATGAGTGATGTGAATACATGATGTATTTATAAATCATCGCAAATTCACCTTCCTAAATAGTTGTTACCGACCCACCGAAGGAAGTTTATACCTTTAGACTTAGCTCTGGTTTTCCCAAGGGACTGCTTGGTCTATAGGTGTAACAAAAACACGATGAAAACATTTGAATTTGACTGAATGTAGTTTATAAGGAGTCAGAGACAATTCAAATTCCCTAAACTCGCGCCTACCAATACATAGATCCAGCTCTAACACAGGAGTGTATAATAAGTGCATGTCAATAGATAGATCTAGCGGAAATGTAGATCACGCGCTTTGAATGCTGCTCACCTATAACAGTGTACACTTTAACCAACGTAAAGTGTGGGCTCATGGGAAACATTTGCACATTTATCCATAGATGTTGTGAGGAGGGGGCAAGGGGCATCAGGCCCATGGCGCCACTCTTAGAGGAGTGCGACGCCAAAAGATTGTCAATACAAATATGATTTTCTGGAAATTTTTGACTAAAAAAATCAAGTTCTGGAAAAAACTATTTTTAGCTAGCAAACATTTTTACGTACAACTAATTACTTATGTTTCTTGAACAGCCTAATAAATTAACACTTACGTTTTATCAGACGTAAGCACCGTACTAGATACAATGCTATGTGTTAATCACAATTCGTGAGTGTGCATTATATTAATGTCATCTACAATCTTTTTTTTTTTCAGTTAATAGTGTAAGTTCTTTTTTTCCATGTTGTTCAACTTCTTCATTTAGAGACTTACGTTATTATTATGGCTCCTCCTGTCTCGGAAGGCAATAGATGCGACCCGTACCATATGTCTTTCTGAACACGATTAGGATCTTTCAGCAAAGCCCATGATAAAGGAACATGTCCAGCTGCCTCGAATGTCTCTCACAATGAAGTATTTTAGGTTTATTAATAGAATATGATCTTTCAGCAAAGCCCATGATAAAGGAACATGCCCAACTGCCTCGAATGTCTCTCGCTATGAAGTATTTTAGGTTTATTATTAGAATATGGTCTGAAATAATTTTTTTTTGTTTTTATAATTGGGGATTCATCATTGCGTGTTGTTCAATATATCCCCAAACGATTCTTTGATAGAAACATTCTGAGCATCAATATCCCATTTTAGCCTCTGCATCTAACTAACACATGTTTTACTTAACACACACACATAGTCTAGAAAAAATGTTGTCTTCAAAGAGTCTTCGTTTATATCTGTTCTTATCCTTCAACTTAAGACACGTTAACCTTTTAAATTTACATAGGTCTATCAACTTCAATATGTCTATTGTCTTGATGAAGGTCAAAAGCCTAACAATACGTCAGTCACTAACCTAGATGTTTATTGGTCACTTCAGTTTATAGTAATTTAGTCTAAAGTTAATTCAATATAAGGATTGTGTTCTAATGCTTTCAAAATAATTTATTCCAGAATCAATCCAATGTAATATATATATATATACAGTTTTAAAAGAACACAAATAAACATGCATATATGTGGCTCGTAGGGTTACCTATATGTTTGTGTATTGTATGTTCTATACCGTAGTCCACCCCTGCAGCAGTGGATCTTTTTTTTTTGTTTTTATTTTTTGAGTCTTTAAAAAATTAAAAACAATTCCTTCTTTACACCCAAATTATGTCTTCATAACATCCACAGTATGTTTCATAACATCTTTTCATAACATCAAAAATATGTATTCATAACATCAAAAATATGTATTCATAACATCAAAAATATGTCTTCATAACATCAAAAATATGTCTTCATAACATCCACAATATTCCTTCATAACATTCACAATCTTTCCATAACATCCACAATGTTTTCATAACACCCTTATTGTCTTAATAACATCCACAGTATCTTCATAACAAATCTCTGCTAATGTGTCTGTTTTAGTTTACGTAGATTGCCTATGCACATTTGAATGTGGATAGTGGAAAATACGAAGATAATAGTGTTTTGTATAAAATTAAAATCCACCATGTTTTCGTTCTAAAAATAGGGATCTGACATTGAAACAAAATGTAATTAAAATATCTTTGAAAGCACTTTTATAGTCTATTTGCATTTGACTAAATGCATGACGCGTTGGACGTAATCATCTTCTTTTTTGAAGTAACGTCTGTATTATATAAGATAAGAAGATAAGATTTAAATGAGGGTGAAAAGAGTTAAAAATTGAGGATGTGTGTGTTTGTGGGGGGGGGTTCACTGAAATACTTTTTTTTTCTGCTTGACTGGGCGGGACATTGATTGGAGGAAGGGTTACAAAAAAGTGGGTCATCTTTGAAAATGTCGTCTGCTATAGAAAACAAAAAAATGTATCTCGTGCACTTCAATTTGGAAGATAGAAAACGAAACTCCAACTTGTTTGGAGGGATCGACTAGGCGGCATGCTACAGGCTTGACCTAGATCTAGATGTGCAGACGAAAAAAAAATAGCTGAAGGAACTGTCCTAAATAATGCATTTTCTTAAGTGCAAGCCGGGACACTTAATGCTTTACACACACTTGGGCAGACTGTAAATAGAGTCACGTTCTAAGCGTTACATTTTGTATCACCATTTAAAATAAATGGATTCGATTATTCTCTAAACTAGTCCAAAGTAACAAGCACTTTAAGCTGACCACAACAATGTATGTATTCTGGAGTTGTATGTAAGATTTTTTATCTATCATACTTCTGACCATTCTTTACAATCGAGACTTGGCTGAAGCTGAGTGTCAATTATCGCACATAATTAGGATACCATAGTTGGAGAACGCCTTCAAAACACTATACCCTCAATAGCACTGCTTGTTCTGTAGTTATACACTCCAGACTGGTGCCTCGATGGACGCGGGTTCGAATCCTGCCCACCGCTATACTCCGACGTCCCACGAGTGGCTTGGGATTGGATGTAATTATCTTGAGTTCTGAAGGAACAAACACAATGCTGGCTGAGTGGTCGTGTGGTTATTCCCAACCCTTATGCAGTAAGTCTAGCACTACTTATCTTCGTTTCTGACAGTTACTATATATTACTATATTATGTCTCAATAACTCCTTTTTTTTTCGTGTTATTACATTCTTTTTGTAATACAAATCAAGTGATTGTTATATAAGGAGTATAAGCTAGATAGCTACGCTCCTGATTAAAATTGTTTGCTCTTGAAGATATTTTTTTGTCTTCGCGCTAGGAGGTCACGGCCTTCTGGAATTGGATCCACTGACCCTCCAGGTGCCTGCTGCCCGCCGAATGGGAGACGCTGCCAAGGGCGGTAAAATTGGGGACAGAAGGAGAGGAATAATTGGAAGTGTGAGGGTCAAATTAGAGGGAGTGGTTTGTCTCCCTTGTTTTCTAGGACTAAATCTGTACGTCGTCTGAGTGGAAGGCGATAGCAAATGTAGTGGGAGTTGGGGTTGAGGGGAGGGGGTCGTTTAGTACAAGCTGAACGGTATTCTGTCACTCACACCCATCAGCACAAAAACATAGACCCACTCACACTCATCAGCACACATAGACCCACTCACACTCATCAGCACACATAGACTCACTCACACCCATCAGCACACAAACATAGACCCACTCACACTCATGCTTATAAAGTACGGATCTATTTAGGTGCATTCACGCGCTAGCGACACTACTTAATGTTAATTGTACTAGATCTAAGTGAAGATAATTAAGGGTGATTGCACGACAGAAGGAGCAAGTGTAAAGCACTGGTCTATATACTCGTTTGTAGTGATGCACTTGAAAAGTTGCATAGCACTGGCCTATATACGCTTTTGTGATGTAGAGCACTTGCCTATATACTATTGTGTGTAGGCAATGTAGAGCACTGGCCTATATATCTTTTTTGTGATGATAAACTTACGTTACTGAGCACCAGGGCGGATTTACCTATAGTCAGGGGCGGACTGGGTATCAGAATCGGCCCGGGCATTACTATATAAACCGGCCCAGGCATTACTATATAAACCGGCCCACAAATGGCATGTCATATATTTTCGGGGGGGGGGGATTTTTACCCTACTCCGCAATTTATATATATATATATGTATGTATATATATATATATATATATATATATATATATTTGTGTGTGTGTATCTATATATATATATATATTAGTGTGTGTGTATATATGTAATTAATCTTCATTACATTCTGATCTTTCATTCTTTTAAACATTTTTTCTACCCTAGAATACTCTCTTCCTATAATTAGTGGAAAGATAGTACACACCGCCAAAGGGCAGCTAGGGAGTCCGGGGGAGCGCTGCGAGCTCCCCACAGAGGGATCCGGGGCGTAGCCCCGGAACCAAGCATTATTTCGGTTATTTTAAGCTTTAAAAATGCATATTCTGTGGTATCTACAGTGCAATTAGCCTGCTACTCTTCCGCTTAAAAAATTCAAAAACCAAATCTCCTATTCAATGGATTCCAGTGACTATAGTTTTGCTTTAGTTTTTGTATTGGAGGGGGAAGGTAAACCACAAAACCCCTTTTGGCTATGATCATGAAGTTTGAAAACTGTAGTTTGCTTACGTTGGCTGCACTGGGGCAGTAAGTAAAGTTTCCCTTTCAGACAATGAGGTCTGAGGCAAGTGATGGTTTGAAGACCCTTCCCTCCCGGCTACGCCCATGTGTTATATTATAGGTGTAAGCCTAATTCTCTACAAAATATATAAAGTTTGATAACACATCGAAAACTGGATGTAAGCATTCGTAGGATTACATAATGTATTCTATTTATACATGTATGTAGTCTGAAAACTATAAACAATACAATAGCAGCCTAATGAGTTTGAAGCTTTTTGGTATTACTTATAGATAACAGACGTTTCTTCAAAAAATAAGATTGTTACGTCTTACGTATTTCATGTGTCAATCTAGTCATGCATGTTGATCTGTGACTTAAAATATGCTAAATCATTGGTTTTCCTGGCTGACTCAGGCAACCCATTCCATTAAAAGATAGGAGAAAACAGAACGGTTAGAGAGGCACTTACTTAATGTGAAAAGCTCTTGCTTCCTCCAAGTACATTCTCAAAAACGCGATTTGTTTATGAATATACCATGGCCCATTATTTAAAATATAAATCTCCTTTCATTAAATATTGGATGTGACAGCGCTATATAAATTATTGTAATTATTTTCATTATTAATGACTTCATACTAAGCATAAGTTTACCATTTATTATAACAGTATAAAAATTGATTTAGATCTAGAGTTATTTTTAAATTAAATAATATTTTTTCAGGCCTTAAGTGTAGTATTTTTAGATCTATGATATTAAAAATAAACAAAAAGAAACTTGCTTTTTCTTTTCAAATCGCAGAGAGTAGAACTTTATACCCATATTGAGCTGTGAATAAGTTGGTTGGTTTGCCATATCGCGGCTGTGTGTATGTGTTGAAGTTAATTTCTTTTAAGTATTGTTAAAGAGCTAATTGTCGCGCCTATTTTTTTTTTTTTTTTGCTGCGTTATATCAATGTTTTCTACATTAACCTCTCTCATCCCTTTTTTGGTTAAATTTTATTGGGACCATTAAAAGAGGTGGGAGGGAAGGAGCAAACAAAATGGGAGTGCCATCAAATGCCCTACCGACCAGCAAATGATTAGGCCAAACACAACCTCGAAAACATCAAAGCAGTCGCTGCCGCTCGTGCATAGCAGAAAGTACAGTCTAACGTTTTGCTAATGATAATACGTACAGTGTATTGTGGATGTTTTCGTTGTTGATATTCTTAATTGTTGAATTTCAAACAAAATTAATGGTACTAAAAATTAACGCGTTCGGGCCTTTGTGTCTTGCTGCTGTCACTTTTTTTTTTTGCATTGAAATTTTTGTTTCTTAGGTCGCGACCAGAGCGGCCCATTTGGTACCGGCCCACCGGGCATTTGCCCGTTTGCCCATATAGCCAGTCCGCCCCTGCCTATAGTCAACACAAACTATAGCTTAGGGCCCCCAGAAATATTTAGCTCTGACCATGGCAGGCTTTAAACAATCGGAGGCCCTAGGCGAAGTCAATATAAAGCAAAAAAAGAAAATGTGGCAATTTATTAAAAAAAAAACAGTGCACTCCAACAAGAACGTGGAGGACAAGTTACGCGATTTCTTCTCTTTAAAAAAATAGAAATGTATGAGTTCTGTGCGATGCCCCCACCAATCGCAGGCCTTGGCGGCTGCCTATTTTGCCTATGCCTAAGGCCGATTCTGCTCTGACATACAAATCTGGACTTATAATGGGCTCTTAAGTGATGATGCTCTTGAACACATTGCAGAGCACTGGCCTATATACTCTTTTGCGGTAACTGTCGGTGCGTAGATTATGGCATTCTAGCACCAATGTTTATTAAGTGCACAATTTTTGAAGGCACTTTCTTGGTTGCCTTGTTTGTAAGCTTATGGAGTGGTTTTGTTATTATGCTGGTGTAACGTTGGTTGAGATTCTTCTGTGTTCCCCTGTTAAGGGTGAGTATTTAAGGCATTACTGTATTTTGCAGTTGTTTCGCTGCCTTAGTGTTTTGGGACTAGAAATTTCAATGTGTCTTTTCTTATGTTTCTATAGGGAGTTAGTATGGGATTGGAGTTCTACACTAAATACTAGATCTAGATTCAGCAGTGTGTTTTGTAGTGATTGCGAGCATTTATGTGTCACGTTGTCGGACAGCAAGGTGTAGAATTACTGTTTAATTAATATATCCACAATATTAGAATGTTTCAAATGCAATGTCATTACTTCATCAGTTGTCATCATAACTTATATTCATATCCTTAAACAACTACATTGTTAACAGTGAATCACTTATTTATTTGTAAGCACGAAGGTGCCTATTGAATGTCAGGGACCCGGGTAAACGAGCTAAGGCCTTAACACAACCCTGACAGTAACGACACATCTTTTAACATTTCAGAGCACTGACCTGTATAAACTTTTATCGTGATACAATTGCAGGTTGTATACGTTTGCATGTCACGGACCTATATACTAACTTGTTGTCATTTACTTGCAGGTTGTAAACGTTGACCATGTTGAAAACGGCGCAGTGTCTATAGATGTCATCGCCTTTATAGTTTGAAGACGACTTTATAAATATGCTTAGAGTGCATCCAATTTAAAGCAACAAAACTTTCTTCGCCTCCACAAAAATGACTCGAACAAAGCGATATTGATTAATTAATTTGTTTGGAAAGAAAATTATATAAGACACGTTTTTTATTGAATAACGCCTTGTGGATTCCTTAAGTATTAGTGATCTATTAGATGTGAGATCTCGCTATAGTGTTGGTTGGATGGAAAAGTATAATAACAATATCTATGTCATAATGCTCTTCAGAGAGATAGTTAGCCATTATGTATCAGGTTTTTACTTGTTAGCTTTTACTTTCATAGAGTGTCAGACACGAACTTCGTTGGTACTTGTCAAAACTGTTTAACTTGAATAGTATAGCTGACAAGTGTAATGACCTTATGAATTGAAAGAGTCATAACTGAATTGATTATCTTGACATTATGAATTGTAAGAAACCATAACTGAGTTGAGTGTCATGACATTACGAATAGTAGTAACTGAATTTGTTGCATTTTTTTCTTTACTGGCTAGACGTGAAAGATAATAGTGACATTGTATGTGAATGTAAAGTTGTAAGAGACAGAGAGCGCGCAAAAGTTGGTTGTATTTTGGTGAGAAATGTGAACACTTTTTAGTCTTGTCAAATATTGAAAAGAACATGAGGAGGATACAGCACGAGAAGGAAGGAGATGGGGGAGGAAGGACAACGAGAAAAGAGAATGAGTGAAAGAAAAAAGAAAGAGGAGAAAAATGAGCGCTTGAAAGGACGAGGTAGAGAGTCTAAGAGTACATTTTGTTAGCGTACAGCTTCTTTGTTCTTCAACATAGCGAACTGAGCGCTTGGCGTCCTTTTTCTTTCTTTGGTCTAAGTAGTCCACTGAGATTCGATCCCATACCTTTTCGTCTCATCTTCCAGAGCCTACATCTGTATCTAATTGTTTTCTTACACATCTTTTCCACGCAGGCGCGCACACATTTCATGGACATACTCACTCAAAAACTCCCTACTGAGTTAACTCACGCGTGATCACATACCATTTGGCTTCTGTACACATTAGCGTCTTTGAATTTTATTCTAGAGAAACTTATTTTTTACAAAGGAAGAAAACGTTCTGCTCCTCTCAACAGCCTCTCTCCTCGCGCTCTCCCTTTGCCTCCCAGTACTAGTACAAGATTAGTTTTGTTCCACCTGACGATGAAAATACTGACTTCAAAGAGCTAAATGATGCTCAGCCAGATGTTGTAGGGAGGAGTTGGTGTAACGTTTGGACAACTATTTTGGTAGTGAGAGACGAAACCGCAGAGTGACTCCAAGATTTCCGATAGATTGTTAGAAAGTGAGTACCGGACAATCTACTACAAACAAACAATTCAGTGAAGGGATGGCACCATGCATTTCAACTGTCTCTTGACAGGTCATCACCTGAATGTGTACACAAGTTGATCTCTCACTTCTTCAGAGAACACTGAAAACAAGATCCTGAGGTACGATGCTGGAGAACGAAGTCAAGCTGCCAGCAATATAAAGTAACTCCAACTGAACAGACGTCTTGCAGCTATATTGCTATTGTAAGGAAACAAGACACTGATGGTGTTTCTAGGTCTGCTTCTTCTTCGTTCTCATTGATTATGTTGGAGTGTTCAGATGACTAGACCAATACATGAGATGAACTGCGCAGTGGTTTCCAAATCAGGGAGCTCTCCATAGAGTTTCCTTTCTATTGGGGTGATTTGGGGCCAATGTCTTAAACGGGCCTCTAGGTATAGAGAGCAGTTTTGGAGGACGTGGTCTGTATTCTCTGGTGATACTCCACATGGGCAGATTTCACTGGTTCCAATTTTGAGCTTCCGGTACATGTGTTGTCGCATTCTGTTGTGTCCGGTCCTGAGTCGAAAGATTAGACGTTGGTCTTGTCGGGATAGCTTATAGTAAGCGTCATCTTTCTTGTGATTTGGATGAGAGCTCGTCCATTTCATTTATTTGTTTCTATGATATTGCATACAATTTTACTTTGTGTCTGTGTGTGAATCTGAAAAGTATGAAAGTATCATTGCGTGTTTTTGAAGTGCACTTTTGGAATTTAAATAAATGCTATATTTTGAAATTCTTCATTTTGGCTTCCTACAATTCTAGCACAAGGTTTGCATTGTTGCATAAAATTATCTATTAAGATATCTAAAACATTCCTTGTATTGACTGAAAAATACTTTGTCGGCGTCATATTATTCGCGCTGTCAGGAAACCTTACGAAGGTTGTGTAAGCATTAGAGGAAGAATAAAATACTAACTTGCGGACGAGATAGAAAACACTTTGATGAGCACATCACTGATGTCTGTGAACAGTAAACTCAGGATGCATAAATTTTGTTTTTTATTGACGTATTTTACCGAACTTTTAATGTCGTTGATTCTCAGTATCTTGACTTCATGCACACAAAGATATCGTTAATGTCCACGTTTATTTCAAGAGCAAATGACAAAAGAGCTATCGAAGGCTGCCTCGCTTCTAGTTTCAATGTATACTGATGATATTACAAAGAATGAATGACGTCGTTTCATCTTGGAAGTAGAACATGACTTTTTCGTATTCGCTAAAGACGTTAGCAAGAAGATAATATGCGAAAAGTTATTTGGAAGAAAACATTTCAAGGCGATTCTACAAAATTTTCTTTAGTCAGAACGGAAACGTTTGTGCCAAGTAAGTAGCAAGGTAGCAGCGTCCTTTTACATGAACAGAACATCCCTGCTACAAGGCGTCTTTTTACATGAACAGAACATCCCCGCTACAAGGCGTCTTTTTACATGAATAGAACATCCCCGCTACAAGGCGTCTTTTTACATGAACAGAACATCCCCGCTACAAGGCGTCTTTTTACATGAACAGAACATCCCCGCTACAAGGTCTTTTTCCATGAACAGAACATCCCCGCTATAAGGCGTCTTTTTACGTGAACAGAACATCCCCGCTACAAGGTCTTTTTATATGAACAGAACATCCCGGCTATAAGGCGTCTTTTTACGTGAACAGAACATTCCCGCTACTAGTTCTTTTACATGAACAGAACATCCCCGCTACAAGGTCTTTTAAATGAACAGAACATCCCCGCTACAAGGTGTCTTGCTAAACATGAGGATGAGCTTAATTCTCTACCAACTGGAAATAAGGGAATGTCTTTCACTTGTCAGTATCAGCCTGTCCCAGAGCATACTGGTCCATCCATTGAATTGCAAGGCAGATGGAGGCATACATTTATGCAGCAATTATGTTCAGTTCATATTTTAAGGATATGAACTATGGATGAACGTCCATTTTAGGTTTGTTCATATCAGTTCAGTCATAGAGCTGATGACGGGTTGATTGTTTTCTTAAAATTGCTTTTTTTTCAATGTTCAAAATTTAAATCGGCCAAACCACATTTCTAAAACTCAACAAAGTCAAATGTTGCCTTGGCAACGCCTCCCCCCTTCCTTACCTCCATTATGTGTGTACACTGATTGCCCAATCTACGGCATTGATCACGTGGTCAGGCTACTCATTGTTTATAGAACTCTTCTTTTGGTGGGCTATCAGACGGACGAGCGGTAAGTGGCATTCATTTTAGTGAAGCACGAGCAGACTTGAACTTCAAAAAAAGTTGGAACGAAATTCATACAACGAAATTTAAAAAAAAAACATTCGTGGCTAAATGCTATTGGTGCTGGCCTATTGACCAATACATGTTTGTCAAATGTGACCTCTCGAGTCTGCCTCCTATTTATTCAATCTATCGTATTTAGTGCCTTTGAGTTCTTTTATTACATTAAAGAAAAAAAAAAAGCACAGTTCATGTAGAATAGTTAGTTTACTGACATGGTCAGTTTAAAAAAACTTTTATTGGATCTTTTTTTGTGGTTTAGCTCAAGATAGCTCATCTAATATCACAGAACACATATTTGAATTCAAGCTTTGAATTATTTTTACAAAGCTTATATCAGCTCACTCTTTCTGTCTATGTCTGTCTGGTAAAAAGTTTGACGTGTTATATTGTTTAGTGTTTACCTCACCTCACCTATCCCTTAGTCTGTTGGACCGTCGGGGCACCACACAAGATTTGTCAACTGTCTTTCTCTATTCCTTTCTGTCTTTTGCCTTGGATAGAACCTCTTTCAACGGCAGGCCCGTCCATTTGTTTATGGTGTCTTCCCATCGCCTTCTCTGTCTGCCTCTTATTTTTCCTGGTTCTGTTCCCTGAAGGAAGGTCTTTCCCCTGAACAACCGGTAATATGTTTAGGGTTATGTGTCAGAAATTTAATTATCGGTCATGAGTGAGTGACATGAGGTCAAAATGGAGAAGCTTCTAATAGAGGGCCACATTGACTGACTCAAAATGGAGACGCTTCTAATAGAGGGACACATTGACTGACTCAAAATGGAGACCCTTCTAATAGAGGGACACATTGACTGACTCAAAAGGAAGACGCATCTAATAGAGGGACACATTGACTGACTCAAAAGGAAGACGCATCTAATAGAGGGACACATTGACTGACTCAAAACGGAGACGCTTCTAGTAGAGGGACACATTGACTGACTTTGATTTCAAGGCTTGAATGTCCTTGACTTACACGTTCAAAGGCTTTGGTCTCAGCAACTCTTATGTCCAGTCAAGTTGATCTACAAAAGTATTGACAAAACTTCACACCTGCTATGTTCATTTAGTAAAAATAATAGCAATTTAGACTGCAACGAAAGAAAACTTTACAACCTACAATGAACTTTGCGACTAAAAAAAAAAGTATAGTTTCAAGTTACATGTAATGGTTTGTAAAATTCAAGGTTGAAAATCCGTGTCACTGTTTTTTGTTGTTGTTTTTTTTAAAGAGCTACTCTATTTTGTTGTGCTCTCCCGAAGTAAAGCAGCCCTGTCATCAGCAGCCAATTGGGCAAGACTAGCTTTCAACTAGCCGGAAGTTGATGGTATCGTCAGCAGCGGGGCGCTTCAATTGGCCTCTAATGCACTGAAAATCCCAACCGAGACATAGCCTTTCGAGAAGGCGGGTCACCTTTGATAAGGTCAGGGGTTACTGCAACAACGTAACTGGCTCTAATGGGAGCCAGGATTCCGACGTCATTAAAGATGGCGTTCTACCAAAACTAGAAATCGGTGCTGATGTCATTTTGGTTCTGAGAGTGTTTCAAGCTTAGCGCACAATGTGCCGGTGTGTTTGATGGGGTCAATTTTTTTCTGTGTTGTGTGAAACTACCATGGGTTATTATCGGGCTATGTTGCTGTTGTGTAAGACTAATAGACTACCATCGGGTTATGTTGCTATTATTTAAGCTATCATGGGTTATTATCGGGTTATGTTGCTATCGTGTAATACTATCATGGGTTATTATCGGGTTATGTTGCTATCGTGTAATACTATCATGGGCTATTATCGGGTTATGTTACTGTTGTGTAAAGGCTATCATATTTTATTATCGTGGTATGTTGCCTATGTGTAAGACTATCATGGGACATTTGTGTGAATTAAACTATCATGGGCTATTATCGGGTTATGTTGCTGTTATATAAGACTATCATGGGACATGGGTTATTATCGGATTATAGTGCTGACCTGAAAGACTATCATGGGTTACTATTGGGTTATGTTTCTTTGGGGATACATTTGTTTCATTGTGGTCGGATTAGTCGGATTTTCTCGCTACCATAGCTGCAAATGTATAGGTTTTAGTTTTGTGATCGCTCCGTCACAACTCAAATAGTGTAGTGTATTTTACGATGTTCCTTCAGAGCCAACCAAAGAATGTCTTTTCATCTGCATTAAACTTAAGCTTAAGGATTCTATTGACACGGACACTTATATTAATGAGACACATATCACGTGACTTTTGTTAATCTGTTGTGTTATTCAATGATATTGTCGGGTAGAACAGCTATAAACGCAATAGTTTGTTCGTGTTATGGTTCGCTGTTTTATAACATAGCACAGACCTATACAAATGTTAGCCCTTGGAGAACAAATAACCAATCACTTTGCTTCTCTTTGAAACTCTCTTTCTTCCACTTTTCACTCTTCAGCTGTTTCTCTTCCTCACTCTTCACTCCCTCTCTCGCCTGTTCTCTCTCTCTCTCTTTCTCTCTCTCTCTTTCTCTCTCTCTCTTTTTCTGTCTCTATCTTTATTTCTCTCTTTCTATCTCCTTCTTTCTCTCTCTCTCTCTTAGTTCGTGTTTTGATTTTAACTTGTATAACTGTTAAATAAAATGTAAGTACGAAAACATTTTTTTTCAGAATCATACAACGTAAAATCTACACACACACACACTCTCTCTCCCACTCTCTCACTGAAGTGTAGACACTTTGAAACGAACCTGAAGAAACTTGCCCGTATATTTGGTTTTCTATGTGTTTGTTATTGTTTACTTATAAACTGCTAAATTCACTTTACGAACGTGATGCCTGAAGAGAATCGTCAGGAGACTGAGTTTCTTATGTAAAGAGTGCAGTTGCTTTTTAACAGCACAGATATTTAGAGGCAGTGACGTAGAGATAACTAGATTCTGTGCACGAAACACAACATGAGTCTACCCTCTAGGTCTGTGGCTCAACCCGTCTACCCTCTAGGTCTGTGAGTCTACCCGTCTACCCTCTAGGTCTGTGGCTCTACCCGTCTACCCTCTAGGTCTGTGGGTCTACCCTCTAGGTCTGTGTGTCTATCCTGTATGCCTTTGGGTCTACCCTCTATGCCTGTGGGTCTACCCTCTATGCCTGTGGGTCTACCCTCTAGGTCTGTGGGTCTACCCTCTAGGTCTGTGGGTCTACCCTATATGTCTGCGAGTCTACCCTCTAGGTCTGTGGGTCTACCCTCTAGGTGTGTGGGTCTACCACAAAGGACCAATGAATTTGCACGTTCAACACACGTCACAGGTTTACTAGAGCTGGGTGCCTTCTAGAAGCTTAAAAAAATTGCAACTTGACTTAATCCTGTGCACTCCCAGGGGAGCATTGAGACATAACCACACTTCTCCACCGAACTCGGTTCTGAGCAGCTTTCTTTATCTGCTCCTATGCCATTCCAGTACCCTCAGCTTCACCGATGACTGACCTCTTCCTGGTTTGCTTGGGTCTGCCCACTTTCCTCTTTCCTTGTGGGTTCCAGTCAAGTGCCTGCCTTGCAACATTGGTAGCTGGTTTTCGTAGGGTGTATCCTATCCAGCTCCACTTTCGCTTTAAAAAGAAAAAAAAATTAAATTTAAAAAATTGCAAGGCATTAACAAAAAATGTTTATAATTCGACTAATTTTAAATTTCTATTTCTGATCATGAGGTATATCAACGTTGTTTTTTATTGTTGGAAAAGGGGGGGGGGGGGTGGAGTTCAACTGGGTTCTTCTCTTCTTCAAATCTGGAATCATTTTCTAACAAGCAGTGTTTTTATTTTATTTCGTTTATTTATCACTGAAGCTTTTTAAAAAGATGGCCCATTGTCCTAAATGGAAACTCTGCCCTGTCGAATTCCCGCCCATCAAAGACGACATCTACACGGATAGGCTTTTCCGGACAAGATAAGCCAATAGATCTAATGGAAGAAATTCAGAAGAAGCATTTGACTCTAACACAACAACCACGTTCGAAAGTTGAATAGAGTTGCTATAGCAATATACTTAATAGCCACTTAATAGCCAAACATAAAGAGCCAGCCTATGTATTCATCTAATATTCTAAAATAAAAGTCTTGTAAAAAAAAAACAGACAATAAAATGATTAGAGATAAAAACTCTTATCAAGTCTATCTGTAAGGCTTATAAACATGATGGTCCGTAAGTGGCGGGACAGTCAATAATAACATTTGTTTCGATATATACATAGGCCTACAATTATTTTTACCAACACATTTATTATTAGGCTACATCGAGAATTTGAGTTAATTGCGGACAATAACACAAAAGTTATTACATTTTATCCACTTAGGTGCTCAAACTGATTCCGATACACCTGGCCGGATTTAAGAAACTGGAGGCCTAAGGGCAGGTGTTTTTTGTGGAAGCCTCTAAACTTTTTCAAAAGCTTTCATAAAAATTCACTTATTAATGATAGTTATATCCAAAGAGATTATAATTACTTTGTACATGAAAACTTGATTGCAATTCCACTGCATTCCCACTGGCTCGGTTGCTCTGTGCTGTAATGGTAGCAGTTGATCGCTTGTTTGATTTTACATTAAAAGACATTGCAGTGTTGTAGGGTGGCATTGACATAAAGAGTTTTGTTGACTGGCTTTTCTAAATAGTTTTGAAAGCTCTACACATTGCAGATTGTATCTTATATATATATATACATATTCTTTATAGTTGCGAAACAGTTTTTATAACTAAACATATAAGGAAAAAACTGGCATTTTGAGGGTTTATAACCTTATGAATGGGATTTTTAATTTCTGGTCGCCTCTGACTCCACCCAGCTCTAATGGGTATCTGACATTAGTTGGGGAAAAGTAAAGAAAGACGGTTAATCGTTGTGCTGTCCACATGACACCCTCGTTAACTGTGGGCCACAAAAACAGATGACCTTTTCATCATCTGCCCCACTGATCACAAGGTCTGAAATGGAAACTTTACTTTTTTTTTTAACCATATGAATCTATCTGTTTTCAGTTAGGAAAGTAGGTCGAATTAGGCGGGAAAAAGAATGTTTGCAAAATAAATCAGTGTCAAAAGAAAATGGCTTCCTTTGTACTACTGCAAACTGTGGCCGAGTTTTACTTTTTTTTTAAATGTCTGTGCTTATTAAGTATTTGTTAAATTGGTCTATTCTGGCGTGCAGTAATGTTTCTATGTTGTCTGTCTGTCCACTGTTGACATTAATCAAGTGACAAAGAAATTGTAAATATTTAACTTTGACCTTGGCACGCGACTCTTGTTACGCAGATAAAATTAGCATGAATTAACACGAATTAACAATCATTAATTTCCAAATGTGGTTCCCACACGTAAAGCCTTTCGTCGTCTTTATTAACAGTCCAATGCTAACCTTGGTTTTAGTCACAACAAAAATGTTATGCCTATATTGTGATAGAGCATCCAAAACCATTTCTCAAATGATAGGCCTACTAATCCCGCAAGGTCGTCAAAACAAAGACAAACTACAGCGCTTTCTTCAGATACATAGCAAACATTTGTGTCCTAAACAAAAAGCACTAAACACGCATGTCAGTACGTTGTCATAGATATCAAAGTTGACGTACTTTATTCATTTCATGTCAATTGATACAAAGATTTGTTCTACAATGTCCTAATATTTGGATATGCCGAGTTTTCGTGACTGAAAATTTATAGCCTACATCAAAAAAAAAGTTTTAGATATTTTTTTCCCATCCTATTGTACAATATACAGATTTACCAAATGAATATAAAAGTTTTTAGAACCAATATTGAAAATTAGCTGCTTGGCTATTTTTGTGTCCAGGTAGTAAAAGAATACGTTTGGTATATCAGTAGGCTAATGTAAATCCATAGACATCTATATATATATATATATATAATTCTCTTCTTCCCTCAACAGTTTTGTCGAGTAGTAAGGAGTAAAGGAAAGATCACTCTGCGGATAGTCCACGAGAAAACAAGAGGGGGGGGGGGAGAACACGTAGTCACAAAATAGCAGGGCAGGACCGTTGCAATATCACTCTTTTTGTTTTTTTATTTCTACCTTATTTTTAAAAAAAAGGGGGGGGGGGGCAAGTAATCTACTCTGTAGTAACTATCGAGGCGACAGAGCACGCTCAAGAGTTTGGACACAATGGAAAGATCACTCTTTTATTTTTGCAACTCGGACGGAATGAGTTATCTTAGGTAGTTTAAGAGCGGAAAAAAAGATAATTTTCGTCCGTATATTTCATGAGATTTTTATGAGTTTTCAAAATATTTTAATAATTTCCGGATATTTCCAGGACTTTTTCGTATTTTTTGCAATTTCAGGAGATTTCCAGGACCTCCTAACAGGAGGCCGCGGGAAATCTATTTTAAGTTATATAATGGTTTTAATTTAATAATTTATACACCTAAAATTAGCGCGGGTCCTATAAAAATGCTGGGCCCACTGAGGTCGCACTGGTTGCATTGGCCTAAGGTTGGCCCTGCAAGATAGCGGCGTATGCTACGCCGCCGGTCGACTAGTATATTTATATTTTATGGGGACACGACAATTCGTTCAATGACATTTCGTTCACCGACAAATCGTTCCCAACTTTTCGTTCACGCGACTATTCGTTCACCAGACATTTTGTTCACACGACAATTCGTTCACGCGACTATTCGCTCACGACAAATCGTTCACGCGACAAATCGTTCACTAACAATTCGTTCACAGACAAATTGTTCACAGACAAATCGTTCACTGGATATTTCCAAAAACAAAAAAATGGCTAGAGATCGGGCCTGATCCGAAATTCTTTGTTAATTTTGTTTGTTTGTTGTTAATATTTTGTTAACGAGGACAGTATGTGATAACAAATTATACTTAAAAGAAAAAAGAGATGTTACAAGCAACTGAAACATTTAAATGGGCCCTCACTTTACTCTAGGTAACATTTTTACTTTCAACATGTAGGCCTTCTTTTACACTCATGTCCGTCGACCTACTCATAGTTGCTGATCTTATTAATAGCGGTCTAGATGTTTCATTAACATACCCATTTTATTGATATCTTATTGACATAAACAAATCTTATCTTATATAATACAGACGTTTCTTCAAAACAGAAGATGATTACGTCCTACGCGTCATGCATTCTGCCAAGTCACTGGTTTTCCTGGCTAGCTCAGACACACTAGTATTTTTTCCACAATCCTTTCAGTGTTTTTACGAGAGATAATTTAGATTGTTAACAATGGGACTAGACTTGGTACAATATATGGTTTCACTGTTCAACTCTGAATGTCACATACTAGATACAGACCTAAGGTTAATACTTATCAATTAAGACATCTAAGAAAAAAAAACTAATTACATATACAACACTGGGAAATATTTTGGTTCCATATCAAAAAATTATAAATTTATCGCAATACAACAAAATAAAATTGTTTCAATAAATTTGTTATTGAAGTCCAATCAATCCAATGAGTCTACCAATGGATGGTCACATATAGACACAAGTTAACTAAAATAAAAATAAAATAAAACTTCTTTTACACTTGATGGAAAGTACTATACTAGTGTCTAGTAGATATTTTCAATGTTAACAGATTGAACATGTGTATAGGCAATGTCCAATAAAGTTTTATTACCTCCAGAGGAGCCAGTGTGTCTAGCACTCAACTAGGTGTTAACTAGAGTATCCAGATGAATGGGTAGATTCCCGGTAGATGAAAAAAAGAGGGGGGTGTAAAGGTATATTAAAGGTGAAAGTAAAAATGTTACCTATTGTACTGTGAGGGCCCGTTTACATTTTTCAGCTCGCTTGTAAGATCTCTTTTTTTATTTTTTTTTAAATATTAAGTATAATTTTTATCTCATGCTGTCCTCATTAACAAAATATTAACAACAACAACGAAATTAAATCAACTCGTGTGTGATTTGACCTGATCTCTAGAAATTTTTTGCATTTGGAAATGATAGCTACAAAAGTTTTAATGTAAATAAATTAAACACGCGACGAGAATATATAATATTAACAATATGTTACTATCCAGTGAACGATTTGTCTGAACAATTTGTCCGGGCCGTGAACGAATAGTCGCGTGAACGATTTGTCGTGAATCAACTGTCGGTGAACAAGTTATCTGTGAGCGAATAGTCCGTCAGCGATATGTCGCGTGAACGAATTGTCGGGTGAACAAAATGTCTGGTGAACGAAAAGTCGTGAACGATTTGTCGGTGAACGAAATGTCAGTGAACGTATTGTCGTGGAACCATAATTTATATAGGCTATGGCTATGTGTAAATCGATGTGTGAATTATACTTTAACCTAAGGGGAACAATTTAAGAATGTATGTCAAAATAGTTATTATACCAGTTATAGCCCTTGTGTACAACCTCTTTTCTTACTTTTTAAAACACGCACGCACACATATCCCTTCCTCCACGCAGAAAACTATAGTCTGAATTTACATTTAGTGCACTCTTAATTCGGTGATAATTAAAAACATTAAGCGGTTTCAACCACAGAGTACCTAATGTAGTTCACTATCTACCAGACCTGCTAATTAAACTATTTCTATTCAACCGATTCTGTATTTGTCAAAGTCTCATGGGCAAATATTTCTATGCATCAGTAATTGTTTTAATTGTAAATGAGCACAACATATATTCTCGGAACCGTGGGCTATACTCTATTCTCTTCTATAAGATCAATTTAGTGCATGAAAAAAATTCTTCATTCATGTGACTGACTGCTGCAGACGTTCGTTGACTTGTGGCACCAAACTGCTGGTAGACAAATAAACTGCAGTAGGCATATTATATCTTACCTTATAAAACTTGAAATAACTTGAATAACATTTTTGTGATTTAAAACATTTACCTTTTATTACACTGTAGACAAAATCAACTTAAGATAAAATAGCAATGTAGTAGTTGTACTATAAAATGGTATTTTGAACCAAATCTAGCCCACCACAAAAACACGTCTTTTCAGTCTGGCAATCTGGAGTCGTCTGGTCTACCCAAGACAGCTGACGACAATACCGCTTATCTTGCATCATTCACACTGCATAGCCGCCATCCAATCGCTAACTTCTTCTCACGTCAACTTAGAACCCACACACACACACTCCATAACACTGAGGCTGTGTATGGGACGACATTTACCATACATTTTTGCGGCTCTACATTCAATAGTCTTTCTCTCTTGCTCCTCAGATCCCCCATCATTCCATAGCAGCAGACGTTGGTGATACAAGATGGCTGAGTCGGGCGCAGGAGAGCCTATGATGTGTTCCACAAACAAGGAGAAGACACCAGGGATGTCCGGAAGAGGGAAGCCTCTGTCAACATGCATTTCTTGTCTGCATGGCGTGAGTACATGTTTTAGACAGTCTTGATTTGAGTGTATAAGAAAAACAATTGAAATGGTGCCCTCATCTCGTGCAGAAGCCTATTAGCTTTTAATGTATATGAAGGTTGTGCAGACTTTTCATACATATATACAGTGCTTTTTTTTTGTGACGGTACGCACCAGTACGGCGTACGGCACCTTTTTTAAAGTGGGAAAAAAATTATACTTTACTTCTATTTTAATGACGTTTATTATTAATTTATTAGCACGGTAGTTAAAAAGTTGGGCAATCCATCACTGAGTACCGGCACCTTTTTTTTTTCACAAAAAAAGCACTGCATATATATATGTGTATATATATATATATATATATATATATATATATATATATATATATATAATTTTATCAGCATGCAAAGTATGTCATTGTAATATATTTACTTTTTAAAAGGCAGTTTAGGGTTTTGGTGGATGTTTTTGAAAAGCTTATATCACCTTACTATGTCTGATACCAATTTTGAACACATTATTTCTCCCAAACCCATTCTCCATTCTCAGGACAAGTCAAAACTTATCACAATTATTTTTTTTTACCTAACAAAACATGAATCAATAAAAAAAACTAACAATTAATTATTGGAAATTAATTATTTAATTTGATGTCAAATAAATTATTGATATGTAGTTGTAAATATGGAGTTCCTCCCCTTAGATAGCTTTGTTTCTAAAAAAAATTATTTTTATATTTTGCTTGTTCCAATGATTACTTTAAAATGCAGTTTCGGGGTTGAGATGATGATTGT
The DNA here is from genome assembly GCA_030265305.1 of Biomphalaria pfeifferi. Lineage (NCBI taxonomy): Eukaryota > Metazoa > Mollusca > Gastropoda > Planorbidae > Biomphalaria > Biomphalaria pfeifferi. Next base: position 190,628 of record JASAOG010000093.1, read on the forward strand.
GGGTCTTTTAGACAGCTTAAGTTCTGAAATATTGTCAGGCAACCGCAAGAGCAACTAATGCCCTGCACCCAGATGGAGCCCAACAGGGAAAATGTGTATATCTTGTGCATAGTTTTAGGGATTCCTCAATTCTCATTTGTCTGAGGTGCTATATTTAGAATTGATTTCATCACCACACTTTAATACACACATACATTGTTGAAATAAAGGGTGAAAGTGTTGGAACTTCTCAACATGCTATCATGAACAGAATCTGACTGTTTGTGTTTGGTGGGAAACTTTACACTACTGTGCCTATGTAACGTCCCATCCTTATATTCATTGCTGTAACTTTTGTTGCAGTTACACTTGTAGCAGTAAAGGTTTCCTAAATTTGCATAAATATTAGCTCTTATTTTATAATTCAAAATTATTAGATTTTTAAGAATTTTTTTTTTATGAAATGCTAATATTTGATTCTGAATATTCTCAACAGACTCGGTCATGGTGCCGAAAAAATCTTCTTTTAGTGTTAACAGTTGCAGGAGTTTTGCTAGGAATCATCTTTGGCTTTGCTCTGCGCCCTGTACAGCCCTCGGTTGATGCCATCATGTTGATCTCTTTTCCTGGAGATGTTTTGATGAGGATGTTGAAGATGTTGATTGTGCCTCTCATTATAAGTAGCATGATCACAGGTGAAGGCAACATTTCAATCTGAACATTAGTTTTAATTATTAATGATAATTAATATGATTAAGAACAAACACTGGGCACAGCCGACTTTAGATAATTAAAGGCCCTAGGCAAAGTGGATTTGGTGGCACTAATGAAATTTTTAAAAATTAAAAAAAAAACAAAGTAAAAATAAAATTAACCAATTTATTAAAAACCTGCCAGTGTCTCTATCTAAATTGACAAATAACTGAAATTCATATATCGCACTTTCCAAAATTAGAGACAGAGTAAACTAGTAAACATAGAGTCATAGTGCTCTACTATGTTTGAGATCTTATCTAAGTTTTGATATTTTTTTCTGTAAATTTTTTATAGCCCTGTGCAAGGCCCCCACCAATTGAAGGCCCTAGGTAGTTGCCTAATTTGCTTATACCTAAGGCCAGCTTTGCACTAGAACTATGTTTGTGCTGTATCCTTATTGTAAGATATTCAACATGATATCTTCTTAGTTTAAAGCCAAAATTAATACAAGGGGAATTACTCATAAAGACAAGGAAAAAAAACTCTTGTAATAAATGTACATATATGAGTACTTCATGTTTTTGCTTGTAAGGGCAGGTAATGTAAATCTGTTCATTGGTCAATGACAAATGTAGCTGCTATGTGACTAGTCATTCTCCCTATCAGATGTTATGTTGAAGACACTTTTTGTTAAAGATGAGCTTAATCTTCATTTCTGTTTATATAATAATGATTGTGGGGCTAATCTTAACACTGAAAGCTAGAATATGTATAATGGGCCTGATGGTTGGGTTGTATTGAATGTAACAGGGTCGGCCTTAGCAGTGCGTGGGGCCGTGTGCATGTCATGTGCGGCGTAGACAATATATATATATATATACTGTACCACATCACGCTAATGGGCTAATCCGTCTCCAACGCTGTAACAATTAAAATTCATATATCTGCCTCTAGGCTGTGGGCCTTATTTTTGCTACAAAACATAGAACATGACGTAGCTATATTATGTAAGTACATTAAATACTGTATAGTAATTGTTCTTCATTAACAGAAGCAAATAAAAAGGAAAACACTCACACACTACTAATATTATGTCTCCTCTCTCTCTCTCTAAAGTGAAGCCAATTGGACATTCTATAAGAACAAAGCATGCTATAAGAGGTATAGTGGTCCCTACACTTTCGCAGACCACAGGCTTTCAAAAATTTAATTTTAAAAAAAGTAATCCGGCGTTTTGTTTTTTAACATGGTGACACAGATTTTCCCACAGCCGCACAATGTCCATGCACAGTAGCCTATTGAAAAAAACAAGCACATCAACTGGTTCAATACAGGCTAGGTTACAGTAACAAATAAGGAATCCTTCTCATACACCCTCAACCCTTTTTTCCATTGCAAACTAAATATACAGTATATTTAATGTATACTTACCAATTCTTTTTAAACTGTAATGCAACATAACAGTGCTGTTTGACACATTTAAAAATTACTATACATATAATGAGTTTTTAAAATGAACAGCATGTAAAAGTTATTAATGAAATGGGAAATGGTTATCTAGAGGTTTTAAGTGTTTGGGGATGTCCTGTGATACTGATCATATCTGAAAATAGTGTACGTATTTGAAATTAAATACTCTGAAAATCTGACCTTCACATGCGGTCTTAGAATGTATCACCAGCTAAAGTCAAGAAAACACTGCATATTTGTTTATTAATATTCATTATTAAACAAAATCAATTTTTCAAAAGTTGCATTTATGCTACTACAGGTGTTATAAATGACTCTTTCATATCCAATTTTCATAATTCAAAGAGTAGTTCAAACTTGATAACTACGCATTTTTCAAATAAAATCCAATTGGACGTCGATGTTTATATACGAAATAAACAATTTGGATTGGTTGCTTCCACCTACATGTTTTTATTGATGCCAAGGTGAACTGTTAAACAATGATAGCCCCTTAGAATCGGCAGGTCATTACATGCTGTCTTTACCAAAACTGAACGGTATTTCAAAACCCAAAATATATGTTCAGTGCTTAAATTTAGTATGTATTTTCATCATTTATAGGATGTTTAATGTTTTTTATATTTGGTTTCAGGTTTGGCTTCACTAGATGCTAAAAACTCTGGCAAGATGGGATTGCGAGCTATAATGTATTATCTCTCTACTACCTTTATAGCCATTATTCTGGGTATCATTCTTGTCTTGAGCATTCACCCAGGTTCTTATGATGGAGGTGTACGTAAGAGGAGCAAAAAAAAGAAGTACACCCCCTCCTCATTGGATGCTTTTCTTGATCTGATCAGGTAATAGTCAAGTTATCTGGTCATTATTTATAATCTAGTCAAAATTACCAGTTCTAAAAGCAAATATTCTTTAAAAGTGGGCCTAATAATTCTAAATGACATATAGACTAGTTAGTTAAAACATGGAAGTAAGGGGAGATAAGTTGCAGAGGAGGTAGTGCAGATGGATGTCATAGAAAATAACAATAGTTGCCAACTTAAGCTGTATTTTAATTTTTCTTATCCATGTAATTGAAAATGTTTCAATTAGGAAGATCTAACTGTTTAAGTTATTACCAAAAATTAACACATATCACTAAAAAAAAAGATTACAAAGACAGTTTGTGTGGAAACACAAACTCAAAATCGGTCTCTGAAGTGGTCCAGCCAGGCAGGCTTCAATATTTTCAGTAAGAACATCCGAATGAAATTATATCAAAGACAAATGACAGATAGGAATGTAGAAAGAAGGTTGACAGATCTTATGTAGTGCCCCAGCAGATTAAAGGATAGATGAAAGTGAATGTAAAGTTAGATGTGAACCTGGCTCAACTGAAGTCTTAAAATTGATGTAATTGTTTTGTAAAGGCTCAATCTCTTATTTGAATTCTAAATTTTAAAAATTCATTTATTGATGCCAAAGATTATAGGGGAAAGAAAATGCAGTTTATAACACTATTATTAGTCTTAAATTATGTCTAACTTATAATGCATACTAAATAGATTTTTTTCTCTTTAAAAAAATAGTAAACATTGTCTGTGTGTAAATATAGTACTTTGTGTAATAAGTTATCAATAAAAATATTTTTTTTAAAATTAGAAAAATAATCTACAACCTATTGCATAAATGTGTTAAATCAAGATAAATGATTGTCTCCCCTGATAAAGAGGTTCCAGAGTTTGCTACTTTAATAGTTTGTAATGTAATTCCATATACAAACTGTGGATAACAATGTGGTATATAATATAACATTATTAATTGTCTTAAATTATGTCTAACTTATAATGCATACTAAATAGATTTTTTTCTCTTTAAAAAAAATAGTAAACATTGTTTGTGTGTAAATATAGTACTTTGTATAACATAAGTTATCAATAAAAAAAATTTTTTTTTAATTTGAAAAATAATCTACAACCAATTGCATAAATGTGTTAAATTAAGATAAATGATTGTCTCCCCTGATAAAGAGGCTCCAGGGTTTGCTACTTTAATAGTTTCTAATTTGGTGGGATATATACACTGTGGAAAACAATGTGGTATATAATATAACATTATTAATTGTCTTAAATTATGTCTAACTTATAATGCATACTAAATAGATTTTTTTCTCTTTAAAAAAATAGTAAACATTGTCTGTGTGTAAATATAGTACTTTGTGTAATAAGTTATCAATAAAAATATTTTTTTTAAAATTAGAAAAATAATCTACAACCTATTGCATAAATGTGTTAAATCAAGATAAATGATTGTCTCCCCTGATAAAGAGGTTCCAGAGTTTGCTACTTTAATAGTTTGTAATGTAATTCCATATACAAACTGTGGATAACAATGTGGTATATAATATAACATTATTAATTGTCTTAAATTATGTCTAACTTATAATGCATACTAAATAGATTTTTTTCTCTTTAAAAAAAATAGTAAACATTGTTTGTGTGTAAATATAGTACTTTGTATAACATAAGTTATCAATAAAAAAAATTTTTTTTTAATTTGAAAAATAATCTACAACCAATTGCATAAATGTGTTAAATTAAGATAAATGATTGTCTCCCCTGATAAAGAGGCTCCAGGGTTTGCTACTTTAATAGTTTCTAATTTGGTGGGATATATACACTGTGGAAAACAATGTGGTATATAATATAACATTATTAATTGTCTTAAATTATGTCTAACTTATAATGCATACTAAATAGATTTTTTCTCTTTAAAAAAATAGTAAACATTTGTTTGTTGTAAATATAGTCTTTGTATAACATAACTTACATAACTTAAACAATAAAAATATTTTAAAAACTTTTTTACAAAATATCTACAACCGTTTGCATAAATGTGTTAAAAATATGGTAAACAGTATCACCTCCCCTAATAAAAGCCTCAAGTGTTTGAGTGTTTAATAGTTAATAGTTCTAAAAGTGGTGTATTTTTATGAAAAAAGCTGCTTGCATAAGTGATTTAAAAAATTAGATTTTTGCTTTCATAAAAGAAAAAGTAGCTGTAGCATCAGAGCTTTGAATGTTCTAAAATATTGTGATGTCGGATTTTCACTATCTTTTCTAGTTTATGAGTTCTAAACGGGACAGACAGACAGACGGACAGACATTTCACACAAAACTAATAGGGTCTTTTCCCCTTTGGTGGGCCTCTAAAAATCTACTAGTCTCTTTTTGTATGATTGTAACATCCTACCTAAAAGATCAACCATAGTTCAAAAATTTTATCCCTGAATGTTAGACATTCGTTGTTTTTGTCACCATCAATATCTGACTGAGGCCTTAAATACCTGGGAAAAAAAACTTTCTTTTACAATGAAAAATTTAAGTATGTAGTTCCATGAGTTGTGAAAGTGGAATTCTGCAGTTTCAAAACTAAAATCCATTTAGTTGTGATAGTATTTTCAATTTACCTCCTCCCTGTTTAAGCACATAATTATAAATCCTTTCCCACCCCTCTCTCCCTCTCTCTCTTTTATCATAAGATTTTTTAATTTGTTACCGGGGGGGGGGGGGGGGGCGCAGAAGTATTGGATTATAGTTACAAGACAATTAAATGACATATAATATTTATCATAACCACAGAAAACTTTTGTAGCAATGACCTCATAAAACAAAACTGTCAGCTTAGAAAAATTTAACTTATGTAGCCTAGCCTATTGATGAATAATAGCTAAAACTAGAAACAATTTGATTGAGCTGGGATTTAATGGGTTAAAATTAGCTAAAATATACAAGGTAATATTTTTTTAAATTGTGTACATCTTGCAGAAATATTTTCCCACCTAACATCATCCAAGCTTGTTTCCAACACACATCCACTGTGTATGAAGTCAGCGCTCCAGAGGAGTTCATCACCACCAATGCCACGGAACTGAACAGCACAGTGGCAACAACCATTACAACCATCATCACCACCACCCAGAAAAGTATTGTGGATCTCTCCACTAACTCGACCAATGAGACCATTATCACAGAGACTGTCACAAAATGGGTCAGAACATATCCAATGTCAGATGGAGTTAATGTTCTTGGTAAACAAAAATGATTTTGCACTACTCTTAAGCCATCGGCCATTATACTGCTAAATTAGCTTTTTTTTCATGTCTTTAAACTTGTAAGGATCAGAGATTTTAGTCTTATTTTCAAAAATCCCCCTTCTAAAAAGTGTTTAATATTAATATAAAGTTTCCCCATTCAGACCTTGCGATCTATGGGCAGATGATGTTAAGGTCATCTTTTTCTTTAGCCAAAGGTTAATAAGCAGGGAGTCATGTGGCCAGCACAATAACCAACTGCCTTTACTTTCCCCAACTAAAGTCAGGTACCTATTAAAGTTTGGTGGACTCAAAGTTGCCCATAAAAAATCTGGAAATTCAAAATCCCCACATTTAACCACTCAGCCACCATGCCCAAAAAATATTAATATATATTTGTTTTATTCTTGAAGAAATTTGTCTTACAATTATGCATTACGCTTAACACATGACAGAGCATTGTAGTGTCTCTCTGTGAAAATTGGCGCACAAATTGCTGAGGAAAAGAGAACATATTATGTATGTATCAGAAACGAAAACTAGACCAATGACAAATTTTACTCCAACAGAAGTAGAAGTATTTTATGGGAGGGCTGTAGAGGACTTCTTTGGGGCATTGAATAAGTGAATATATGACATTTAGTAGCCTAAAAACTTTTATTAGCTCTCAGTCTTTCCACAACCCAAGACATATGTGTAGAATGCTACTAAAAACAAAACTATTCATTAGCGCTAGTGCTATCTAAATGCTTGTCAGTTAATAGAAAATACAATAACCATGCATATTGTATTTTCTATACAGTGGTTTACCCCTCCAGCAGTATATCCTTGTTTATCAGTTAATAGGAAACCTTCAAAAAAAGAAGGAAAGTTCTTGTAAAAAACTTTCGGCATCTGGTTCGCAGTCAAATTTATAAGTTAAACATGGAACGATATGGTTTTTTCCAAATTTTCTTTTTACATACATATCGTATTAGTTTGTAACTTCCAAAAGAAAATGACTATGTATTAAAAGCCACTTTTTAAAATGTTGATTCAATTAAACTTCTGCCATCTCCATGCACCCACCAAATGAAGTATGTGATTAATCAATCTTTGGATTGAGCAGACAATTACTTTAAATTAATTAATTTATTTTTAGTTTTATTTGAATTTCAATTGGATTGCAATCTTTGTGACTGTGTTAAAAATCCATACATTTCATATTGACTCACACAAGCCTTATTCACAGTTGATGCACTGATTAATGTTTTAGTGTTAATAATTTACATTCTGTGGTATTTTAGTATTTTATACCTTGATGAATATCTTCCCTTTGCAACTTCTTGTGTCACTATATGGCTAATCCTTAATACAGATCCACAGTCTCAGACTTGACATTTGTAATCACCATACCTGCAGTGTTTGCAGCCAGTTTACTACTTGTAATGTCTTCACTATATGCTTTCCAGTACCCCTCCTTTATGCTTGCCCTCTATTTAAGGCTGTCATTTGATTTTTTTTCTCATATAGATGCTGACATAAATATATCATGTTTTTAATTTATTTCATTTCTTTAGTTAAGCTGACCAGTAAATGTAACATTATATACTGGGGAACCAAAGTTTGAAAATAGAATTTGTTTCATAGTTGATACAATGAACCTTTTTTTTTTTTAATCTTGACTCTGTACGATTCTGAACTCTTCCTCAGGAATCATCACTTTCTGTACAGCCTTTGGTATTCTCATCAGCAACATGGGCCCTAGAGGTCAAATAATGATTGACTTTTTTCAAGTTCTGAATGAAATTATCATGAAAATGGTTACTATGGTAATGTGGTAAGAGACTAACTTTTTCTTATTCTGTTCTGTACGAGAGGCAAGACATTTTTTTTCCCTATTTGACAACTAAAGCAATTTCAAAATTTCTAAGCATTACTCAAACCAAAAAATGATTGGTCCTACTCGGTGCTCCTTTTAAACAGCCATCAATTTGTCAGCTCTAAAATGTTGCTATAACATGCAGTTGCTTTGTTTCATCAAGCAGTAGTTTTTTATTTTACTTTACTTTTATTTTACTGCAAACATAAGTATTCACTATTCTAGTGGTCAATGAAATATTTTATTTCATTTATGTTCCAAATAGCTCTTCTAAAAACAAATTAAAATCTTGGCAATGGTATATAATTAACTACTCTGGTTTACTTAACTACTAGACTTCGGGTAGTATAATAGAAAGTTAAATTAATAATATTCCTACCAGTGAGAAAGAGCCTACCCGTACAACAAAGCTATGCACTATGCTCATTAAAAGATATAATTTTTTTTTCAAAATCACTTAAAGAGATGGTATTATATTTTTCAGGTATTCACCAATAGGTATCATGTTCCTTATCACTGGTAAAATTCTAGAGCTTGATGACCCTGCAAAGGTTGGAGAACAGCTGGGGATGTATATGGTCACCATTCTTCTGGGGTTGACAATACACACATTGATCGTACTGCCAGCAATTTATTTCATTATTGCCCGCAAAAATCCATATCTTATATTTTGGGGAGTAATTCAAGCTTGGGTGACTGCCCTTGGCACAGCTTCTAGGCAAGTGTAGCATAAATATTTTATTTTGTTTCAGATTTAAAAACATTATTTCTAAATACACTGATTGAATTATCTATCTTATGCATGTCATTGGGATAATCTAATTGTTCATGTTAATTAGAAATTTATATTATAAATTAAATTGCTTATTCACTGATAATAGCCTACTGGCTAATTTAGGCAATCTATTTCATTCTTAAATGACAAATGAAAGAAAAGAGACATTCTATTTTGTGTTTTATTATAATTAAATTAGTTTTATAATGGATTGTTTGAATATGCTATGTTATCAAGTGTCTTTTATGCATTAGAATTTCTTCTAAATTGTAACTTTTGTCACTGATTTTAAATTAAGTCTGTCAGAGAGTTTACTTCACATTTTAGATGTTTACAGTAATTAATCTAAGGCTTCACTTTTCCAGCACAGCCACTTTGCCTGTTACGTTCAGGTGTCTTGAGGAGAACCTTCACATTGACAAGAGGGTGACGCGGTTTGTCCTTCCCATTGGTGCCACCATAAACATGGATGGAACAGCTCTTTATGAAGCTGTGGCCCCAATATTTATTGCACAGATGAATGGCATGGAATTAGGATTTGGACAAATTGTGGCTATCAGGTATAAGAGCTTATTTTCAGCCATTTTCATATTCATTAAAATTAGCCACTAGAGTAAAGCCAACTCCTACTTATTCTTCATTTAACAGCAAAGTTGGATTGTTATGTTAAATACATGATTTATTAAACTATCATTGAAGCATTAATGTGTTTAAAGAAGTAGTATATTTGCTAAATAAAAGCACTCAGGATCACACCGAGCTTCAATAAGAACAATCAAATGTATTATACTTGAAAAGATGATTCTCAGGCAACAAACCTAAGCTTTGTAAAAGACATACCAATAACTAGATGCATACATGGATGGCTCATGAGAAATACTGCATTCCTCATTTATGTTCAGACTCAAAGACAAACATTTTTTTTATTACATGGATGGCTGCCTGGTTGTGTGGTATGTGGGCCAGACTGTCTTTCTGCCATCTTGATGGTCCCGGCCTCATACACTTATACTGCCAACCCTTGTCATCCTGAGGGACTTTTGGACTAGGAAGAAGTTTATTTTTAGCTCTGAAGGAATATCCGAAACATGCATAACATTTTACGAAAATTGTGTTCAATCTTTTATTGATTTGATTTTAGCAAAATAAAAAAATTTAATACTTTCAATATTTCACAATATATATCTTTTTATAAAGTTATTACATTGTATTATAATTATCTCTGAATTTATTATTTATTAATGCTCAACATTTTGAATAAAAGATGCTCATTTTTATTTTAATTCAACTAGCCTGACAGCTACTTGTGCTAGTATAGGTGCAGCAGCTATCCCTAGTGCTGGATTGGTGACCATGATCATGGTACTGACATCTGTAGGTATCCCAGCTGATGACATCAGCCTCATTCTGGCAGTTGATTGGTTCTTGTAAGTACATTGTACAATTACTAGCTACTTATTACAATTACTAGCTGGTTGAGTGGTATGTACTTCATGGTCCAAAGCTAGAACTCTACTAGCTTTCTTCTGCTGCCTTCTTGCAGGACAAAATAATCTTCATTTCTGAAGGAATGTAAAAAAAAAATTTTCAAACAAAAACTAATGATTTTTTCAAACTAAAATATATTTATGTATCTCTTTAATTTAAATTAATGCTTGTCAGGGGGGTGTTTTCGGGCTCATCTAATAAATGTCATCGAAGATAAGAACAAATGAAAACATCATCGATTAACCAACAATTGTTAAAACAAACAATATTTAATAATACATAGTTATAACTTAACAAGGTATTCCCCTAAGTATCAATTTCATGGTGGTGATCATTACATTAATAATTGTTCAAATAAAAATAACACACCTTCCACACAACCACTCCATCTCGGCACCCTACAGAACATCAACTTCATATATCTCCAACAACGATAGTTAACAATACGGCTCCAAGGGCAAAAGGCGACACTCTTTCCTATAGCTTCAAGCCTAACACCCTGAAATGAAAGAAAACCTAGATCTAGCAATGCTGCTGCAATAAAGAACTTTTCATTAACGACACCCGTACCGAAAGATTAGCCTACTTACTAAAACTATGTACTTATGTACTGTTAAAATGGGGAAACAGATAACCAGCTAACAAAAGAAGCTCTCTCTCCACTGCGGAAACTAAAGATGACGTAAACATACACATACACAATATTCTAGACAACAAAACGCACCTAATGCAAACTACTTCCTATACACTAAAACACAAATAAATACAAAAAAAAACATCACGCACGCACGACAATACTTATTAATATTTTTTACTGAGTAGTTTTAATAGCCTACATTTTTACAGTGCTTTTTTGTAAAAAAATAAAAGGTGTTGATACTCAATGATGGATTACTAACTTGTTACTACCAGTACAAATAAATTAGTAAAAAAAAAAAGTAGGCCTAAGAATTTTTTCCCCACATTGAAAAATGTGCGTATGGTCACAAAAAAAAGCACTTCATTTGTAATGAAAATTACAGGCTTATACTATACTGAAGGATATTAACTTTTATAAATGCAATAAAGGGAATGCTAATTATCTTACAGTGGTGAAAAAGATTTAATAATCAAAGTAAGTCTAATGCTATGCAATTTTGATGCTGGTATTAAGTCACAAGTTATGAAATTAAATAGTTGCTTCAAAAGCTATGCAACACTACATTAAATTATGTCAAGGTCATCATTATAACAATTTAAACAATACCTGGTAGTTTTATCAAGTAACTTCTGTTAAAATTTATTATTGTAGCTATTCATATCTAACATTAAAATTTGAAAATCTGTTTGCAGCTGTAAATAAGTTCCTTTTTCTTATTTATTTGAAATCTAAAACAAATAAAAAAAAACATTTGACTCTTTACAAATATTTTACTTAGAATTCTTTAACCAAAATCTATACAATTATTTATGAGTCATCAGTTTTGGTTTAGATTAATATAACTGTGTGCATTTCAATAGCAGTCATTGCTTTTAAGATTTTTTTATATAGGATTTTATTTTTGAATTCTTTAGGGATCGCTTCCGTACATCAACCAATGTGTTGGGAGACAGCTATGGAGCTTGCGTGGTGGAACACTTATCCCAAAAAGAACTTCAGCTGGATCCTCATGTTATTGATGATGGACCTGGATTAGACCTTCATGAAAATCAGAAAAGAAAATCTTTGACTAACAGCCAAAAAGGTGGCATAGAAGATCAACTTTAAGTGCTTTGTTCTACTTATAATTTCAGGATGAATGAAAAAAAAAAAATTAAAATTGAGCATAAAAACTGGATTAAATTTTATGCTATTTTTTAATTCAATTCTATTTTAACCTGTTTGTGGTTTTGGACTTTTCTGCCAAGATCTTAGGGCATTTATTCTGATATGTGTTCATGTACAGTTTTCTTCATTGTTCTTATTTTTAATATACTTTTTAGTCATTGATTAGAAATACTAAATACTTAGAAGTATTTTTTTGAAGTCCAAAACTTTTTTATATTTACAAAATTTTATTTTTCTTTGAAATTCTTTATATTTACTTTTTCATTAAAAAAAATATTTTTACCTACAGTTGGGACAAAATAAATAAATAAATATCTAAATATTGATTGACCTGGCTAAATGTTCATGGTTGTGTAATTTCATTGGTGCTGCATAGATTAATATTTTATAGCAGTTTATTTGATTTGAAGCAAACAAAATTAAAATTGTACATACTGATTTGATTTGGAAAAAAAAAAATTGACTGACATTTTAAGGAAACCATTCTAGACCAGTTTATGCTTTGGAACATTGAAGACACTTTACCTCATCATTTTTGTGTTGAAAATTAATTTCACAATTGTTAAGTTGCTAATAAAGTCCACACTTGTTAAGTTGCTAATCAAGGCCATACTTTACTAAGTTGATAATCAAGGCCATACTTAATGAGCTGGTAATCAAGACAATACCTTACTAAAAAGGTAATCAAAGCTGTCTACTGCCAAGTTGGGTTTTATTTATATCTAGGAGACATAATATTTCATCATCATTCATTCGTTATTCTCTTCTTTATGATATTTCAATTGCACGATCATTATTTTTTTCATTTTTCAGCAAATGTTTGTATTTCGTTTGAAAGTTTATTGTGCCATAATACCAGTGAGCATGAAATATCACATCAGTCTATATTGAAGAGCACCAACAATAATATGCTTTATTTAAAATGATTTCATATGTGCTATATTTGACTTTTGTAGTTTTCATGAAAGGACATGAGGACATCTGTATGCTTACATCATAAGTGAATCTGCAGGGTTTTTTTTTTAGGCAATGGGAGAATCTATAGATAATCGGACTTTATATAGGCACATATATATATATATATAATATATATATATTATAAAGATAAGGACATTAACAACAGGATAGCCAAAGCAATGGGTACCATGTCACGGTTGCAGAAAAGAGTGTGGGACAACATATTGCTGACTAACAATACTAAAGCCTTAGTCTACCGGATCCTGTGTGATGAGCACTTTGCAATATGGAAGTGAAACATGGTCAACCTGCTCATGGCAGGAAAAGAAGCTGAATGTCTTCCACATCCGATGCCTAAGGTGGATCTTTAAAAGAAGGTGGCAAGATAAAATAACCAATAAGAAAGTACTATGAAGAGCAGGGTACCAGGACATCTGCTGTGCTATCAGCAGCAGACGCCTTGGCTTGCTTGACTACGTTCGTAGAATGCTAGTAGGTCAACTTCCACTAGACATCCTGTAAAGCAATCAAACTGAAAGTAAAAGAGCCACTGGTCGCCCACTTTTATGGTATACGAATGTAAGCAAACGCAACATGAAGCTCTTCAAAATTGACACTAGTAGCTAGGAAAAAGTGGCACTGGATAGATCCACAAGGAGAGAGAGCATAAAGGAAGGGTGTCAGATTGCAGATGCCATACTCAACAGCAGCAGAAAGAAGGGTGAAAATGCAATGGCGCCTGGTGATTACATAAGCCCAACCTGTGACCGCAGCTGAGCATCAAGGATTGGCCTCTTTAGTTACACATTCTAATAAACCATGACAATATTCTGAATGCTTGCTCACACCCAGAAAAAAAACAGCATTGAGTCCCTTAACATGTTGCTGGTTTTTTTTTATTTGATATTTTACATGTGTGCATGTCATACATTGTTACATCATATTTAGACATCAAATGGGTGTATCTAGTGATGGACAAAATCTTGCTGGCTCACAATCTCTCCAATCCCACTTTCTCAAACGAACACATGTACTACATGGTATAATTGTGTTGTAATCACTATCACTTGTTATATGACAATTATTCATGGCAATTTAACTTCTAAACAGAAGTATTTTTAAGAGAAAATAGCAGTACAAATCTCTTACAATTGAAATAACAATAATGAGATTGCTGCAGGATCGCAACAAATAAAAACTGCCCAAAAAAATCTGTTTCAGAGAAATTTGATATCCCAGAAAACAGTTCAACAATATTTAATATCATCATGAGCAAACACAAATGGTTTGAGGACTTCACTAACAAGGGAAATAACTTTAAAGGATATTCCAATTGTTCAGTTTGTTAAGTTGAATTCAAGCTCATTTATATCAAAGTGACTTTCTATTCCTATCCTCTTTGATTTAAGCGGATTTCATTATATTTACATTCAGATCTACAAACTAATTAGTTGGTTGTGAGAATTATGTGATTGATCTTCTCAATATCATTTCCCCAATTTCAATTCCGCCAACACTATCTCCAGATTATCATGCAAGAGGGTTGATGACAAATCATACACAACTTCTCTCCGGAAGGAATATATTAACAAGACTAGCAAGACTTGTAATATTAGACAACATATTAATTATATGCATAAAAATTAGAAATTTTACTGTAATTTAGACTAGGCCTTTATGTAGTAAAATAAAAATTGTCATCATATGTGTGTACATATGTATATATATATATATATATATATATATATATATATATATATATATATATATATATATATATATATATATATATATAATGTGTTGTATTTTTTACAGAACATGCTATATTGATTTCACCCTAGTTTTAAAAAAAATTCATATTCTTGTTATACACACTTAAAATAATTCTTTGCATTTTATTTACACTTACCCTGTTCTCCTGAGAATTATATATACATATATAATTAAATAAGATCGTTGCATATGTTAAAACTTTACTGTATCTAGTCATACAATATGCTTTTACAATAAATCATTCTATTTTATGCACCTATACTTTTTATGTCTGTTTTGCTATTTTTTAACAACATAAGACATACAGTCAAACTTAGTTATAAAAAAAATCCATACAAATATTGAAAGTAGTTTCTTTAACACATATATATATAGATATAAATATTGTTATGGCATGATTAGGAATGGTTATTTGTTTCTGAAATAGGGGTAGTTTTGACTTAGAGACATTGACGTAACTAGTAAAAACAAGACTAGGTTTTAGGAAGCATAGCGAAATTTCAGCCGATGTAAAGATACAACTTTAGGATGCCTGAGAGATAGGAAGGTTTTTATGAACGTAGAGAGTTAGCTGACATTTGACAGTTCTCTTTGTTGCTATTAAACTTGTTGTTCAGTATCAGCATCAACTAACTTATATTGATTGTTCGGCCTTTCGCCTGCGTTATTGGATTTTGTTGAGCGCCTAACAATATATATCCAGTAATTTGTTCAACTATTCAAGTGTGAATCCAAGGTCTTATGAAGTATTGAAGATGCAGTATCTTGAAAAAAAAACAGGGTTTTATAAAAGGATGTTTGCTATAACAAAATTTGACTGTATACCTACACCTACGTATATAATATTCACTTATACTGTAGTTAATATGAGTGGGTTCGATGATAATTCTTCACTCATGTTACTCTAATGATGTGAAGCTTATTTACCTTTTTTTATATCTTTTACTCGTATGGTTATATTTTTAGTTTAACCTTTCAAGTTTTTTTTTCTTCTTTGATGTTTGTATAAGTTAAATATGACAGTGAAAGACCCTGTTTAATAAGCCGATTAGTATTTGTGTAAATTGTAAATTGCTTTTTTGTTTTACGTAATCTTTAAAATGATTATTGTTCAAAAGTAAAACCTAGTTGTGATTTAACTTGCCTATGTGTGAAATTAACAGCTGTAAATCTGATCCTAGTTCAATAAACAATTTTGACCTGAAAACTGAAGTCAATACTTGCCAGTGTGGTTGGTATGTGGGATATTCTGTGCAGATCCAAGTGCTTCCATGCTTATCATTTTTTAGATTTCATATCTTTCTATACCGCTTTGTGAAAACTTCAACTAAATGACAGCAAAAATTTGTTTAAAGAAGTTACCTTATCATGGATTACTATTCTTGAAGACTTTTACTAGTGAGGCATAGCGTTAAATTGTAACATCACAATATGACACTACTGCCTCAGCTTAGTATTGTTAGTACCTCTCAATGTCCTACCTTTCCTTAAGATATTCTGAATCAGTAACTCTTGGATACCCGGTAGTGTATTGGTTTGTGTATATTTTTTTTTTTGCAAAAAATATATAGTACCATATGTTAAACATTTTTGGTACCATTATTTACATATTATGCAAGTTTAACAAAAAAACAATACATTCAAGCATTTCTATTATGGTTTTTTTAACAAATTTTGAATTGTGAGATCTTTGGTATGTTCGTTTGACCACAGAGCTCTGATAGGTAACTGATATTTTTTTTAAATTCAAATCATCTTTCTTGCCTCCAAAAACCACAGGACTGTCACATGACATAACATAGTTTCTATGACTTTAGATATTTAATGCTCACAAAATTTATTGCAAAATGGTACTGTTTGACATTTAATATATACCAGCTTTTCTGACAATATATTGTGGCTATGAACAAAAAAAAACCCATTGTATATCTATAAACTTTTGAATTACCGTACTGTAATAGGCATTAGAGTTGCTGGTATAGCCAAAAAGAGATGAAAGCTAGCCAAGAAAAAGTTAAATAAAGATAGGCTCCATTTTTTTAAATGTCTAATTAAAGAAACAATTTCTTTTTTTTAATTGTAAGTCTAAAAAAAAAGAAAACAGAGCACTATGAGTTGGTCAAGGTCAAGGACAATATCTACTTGCCTTGTATGATATGAAGGTACTACATCTGTCATTGAAATAAAAATCTTTTTCTTCAAGTTTTTACCATTAAATTTTCAAAAACAATGCTTCACTTAACAGCTCAAATTCATTTTTTTGTTTCAACCCATTATTGTCTTGTTTTGACTTTTATTATCAAATTAAATTGATTTTCTTCTAAAAGAAATTTGATTTGTTTCATTTTTTAAATTTTATTTTAACATTCTGACATTCCATATCAAGCATGATGATTTATACATGTATGATAGCAAAGCAACAATGGAGCATCTCATAAAAATGAAAGCCTAGGCATTTTTCTATGCTCAGCTCAATGTGGCCCACACAGCAGACCCCCACATTTCCATGCATCTGATGTGTCCAAGAGAATGGCAGAGGCAAAATACAATTTAGCATCAGCCACATGACAGGTTTTGCTAGGGTGTAGAATTGATCTGCAAGCTGCCTAAGGGTGACCAGCTCCTGATTTTTTTCCTTCCCATGTTTGGCTTGAATTCTTAAGTGTGTTTAGCCAACCAAGGCTAACAAGCTCTTCTTGTCAGAAGTTTATTGGTTTAGGTTCCAGTTGCTCCATTTGCCCCTTCTCCAGTCAGTGATAACAGTTCCACCAGACCCAATATCTAAGGCTAATGTTGACATAAGTTATTTGAAACCCACCCATTAGAGGCATTTTATTGATAGTGAAATGCTTATATCCATTACCACTTCTTGCAATAACTTACATGCAGAACCATATAAATGGGCTTTCAATTTTATTTGGGACTACTGTTTCTTGCCTTAATGTGATGTGGAATGACTGAGCAAGTTTAAATATCAAAGGATATTCAGTAAGGTAAAAGGGCTAATGTTGATGTAAAACTTAAGGTATTAGAGGCTAAGAAATGCTTGTCATGGTCAATGCAAACCAGTGACAAATGCACTTTAAAATTGTTATTAACTTCTAGTGTAAGGTTCATATTGTTATTCAGACTTTTAAATATTGAGTTCATGATTATGAATGTAATAACATTAATTTGTTTGACATAATAGCAATGTCATGACTACATTGAACTAGGAACACGCGTAAGACGTAATCATCTTTTTTGAAGTAGAGTCTGTATTTCATAAGATAACAGGCTGTATTGATTATCTGTTATCCCGCAAAATATAATTTATAGAAAATATAACAGCTACAAAAAGAATAGAATGAACAAAAACATTGCAGACAGTTACCGCTTTATTCAGATTGTTTTGCTGTATTTTCAATATTAAGACCTGAACAGATAGCTACTGTACACAAGTTAAGTGAGGACAGGATTCAAAGCCAATATCAAGAATATTTTTTCAAGGATGAACTAAATTTGTGTATTGATGGCAAATCAGAAATTTATTGAACAAATACATACAAATATAGAGCATTTTCTTGAACTAAAGCAATATTATATATATATATATTATGTTCAGAAAGAATAACACAAATATAATCTATATATATATATATAGATATAAAAACATACTTGAAGAAACAATTGTATTTGTACAAATTATTATGCTCATAAAAAGTACAAAACTGAAAGATTAAGATAGCTCCAGATGTAATCAGCTGCATAGAAAACAACAATTGACACACCCCAATGGACCAAAATAAAAATGTCATTGTGGGCCATAATGTCTTTAGTAGCTACAAACAATACTATTAACATGTGTAACATTTAATCATCCCACACAAAAAATATATATATAAACAGCAATTTTTTATTACAGAAACATTTCAAATAGAGAGATAACATTGTAGGTTTAAACCATTAGTATGTTAAGAAAAGTTGTAGCTTAGCAATATAAAAACAAAACCAGTTATATATTTAAGAAACTTGTCAGTTTGGGATGACCAGCCACATGAGGAGGCACCAAACCCCAGTGCAAAGCCAACAGCCCCCTGGGTGAGTAAAGTGGTCATCAAAAACCACGATGGACGAACTATACAAGTTTTGGACCTTCCTTCAGACATGAAGATTATTATAATAACCTAAACCAAACCTTCATTTCATTGGCCAAATCATCATGACAACACTCAGGAGTACAAGCTAAACAACCAGGCAGCTAGAATTACCCAGCAACACAAGTACAGAATTTTTTCAAAATTGCTTAGAAAAAAATTTTTTTTTTTTTTAAAATTCTATTTCTATTCTATTTCTCTCAACAGACCTTTTAGATTCATGAATTACTTGAATTAGACTTTCAGACTGTCATTGTGTAGGCTTATTTAAGTGCTACAAAAAATTCATTCACTAGATCTATGTATAACTATAAATAATAATGTTAACTAACTAAAAGTGTAAAGAGATGGCCCCCTAAATATGCAATTGGTCAATGACAACACTCATACAAAATGTACATGATTGTCTGCAGGCACCATGTAAATAAAGCACCAAGATTCTGCTTGACGCTTACCTAAATACAACATGTGTAAAAATAAAAAATTCAGGACTTTGTACTGACTTGTACATGTACACAAAGAGATGGACTCACTGATCATAACTTTTTGAACAATTTTAATTACCTAACAACATCAAATAACATCAACTGCCTAGAAGTCCTAGGTTGTAAGAATGTGTGTAAATATGTGCATCCAATGTAGTTTTCTAATCAAGAGTATATTTTGGATAAACCATAAGTAATTGATATACCTAATAACACATGCTATGTAACTTTTATTGTACATTATTACTTTTTTTTTTTAAATAAATAACAAATCTTTATACATAAATGTAACAAAAATATCTACGGTATAGCAGTAAACATTTTATTCAATAATATCCCTTTGATATTTCAATTCTTCTTTTAAAAATGGTGCATTTGTATTTCGAAAAATTGTATAGTTAATGTAAAAAGACAAAGGTTTTGTATTTAAAAAGACCAAAAAGTAGACACTGTACCTATTTTAAGCACAATATAGAATATAGTGATCTTAGATTTTTATAGCACTTTTAGTTATTAGATCTAAAACTTGACAGACGGATGGACTACACAAATTTTCAGGAATGGCTAAAAATATGGATTTAGATCTCTATTTTTTCTTGCTGTTACATACATATATTAAACATAAATGAACAGCAGCAACAAGGACCAAGTTTTTAAATGAGAGAAAGTAGTGAATTAAATGCTAAGAAAATAAGGGACTGCGCCGACCAAGGCTCGAACCAGTGACCCTGGAAACGACAACACTGCCTAGCAATAACACACTAAGCGAACTTAGCCTCTAAACCATTAGAATGTCCAAGAAAAATTATTCTGGTCCAGAGTCATTTCGCCCATATGCAACTTACCACCCCAGTGGTCAATGGTCAAATGCCCTAGCTAGCCCCTCTGTGTGCTGTGTACTCAATCTTTGTAATGTAGGCTACTAGCATATTTTCACTGTCACTTTTATATGACATAAGTGGCAAGTATTTTCCATTTGGCTGCCTGGTCATGCGGTTTGCGTGCTGAACTATCGTTCTGACTTATCAATGGTCCCGGGTTGAAACCCTTCCCGCTTCCATCCCCCGTCGTCCGGCGGGAGGTTTAGACTAGGAAGTAATTATCTTCAACTCTGAAAGAACATTCGAAACATGTAAAACATTTTACAAATGAATTGGAAGTGGAATTATCAGAATAGATATGTCTCAATAAAAATGAAATGAAACAAAATACAGTACAAACTCACAGAATATCTAAATAATGAGCTAAGCCATAGAAATCTAAGTGTAAAAAAATTAAGTAAAATAAAAAAAAAACAGAAGAGGACAGGAGAACACTTGAAGGTATAGTGTTTGAGAGATCAGGTTTTCAAATAAAGCAAATGAATTTAAAAGCAATAATATCAACATTGGGTACCGGTCTCATTTTGAAAACAATAATTGCAGAAGAAATGCAGAAGAGAGAACAAGACAATGGTATCATCGAGATTGCATTAGAAAGTTAATCATAATAAAATATATATGTATATATATATATACATATATAAATTAATAATGTTTTTTTATGTTCACTTGACCAGAAATATTTTTTAATAGCACTTTAAAGAAATACACAAATCAAACAAACTGATGGCACTTAAAAAACACATGACATAAAACAACTAAGTATTCATATTAATCAAATTAAGTTTGAATCTGGTCGTTTTTAATGTTCTTGAATAGAGTTAAACATGGGATTGTCTGAGCTTAATAAGGGGTCATTTTCAATCTTTAGTTCACGTTTAAAAAAAGACACTCCTAAATCTCTAAGTCCTCTAAGGGTAAATGGAGTAGTGGCAAAGTTTTATACATCATCCTCCATTGCTGCACTCACAGGGAGCTAATGGAGTACATACAAGCTGCTAACTCATGCCTTTACTTCTGCCAAACTCTGTAGTACTAGTCTGCAGCTGCAGCTTGGCAACATTATGTTACACAACTAATTCAGCATCACAGTAATCAAGGAATGAGAGTATAAATGAGAAGCATGAGAGTATTGTAACGATTCTCACTATCCAGGCTCTCTACAAACTACTCCACAGGACACCACCAACTCAAAGAACTTGACAATTCAGGGATCAATAATAAGGTAGAAATTTAATATCCAATAAATAAATCACAGCCAATACTGTACAATTGGCAGCACATAATACAGACTGTAAAAATATTTCCCTGTTAACAACCGTACTAATTTATCAACTCTTGTACTGCTGTATCAAACTCCACTGGCCTCTACACCTTGTCTTAGACTTCAGACTTGCACTGAGTCCAAATGTTATGGACTGACATCACACACTGGGCTCATTGTGTCAGACTGAATAGTCTAGATCAACACCAAGGTGCCATCTCGTACTCCCGAGTTGACTTGATACTACTCTGCACTGAACCATCATAATGGGCTGTACAGAAACATACCACTGAACTGTGCTGTAGTCAACCGTACTGTAGCAAAACGTCTTGACTGTGACAACTCTGCTCTTTATATAGGGTCCCGCTGGCCTTCTAGAAACCGAAGGAACGTCACTTGACCATTCTGGTTGATCACTTGAGTACAGCCTACATGACTGGCCTGAGTAGTTTTCACTTTAGATGTTTCTTGAAACTTCAACAGTCATTGCTGTGCACCATCTTCACTACTACACCTTTAGGCACCACCACCAGTTATAACAGCATGAATGAGAGACTATGAATGTTTCCTATGTACAGTCATTTAATTTCATAACAATCAAGTGTTTGGCATTTATGTTGCAGAATTTCACACTTTTATGCATCATCGTGTTCATCGGTTTTATCATCAAATTTGTCTCCATATTGAGGTGAAATGTAATCCTAATTCCATGAGGTATGTTTATAGAAAATAACTGGGCTTTAGTAGATTGATTAGCACTAAGAAAATATGATACTTACTTGGCAATAATAATAATTTAATTTATCTAGCACTGTTAACAAACATGATGCAGGCTCAAGGTGCTATGGGAACAGAACAAAAATAGAGAATTAAGGTGTATACTAATCTAAATAAATTTTGAAATGGTAGGCTTAATGTTTTTCTTGAATGTAGTGAAGAATGCTGCTTGTTTGAGTTCAACAGAGTAAGTTCCAATCCTTTGGTCATGTGTTAAAAAACCTTATCTTTTGATCAGCTACTCGGTCAAATACAACACACAAAAGAAAGTTCCTAGACAGATGAACCTGTATAAAGTAGAAACAAATTGAAATAAACTGAGGCAAAATAAAATAAACCAATTGAAGTTTATATTCTTTCCATTATCGATCTGCCACAAGGATTCTTGTGAGAATACCTGTTCCGAGCATTTCAAGAGAATCACACTATTGAAATTATAAGGACACAATTACTGTAGTATTACAGCACAATGAGATCAAGTTACCAAAACAAAATATATATATACATACATATATATATATACATATATATATATATACATATATATATATACATATATACATATATATATACATATATACATATATATATATACATATATATATATACATATATATATATACATATATATATATACATATATATATATATACATATATATATATATATATACATACATATATATATATATATATATACATATATATATATATATATACATACATATATATATATATATACATATATAAATATATATATATATATATATATATACATACATATATATATACATACATATATATATACATATATATATATATATACATATATATATATATATACACACACATATATATATATATATATATACATACATATATATATATATATATATATATACATACATATATATATATATATATATATATATAAATGATATATACCGTATTTTTCGCCGTATAAGACGCTCCGGCATATAAGACGCACCCAATTTTAAAGGAGGAAAATCTAGAAAAAAAAGATTCTGAACCAAATACTGTACTAAAATATTTTATATCAACTGTATAAAGTAAACAGCAGTTTAAGAACAATTTTATGTCAACCATGTAACATATTAAGAACAATCTTTACTCTCATTAACAGTCAGTAAAGTCAGTAAACAGTGAAAGTAACAAAAATCAGTCTGTAATGTTTTTATTCGAACCCCAAGAATTCCTCGTCTTCGCTGCTATCAGAAATAAGGAAGGACAGATCCTCGCAGTCATTGTCATCACTTTCTTCCTCACTGGTGTCAAATAAGACGTCGTCTTCTGTTCCGTCCAAGGCATTACTAATGCCACACTTCTTGAAGGATTTTACAACAATGTCCTCCTTCACGGAGTCCCATGACCTTTTAACCCATTCACACACTTGTGGCACATTATGACGTAGGGAGGGCGGTGTGTCTTCTCCCCGTGATTCGGGGGCGGAGCTTGTGGAGCCATTCTTCTGCCCATCAATCATGGGCCTCCAATAGACTAGTGGGGGCGGAGCAAGACCGGCAGTATGAGGTAGGGAGGGCGGTATCTTCTCCCCGGGATTCGGGGGCGGAGCAATCCTTCTGCCCATCAATCACTGGCATCCAATCAGCGGGGCGGGGCAGAGTACGGACATCAGTAAGCATTGGCTGGAGGAGGCGGAACCAGGAGGCAGACATGCGGACATTTCAGGGCAGCATGGATTGATCGGGTGCCCGGGAGATATGCAGAGAAGCGGCGAAATTGTGCCCACACTGCCCAGCAAGGAGTGAGACTGCTCCGGGAGACATGAGGAGACGCAGCCTGCTCTGATGGATGGAGGTACCGGCAGTAAGCTCAGCATGATGCCCGTGCAGCACATGGTTAGACTGTCGGGAGGGGGGCATGGCGCGCTATAGGAGGGAGAGGGAAGCCCGAACACACACAGCCTGGCCGTGCAGGGAGGGTCACAGAAGTCACCACAGCCCGCAGTACGTGCCCCAAATCCAGCCCGCAGCACACACTGCATAAGGAAAGGACTGCGAGTAAGCGCCACACAAAGTTGGGGGCAGTTTTAATGCATGTAAAATGTGTATTTGCCGTATAAGATGCACCAACTTTCCCCCCCCAGTTTTGGAGAAGAAAAAGTGCGTCTTATACTGCAAAAAATACGGTATATATTTAATAAAGTTCCATTTTATACTAAATAACAAGGATAATACCTGGGTTTTTTTTATTTATAATATGACATTAAAAAACAAATGGCATCTTATTTTATGTTGCATAGTTTTGTTTAAAAAATCTAGCTCCCCTCAAACAGCAATACCATGCAACTGTATAAAGTCTTTACAAGGACAGATGTAGATGGTATAAAAAGAACCTAAACCAATCACTGGTAGCTGTCTGCAATGGTTGTGGCAAAATATATAGATCACAGCTAGGATTGGGAAGCCACATGAAATGCTGCAATTCTCTTTAATCTTCAGACTCAAAGACAATCTTTACTATTCTAGTTAGAACATATGAGATCAATTTTTCCCAAGTACCATTTGAACATGGAAATCAAATAAAAAATCAATCTACAATTGAAATGAAAACAAAAATGGCATTAATATTTTCTATTTTACCTGTTCTCCGTAAATCTCTATCTTCACCTATTTGACTGATATCTCTTTGTTCATCTAAGTTAATGGGACTGTGGTAAAGTTGTTCTGTCCCTAATGCTATATCTTGAATTCGATCGCCTACTTCCTGCACTGGCTGTGATGAATCATTAAGAATATTTTAGAAAAATCCAAAAATATTTTGAATTAGAAATGATTTTTGTTTCAGAAATGTGCACAACCTTTAAGGTTAAAATGTCATTTAGTCTGCTTTTAAATGGTGCCAAAAAACATTAGGAAAAATCAATTTATTTGAATAGTGCTAGTGCAACTTATTTTCTTTTAAATTTTATTTTTTTAATTTTAAAACTTCCAAATCAAACAGACTAGATGAATTTTCAAATGGCAATAATTGTAAATAATATAATGATATATTTATATTAAGGCAAGTGCATGTGAATAGTGTTGTAACCAGTGGTGTTGTATGGTTATTACTTACTTACTTAGACTTAGGTCCTCCCGCACCGTTCTGCGCATTGGGTGGCAAGCTGTCTCCATAAAGATCTGTCATTGACAATGTCTGAAGCCTCCTCCCACCTGGTGTCCAGTGTTCTGAGATCCTCCATGAAGGTGTGACGTCAAGTTATATGAGGACGCCCCTGTTTGTGCTTTCCTCGTATTGGCCTCCATGTCATTGCAACTCTTGGTATGCGTAGTTCATTTTGTTGTAGAACATGCCCCGCAAACCCCATGCGATGCTCTGTCACAACCTCACTAAGTGTTCGATTCCCAGTTCAGAAAAGGATTTCCTTGTTTGAGACCCGATCTGTGTATCCCAAAATCCGCCTCAGACATTTTTGTTGAGCCACACTTAGTCTCTTCTCAATTATGACAGATGACTTCCATGTCTCACATTAATATGTTGCAGTTGGAGTGATGATTGTGTTGAGAAGGTGTATTTTTGTCTCGAGTCCAATGGCTTGGCTTGTCCAAGTAAGCTGAAGCCTTTGGAAAATTCTCCCTGCCTTTCCTATTCGGCACGCTACATCATGGTAGGCATCCCCATCATTTGTTACTATGCTGCCAAGGTAAGTGAACTTGTCCAACTCTTCAAGCTTTGACTCACCAAGTCTGATGGGGACACCCTTTGCCTTATATCCCACTCGCAAAATTTTAGTCTTATCCAAGTTTATGCGGAGGCCAATTTTGGGTGCCTCTCTGTCTAGGCTCTCCGTCATTTCTTGTATGCATTTATTTGTAACCCAGTAGTGCAACGACATTGGCGAATTCCAAGTCCGCCATTCGGTTTTGTTCACGCCATGGAATACCAAAGGCAGTCTGGTTCATTGCTCTCCTCATTATGTAGTCGATGGCTAGGAGGAAAAGGAAGGGAGATAAGATGCACCCCTGTCTCGATGCTAAAAAAACTCTATTGTTCCTTCTTTTGTTTTAATGCAGAAACTAGACTGACTGTATAGGTGTCGTAGGATATGGACAAATTTTTCTGGGATGCCGTATTCTCTAGCTATTTTCCATAGTTATTCTCGGTGGACACTATCAAAAGCTTTCTTAAAGTCTACGAAACTGATCGTTAGCCGTTGTTGGTACTCAAGACTTTGTTCTATGATATTTCTTAGAATGAAGATCTGCTCTGCACATGATCTGCCTCTTCGGAAGCCTGATTGGTTATTATGTTTTAGTAATTCTAGTCTATGTAAATTTAGCAATCTGTGAAAATAATGCTGAAAAGTAGCATAAAATAAATAATCACACAATATTTTATAAAGGCAAAATATAAATACATGATTCCACAGTTTAAGTATTAAAATAAAGCAAAATAAATAACTGACTCCGATTTTTTTCTTTTTCCCGTTTTGGATCTAAGAACAGATTGATTAGAAATATCAGATTCTGTCATGTGTGAATACTATGTTTCTTTTAAGCTTTCTAGGACTGTTATGAGATATTTTTAAAATGAACTTGAGATTTAAATCCACACTGTTATCAGCAGCCTTGACTGGCATGTTCACAGAATTCCAAAAGGTCGACTACCACAAGACATTCTGTATGCTGTTCTAATAAAAGGCAGGAAAGCTGCAGGTCACCCACATTTAATGTATACCGATGTATGTAAACTCAACATGAAGCTCTTCAAAACTGAGGTAAAATGAGGCACTGGATAGATCCAGATGAAGAGCAAGCGTAAAGGAAAGGTCTGGTATTGCTGATGGAGTACACACAAGAAGTAGAAAGAGGGGTGAAAATGTTACAATGTCTAATGATTACAGATGCCCAACCTGTGACTGGGTTGTGACTAGGTTTTAGGGGAAGATAGGGAAAGAGCAGCCAATGTAAGCAGACTACTTTAGGATGCCTTAGAGATAGGAAGCTTGTTATGAACTTGGAAAGTTAGCTGATATTCATAGGTTCCCTTCATTGCTATTAAACTTCTTGTTCCGTATCAGCAGAGACTACCTTATATTGATTGTTCGGCCTTTCATCAATGTTTTAGGATTTTCATTGAATGTTATCTGCATTACTTAAACATGGCGGAAGCGCCTAACAGTATCAAGGATTGCCCTAAATAGCCACATGAGAAGTTGGCAAGGGAAAAGTTTGTCCCTCAGGATGCAGATATGCCAGACATTTTAGATTAGTTTCCAGAACAACAAACAATATATTTTGACTACATTTAGTTACTTGACATGTCTTCTAATTTTAACATGGAACACATGAACTTTTAAAGTAAATTAGTGAGATGCTGAAATATTAGCACACTGAGAAGAACTGGGAACTTTAGAGAAAGTGAGGGACACAAGAAATAAAACAAAAGAACAAAAATTATGGAAAAAAATAAACTTGACCACTAACTATTCTTACTAGCTGTACTTACTATTCTTTCAGGGACAGGGGTTTCCATAACAGCACCAGCCTGCTCTTCATATACAGGATTTTCTTCATTATTTGGTTCATTCATGATTTAAAAACAAAAAAATCTAATAATAATTTGTAATTCTTTTCTTCTTTATTTAAATCTGTTTTCAACTGAAGGTGTCGTATGTCTCCTGGAGCTAAGAACGCTAAAACAAACAAAAAAAAAAAACTTCATCAGGCATGCTAGCTTTAGTTTCCTTATGTTTTTGGGTTATTGGGTATATTCACCTTCATGTCACCTATGATGCTATCCCTTAGTCTGTTGGACCATTGGGGCACCATGCAAGATTTGCCGACCATCTTTCTCATCTTTTTATTTCCAGGTACTGTTCCAGACATGCCTACCCTCAAGACCCAGAATGTGGAACACTCAGGTTGAAAATGTGGAATTTTAGGCCCCAATGTGGAACATACACGCGTTTACGTTTGTCTGCCACATTGTAGGCAATAAATAAAACTTCAATTATATTACTTTAATAACAATACTAGTTAGCTTATTATAAATTAGATGTAAATAGTATAATTAAAAGTAAGAAAACCTTTAATTCATAATTATGTCCTTTGTTTAAAATCAATAGCTCCAACTCCTATATTATATCAATTATATGATGAATTCTAACCAAAATGTATTCTAATGACCTAGGCTCAAATGTTACTATCTATTTTTATTTGTTACTACTAGATCTAAATCTATTGACTAGATCTAGTCTAGGTTATTCTAGATCTACTTGATTATCTATCCTTTTCTAATTTTGGGGTCTACTCTAGTCACACTAGAATGTGACAAGATGTTGTCTCTAGTTCGAGATCTAAAATAATTTAAGAGTCTATTAGTTACTAGTACTAGTCTAGATTATATCTAATAAGTCCTCTTAGTCTAAGTACACAGATTATAATAATTATATTATAGTTATAGATCTAAATATTTATGTCTATAGTCTATAGACTTCAGGACTGTTTGATTCCTTTGATGCGGACACTTCTAACCCATACAATATCCTAAACACCATCCCAAAACAAACTCACTAACCACTAGCCAGATCCACTCCTGTTAAACCTAAATCTACTAAAATTAATACAACAGCCTCACTAAACAAACCTACTAAAGAAGTAATACCAAAATACCTTAAAACCTTAGTAATAAATTTTCAGAGCATTAGGAACAAAACAGCAGACTTAGAAATTTTATTAGAATGTGAGAAACCAGACATAATTGCAGGAACAGAAACTTGGCTACATCCTGAAATTTATAATGCAGAAATTTTCAATAGTAATTATGAAATTTTTAGAAAAGATAGGGCTGATAATCATGGAGGAGTTCTTTTAGCAATAAAAAACACTCTTATAGCAGAAGAAATTACCTTACCTAACTCCAAAAATATAGAATCTACATTTTGTAAAATTAATACCACCTCAACATCCCTAATAATAGGCAGCATTTACAGACCACCAAATTCTAGTTTAGAATACATGCAGGAACTATGAAATCCGATTACTACACTTAAAGAGACAAATAAAAATGCAGTTTTTTGGATTATGGGTGATTTCAACCTACCTGATATAAATTGGAAAACACTAACCATAGATAAACACCGAAACCTTAAGGACATAAATGAGCTTTTCATAGAAACTTTACACAACCTAAGTTTAGATCAAATCATTAAAAAGCCAACTAGATTAAACAACACATTAGATCTCTTCTTAACCAACAGACCTGGATTAGTAGTTGATTATGATATTATCCCTGGTCTATCAGACCATGAGATCATAAAAATACACAGTCAGATAAAAGCAGTAGCCAATACAAAACCCAAAAGAAAAATCTTACTCTGGAATAAATGTAACCTAACACAACTACACCAAGCTGCATTAAACTTTCAACAAACATTCTTATTAGAAAAAGACATTAACCAACCAGTCGATGACCTCTGGAATTTCATCAAAAACCATCTTAAAAGCATTATAGAAAATCATATACCAACTAAATACACATCAAGCAAAATAAATAAATGCTGGTTTAATAATAGACTAAAGAAGCTTTGTAAACAGAAGGAAAACCTATATAGAAAATTTAAAGAAACCAAGGCAGAAAGAGTTCACAAAAAGTATATAAAAATTAAACAACTAACCCAAAAAGTAAGCAGACAGCTGCAGAGTGAATACATAAACAATGTAATATCTAAAGATAACAACAAAAACCTATGGTCATACATTAAGTCTAAGAAAATGGAAACAACAGGCATAGCGCCATTAAAAGATGAACATAACATAATACATAATGATAATGAAACTAAAGCAAACATCCTAAACAAATACTTTGCATCAGCATTCTCAGCCCCAGGAGACAAAGACATATTTCTTAATTTGAACCAAGTAGACAACATAGAAGATTTAGTAGTACAAGAAAATGGAATTCAAAAACTATTATCCAACACCAAACCAAATAAAGCATCTGGACCTGATGGTATTCCAGCTAGATTCTCAAAGAACTAAGCAATGAGCTAGCCCCAGTGTTCAAAATACTCTTTCAGGCATTGCTTAACCAGGGCAGAGTACCAAAGGACTGGAAAGAAGCTAATGTCACCCCCCTATTTAAAAAAGGAGAAAAATCTGATCCAGGAAACTACAGACCAGTATCAATTACCAGCATCACATGTAAAATCCTAGAACACATAATATGTAGCAACATCATAAACCACTTAGACAAACATAATGTTATCACCCCATACCAACATGGCTTTAGGAAATATAGATCATGTGAAACACAACTAATAGGACTAATTGATGATTTTTCAAAAGGTTTAGATAATAATGAGCAAATAGATGCTATTTTACTAGATTTTTCCAAGGCTTTTGACAAAGTTCACCACCATAGTTTGCTTAAAAAATTAAAATATTTTGGCATTAATGGACCACTGCATCAGTGGATTAAAGATTTTCTGATAGGGAGTGAACAAACTGTAATAATAAATGGCTCTAAATCAACACCGATAACAGTAAACTCAGGTGTACCTCAAGGAACAGTCTTGGGTCAACTACTATTTTTAATTTACATAAATGATTTACCAAATAGCATTACTTCAGGAACAAAAGTCAGATTATTTGCAGATGATTGCATAATATATAGAACAATAAAAACAACACAAGACACAGATATTTTACAAAGAGAATTAGATGAATTACAGAAGTGGGAATCAAATTGGAGCATGTCTTTCCACCCAGAAAAATGTCAGTTGTTAAGAGTAACAAAAAAACTAAAACAAATTAATTCCACTTATCTTATTCATGGCAAACCAGTAACACAGACTAAAAACGCAAAATACCTAGGTGTTATAATAAATGAAAAACTGTCATGGAATCCACATATTGATGAAACTACAAAAAAATCCAACAAAGCATTAGGGTTTATTAAAAGAAATTTCCATAAATCAAATAAGAACATAAAACTAAAATGTTATTTAACCTTGGTTACGCCAATAATAGAATATGCATCCTCCGTTTGGGACCCCTCAACTCAAGAAAACATTAAGAAACTGGAACAAACACAAAATAGAGCAGTGAGATTCATAACAAACGAATATTCACATTTGACTAGAGTAACACCATTAGTAAAATCACTAAATTTAGAAAGCCTTTAGGACAGAAGACTCAAAAGTAAAGTAGCAATTATACATAAAACACTGAACCATAATCTTCAAATACAAAAACAAAACTTAATAAAATACTCTGAAAGATACAAAAATAAAGGCAATAATAAAGGCACATTCCTCGTCCCCTATGCTAGGACAAATTTGTACAAATGCTCCTTCTTCCCTAGTGCTATTAGAGCATGGAATGGGTTGCCTGAGCTAGCCAGAAAAACTAGTGACTTGGCAGAATTTAAGTCATTGGTTAATATGCATGACTAAATGCATGACGCGTAGGACGTAATCATCTTCTTTTTTGAAGTAACGTCTGTATTATATAAGATAAGATAATAGACTTATTGAGAACTAAAATAAATTTATTACATAATGATTATGATAATGATACATAGAAATCTAGAGATCTATCACCTTCTGAAATCTCGAGATCTATCACCTTTTAAGTCTATTTCTAGATACTAAGATAGATCTAGAGTCTACTTTTAGTTATCTAGAGCTAGCCCTACTTCTAGATCTAGAAACTAATTTAGACTATGACTATGTAATTTAAAGTAGGTCTATAGCCTTATTTAGGCCTTAGCCTTACTGTGTCTAATGCTAAGTTAATTAATTACATTTAGGTCTAGATCTTTAATAACGACAACGTATTTTTAAAAAAATCCTTTTGAAAGTTTACTTGGAAACCAGTTCAAGGAGCTAGTGTTACAAAAGTCAGATCTATGATCTACTTAATCTACTAGAGTAGTACTAAACTTAACTATCTATCTAGACTCGATCTATCTCTAGAATAAAGTCTAGATTGACTAGATTAGTCTAGATCTATATCATATTATATCTAGTAATCTATTTTTTTCTAGTGACCTAGTCTAGCCTCTAGACTAGATCTAGTATCTTACAGCCATTGTCGGGAAAAGAAAGGGATTTGAACGGAATATTTTGGCTAATTAGCACTTACTAGATTCTAAGAATAGATCTAATATCTAGACCTAGATCAACCATTTCTTCGTAAATTTAGCCTTTTTTTTTTTTTTAGGACAAACCGGGTCCGGAAGGAGATGAAATGTAAACAATTAACACAGACCTATATATATATTTTTTTGCACTCAGTATATTTTCCATTCGCACTATTAATAAATAATGAAAAAACGGCGATTTTATTTTAGTGTCGGAATTCAGACTTGGCGGAACAAAAAATCGTGAATGCGGAACGGCGGAACATGTGAGCTTTTTTGATCATTTTGCGGGACGGTTCCGCATAATGAGGGACTGTAGGCATGTCTGCTGTTCCCTGAAGCTCGAAACCTTGTAATATAACCATGGAGTTTTAGTTTGCCTTTATTTTACAATAGTTAGCAGGTCATTGTGGGGTCCAATCACTGTAGTAATCCTGTCTCTAATCTCTGCCAAAGAGAGAACAAGCTTGTTGGGAGGAAGCTACAGAACTTGCTGGAGATACTGGAGCAGGCTCCATTCGAGCTTCAACTCGGTGGGCTGCGACTCCAATGTGAAAACAAGCCAAAATATCTAGGGGTGACCCTGGATAGAAAGCTGACAATGCTCCAGCACATCCAGGATGTTGAAAGAAAAGCCTCGGAGAAGTTAGCGTTATTAAGAAAGCTGGCCAGCACAAAGTGGGTGCCAAAGCTGACATGCTACACACATTGTACTTAGGGGCAGTCAGATCACAAATTGAATACAGCTATACAGTTCAAGTATACGCTAGTAAAACTGCCCTCGAATCACTCAACCGAGTACAAGCACATGCCCCACGGTTCATTAGTGGCACCTTTCGGACAAGCCCAACAAACGCTGCTGAAATTTTTACAAACGTGGCACCCCTACATCTTAGGAGGGAGAGGGCAGTACTCACGGCCTACGAGCGCTACAAAAGGGGCGACTCTAGGCTACCTACCTCTATATTAGTGCAACAGTGGAGAGAGGAACCGCATCAAAATGTGATCGTTCCCCACATAGCAGCCAATTTGTATAAAACAGCTGGGCTCTCCACTGATAGAATACCTATTAGGAGAATTAGTATGTGCTGGCCCCACAGCCACCAAGAGGCGACTAACACCTGCCATTCTACAAAACTTACTTGGCATCCATAACCATAAAATCCTACCCATTAGATGCCATTTTCTGCTATACCGATGGGTATACAGATCGGGGTATGGGGCCCTTATAGTCTACCCCGACCAGACTGAACCAGATAGGCTCTCTGGTCCATGCGGCGTGCTCCATGGACGCCGAACTCACAGGGATAACTCTGGCGTTCGAGGCCATTAGGGCCCAAATGCTCCAAAGCGAGACTAGCGCCACTACGGTGGTGCTGGTCACAGACTCTCGCTCCAGTCTCCAAGCTATGGGTGGCGGCGGGGGAGGGTCGCCCATAATAGAAGAGGCAATCGGCGCCGCAGATAACATCTGCTGAGCTATTGGAGCTGTCGTTTTCATGCAGTGGGCGCCTTCACATTGCGGCGTGAGTGGCAATGAAATGGCAGAGGTCCTCGCAAGGGAGGGTGCTATGGCAGCCACACACCTCGAAGCACCAAGCACGTACTTACAAGCAACGGCGCAAATCCGAGCACTCATTCATGAGAAGTGGTTAAAGTCCTGGGAGGAATCCGACAGAACACGTGATGTCTGGCAGCGCATGCGTCACCCAGATCGTGACGATCCATGGTGGTGACTCAGGTCAGAGCAGTCAATTATTGCGCAGTGCAGAACGGAACACTGTCCTATTGGGGCATATTTTGCCCGGTTCCGCACGAACTTTGACTCCCGATGCCGTCACTGTGGAGAGCGCCGAAACAGTGATGCATGTCTTGTACGAGTGTCCCCAGCTCCGCGATCATAAGGGGGGACCTGTCTGTGCAGTCACTCAACTTGTATGGTAGCTATGAGGCACTACGCTGGACGGCTAAGTTTCTTGCCAGAGCACTACTGTAACACTGTACAGAATAATTACTGATTAACTACTAGAAATACATGTCTCAAAAAGACCACTGGCATCAACTGCCCAAAAGATACTTCTTACTTCAAAGTTTCAACTCGACTAACAAAGTCGCTACTACTAAAATAATACATAACTGCCTCGTTCAGAGGACTCTTTCAGACCAAACTGACTTGACTGACTGAACTCAAAGTCAACTTTATTCATTCTACTTCCTGTTTTCTACATCAGGAATTCCATGTGTCTTTTAAACATCTTAACCCAAGATGAACATTTAACAGGCAATGTCAACTGAGACTGTGACACTCTGGCAACCCTAGTGTACCTCTCCATGTTGGGATCCTCAGCCTCAAACCTTGACCCTTACTCTATCAGGGCAAAACCTCCTGCCAAGCCCTGCCTAAGTCGGACTGAGCCGTCGTAAACAGCGTCATAACCATGAAATGACGTAAGTCAAGACCGTCGTAACCCAAGGACTACCTCACTGTGAGTACCTGTATTAGAGATCTAGACATACTCACAATAGTCTAGACTTTAATTTGTCTAGGAATAGAGTGTTACAAGAGCTACTAATTAACTATTACTACTAGATATAAATAGGCCTGAATATTACAGGCTCTTTTTATGAGGAGGATTTAACTTTTTAAGTTAAGCACAGTTATTATTATGTGACAAAATTTTTAAAAACAAAAAAAAAAATAATATGATATCAGATTGTTAAAGTGCTTTTTCTGAGCTTTCCAACGATATATAGATTGTTGGTATAAGTGCAGCGAATAAATTTTAAAAAAAATTTTTAACGCATTTTCACTTAACATTAAGTCAATGGAAATGATGACACCAGATTTTATGAAAATTGAAGGAAAATTGCTAATATTTTCACCAATTTTCAAAGCCCATTTAAAAACCATATATCAAAATAAAGCTCATAGTGTGCTTAATTGAAGTATGGTATTGTTTTCTAAAATTTATTTACAAAAAAAATTATTTTTTTTTTTTTAACTAAGCCAATATGACATTGTTATTTTTAATTTATTAAATAAAACTTTAATTTATTTTTATTTTAAAATTTTATGAATAGTATAATATTAAACCACTTGTTCTGAGCTTTCCAATGATATATAGATTTTTGCTATAGGCTCAACGGTTAAAAAAATATATAAAATTTTAACGCGTTTTCACTTATATTGTAAAGGGTTTTCTGAAAATGTGTAACAGTTCGCTAATTTTTACCTCACAGCTAAAAGCTTTGTATATATATAAAAAGATTAGGATGTGCTTAATAAAAGTATACTGTTTTTTTTTACATTTTGATTCTATTGGGTGCAGGTGACAATTAAGTTCATTTAAGGTTTTGTCCCATACTGCACTTAATCTTACGATAGAAGCATGATTAACAGATGCCTGATCTGACATAGTGTTGGAAATATTTTTGATAATTTGATCATGGCAACTGGTAAACTCACTTTTATGAAAATCAGAATAAACGTAGGCTAAATTTTTTATAGATTCAATTAAGTGTTTTTCATAATCCTCTGCCCTCCCACCACTCAACTGATTTAAAGCTATAACAAAAGTATCAGTTGGAGTGGTGAGATGTACTGAGTTGACAAGTACACCTTCTTGGGTTGTGGCATCAAACCTAAGAGTTAGATGTGGTGTTTTCATGGCAACTTCAGAGGCTTGTAGGTCTGAAATAACACCAAGTTCTCTTACAAAGTTGTCTAATGAGGTTCTGTGAGGGACGCAATCAAGAACACCCAATCTCTGTGATAAACTACTTACTATAGGGGAGATAGAAGAGGTTGGGGCTTGGTATAAAAGACAATTAAAAAACATTAATCTAGTCATTACATCATAAGTTTGTTGTTTTTTTTTTAAGGGACCTAGCTTTATTTTCTTCTAATTCTTTAATTTCATCTTCAAGATGTAATTTATCACTTTGAAGGGATGTAATGATTGCGTCCCTTTCAGCAAGTTCTTTATTATATGAGGATTTATTTTTATTAACAAGTTCTTGGTGAGTTTTTTTGTGTGCTGGATGTTGTTTTTTACATTTGAAACATTTTCTTTTTAGAGATTGAATTTTAGATTCATGTAATTTACCTAGTAGATTTTTTATTCTTTCATTTTTTCTTTTTATAGATTGTCTTAGAGTTTTAATACGGGTTGGCAGGGAGTTGATTTGAGATTTTAATAAACATATTTTTTTTTCTATATTTACTTTTGTCTTCACTTCTTGCCTGTGACATTAAAGAAAGGCGTCTTTTTAATGTTCTTCTACGAGGGGTTAATTCATTATTGCTTCTTATAGTAATCTGATAATAGCTTATAATTAGGATGTGTTAAAGAAGAGTCCAGTAAACAATCATACAAAATTCTTGATAAGTCTTGATATTATATTTTAATGTAGATCTACATCAAGTAATTATTTAAACATTGAAGTAGCCTAGATTAAGAAAATAAAAAATAAATATTAAATGTATATATCTAATATACTGAGATATTTATATTTTTAAAACTGACACTAAAATTATATACAATCTTGAATAAGTATCACTAGTGATACTTGAAGTAATTTAATTATATAAATTTTTAAAAATCCACGAGTCGTAAAGAAAAATAAGGTATTAAGGTCAATAGAGACAATTTTTAAATTGTCAATTACCATCATTTAGAATATAAAAAAAACTTATACAGGCCTAATTAGTCACTATTTAAAGTAAATTTATATATAAACCAATATAAAGATTTAGCATGATTTCTTTATTTCTTTTTCTTAAAAAAAAAAATAATTCTAGATCTAGATACTCTTTTAATAGATCTAGATCTATATAAAGACAAACTAGACATATAATGTAAAGATAATTATATTCTATATAGCTACCCAGTATAGATATAACAAGACAGTGAATGCACCGCAAAGTTATATTATAGATTTACTATAAATGGGAAGCGTGGTCAGGAGGCCAAGTGCACTTGAACTTGGCTACCTAGAAGGGGGCTCGAGGTTTGACACCTGACTTGGGCAGAGTTGTGTTTACTGAGCGGCTAAAGGCAGCACGGAAAACCAATTTCTAGATCCCCCCCCACTGGTCCACAAATGAGATTGGACCAAAAGCGCTATAAGCATGAAAGTAGCACTATATAAAAGCTATAATAATAATATATAATATTGGTAGATGGCTGTCCGGCCATGAGGTTTGCGCACTGGACTGTCATTTAGACTTATCAATTGTCTACGGTTCAAACCATGCACGCTCATTTCCCATTGGAAAAGGAAGTATATTATCTTCAACTCTGAAGCAATATCCGAAACATGCAAACATTTTATTATGATTATACTCTGATTCATCTTGACCTGTTATATCTAAATTTGTAATATATACTATCTATTACTATTATAGATCTATATCTAGATGATGATTTAATCCACTCAAATTGATATAATACAATATGGATCATTGGATAATTTCCTATACTCTATATATTATATATATGATATATAATGATAATCATTATCATCACAAAGATCTTTTCATTTTAGCTTATATATCTAGATTTATTAATATTTGAGTAATAGTAAAATATACATATAATATAGTAATATTTGAGTTATTATATTATTATTATTAATATTCATCTTATTATTCTTAGTTAGAAACTTTAGTTTCCTATGTCTAGTCTATGGTCTATACTTAGTAGACTCTAGTTATAACTTATTTATTAGGTTTAGATCACTTTAGTTTCCTATGTCTATACTTAGACTCTTAGTTATAACTTATTAGGTTTAGATCATCATGACTCCTGATGATTGATTTAGAATCTAGATTTTAATATAAGATAATTAGATATATCATAAAATCATATACACTATAAAGATATAGAGTAGAGTATAATTAGATCTAGATCTATAGTATTATACTATTCTATACTGACTATGACTATACTGTAGATTTAGATCTATTAGATAATTAGTATTGGAGTATTGCTAATAAATAATTATTAATATTTATTTATTATGATCTCATATGATGATATGTCTATACTATTAGTCTATTAGTAGTATTAGTATTAAGTATTAGTAGTACAAGAAAATGGAATTAAAAAACTATTAGCCAACACCAAACCAAATAAAGCGTCTGGACCTGATGGTATTCCAGCTAGATTACTCAAAGAACTAAGCAATGAGCTAGCCCCAGTGTTCAAAATACTCTTTCAAGCATCGCTTAACCAGGGCAGAGTACCAAAGGACTGGAAAGAAGCTAATGTCACCCCCCTATTTAAAAAAGGAGAAAAATCTGATCCAGGAAACTACAGACCAGTATCAATTACCAGCATCACATGTAAAATACTAGAACACATAATATGTAGCAATATCATAAACCACTTAGACAAACATAATGTCCTCACCCCATACCAACATGGCTTTAGGAAATATAGATCATGTGAAACACAACTAATAGGACTAATTGATGATTTTTCAAAAGGTTTAGATAATAGTGAACAAATAGATGCTATCTTACTAGATTTTTCCAAGGCTTTTGACAAAGTTCACCACCATAGTTTGCTTAAAAAATTAAAATATTTCGGCATTAATGGTCCACTGCATCAGTGGATTAAAGATTTTCTGATAGGGAGAGAACAAACTGTAATAATAAATGGCTCTAAATCAACACCAATAACAGTAAACTCAGGTGTACCTCAAGGAACAGTCTTGGGTCCACTACTATTTTTAATTTACATAAATGATTTACCAAATTGCATTAGTTCAGGAACAAAAGTCAGATTATTTGCAGACGATTGCATAATATATAGAACAATAAAAACAAAACAAGACACAGATATTTTACAAAGAGAATTAGATGAATTACAGAAATGGGAATCAAATTGGAGCATGTCTTTCCA
The DNA here is from genome assembly GCA_030265305.1 of Biomphalaria pfeifferi. Classification (NCBI taxonomy): domain Eukaryota; kingdom Metazoa; phylum Mollusca; class Gastropoda; family Planorbidae; genus Biomphalaria; species Biomphalaria pfeifferi. Next base: position 230,087 of record JASAOG010000093.1, read on the forward strand.
CCCAGAAAAATGTCAGTTGTTAAGAGTAACAAAAAAACTAAAACAAATTAATTCCACTTATCTTATTCATGGCAAACCAGTAACACAGACTAAAAACTCAAAATACCTAGGTGTTATAATAAATGAAAAACTGTCATGGAATCCACATATTGATGAAACTATAAAAAAATCCAACAAAGCATTAGGGTTTATTAAAAGAAATTTCTATAAATCAAATAAGAACATAAAACTAAAATGTTATTTAACCTTGGTTAGGCCAATAATAGAATATGCATCCACCGTGTGGGACCCCTCAACTCAAGAAAACATTAAGAAACTGGAACAAACACAAAATAGAGCAGTGAGATTCATAACAAACGAATATTCACATTTGACTAGGGTAACACCATTAGTAAAATCACTAAATTTAGAAAGCCTTCAGGACAGAAGACTCAAAAGTAAAGTAGCAATTATACATAAAACACTGAACCATAATCTTCAAATACAAAAACAAAATTTAATAAAATACTCTGAAAGACACAAAAATAAAGGCACATTCCTCGTCCCATATGCTAGGACAAATTTGTACAAATACTCCTTCTTCCCTAGTGCTATTAGAGCATGGAATGGATTGCCTGAGCTAGCCAGAAAAACCAGTGACTTGGCAGAATTTAAGTCATTGGTTAATATGCATGACTAAATGCATGACGCGTAGGACGTAATCATCTTCTTTTTTGAAGTAACGTCTGTATTATATAAGATAGTCTATAGTCTAGATCTAATAATTCATCTAATCTACACTTTAGAATAATGTACCTAGTATTGATCTTTCACTAAGTCAATACTATATATAGATTCAACTTTTTACTGAATAAACAATTTGATCTAGAATCTAGACCTATATCTAGTATTTAGATCTAAGATCTTCCATTCTCAAATTGAATGTTTACACCTGACTACGGGGCAAAATTGTATTTTTAATCATGTGATCTAATAATTTGTATTCGCCTTTTAACATATAACCTGTATGATTAAAAACTAAATAGGAGCATTTGTGCATTTTAAAACATATAAAAACCATATAAAATAAATGCACAAATGCATATTCTACACAATGAAATCAATTTCAATGAAACAAAATCACATAGTTGTATTTTTTTCAGCTAGAACTATACAATACGGCAAGGTTATGTCGATCTGTCCCATTGGACGCCATTTTGTAAACTAGCAACTCACGGTCACCTCACAGAAATCAAAATAGAATTAGATGTGCATTATATAGGATAGTTACTTTTCACTGATTGTATGGTTGCATTAATTAGCTACACAAAAAACAAAGCTTCTAAAGAACAAATTCAACCTACATTTTGTGGTAGTTCTGCAAAAATGACAAACTTTTATCGAGATTATGTAAAAAAAATTTTTTTACATCAAATATTTTTTTCTTGTCATTTTTTAAATTAATTATTTTAGAAAATATGTTCCCACTTCTAAAATAACAGTTGAAATCCTTTCTAACACAACTATTTATTTATTGTTAATTAAAAATCAATAGCACTATTACTTCAAATAAAAATAAAGTTAAAAATGGCGGCACACTTTTCGCGCCACTCAAAATTAGTAAACATCCGGGGAATTTCGCATAGCTACAGTTAATAAAAAAAAATCTTATTAAATATTTTATAATCTGAGAGTTTTAAGATTGCAGTCTAAACAATAACAAAGATTAAGATGGCTGACCCGCTAACTCATTCAGAATTACCAAGATCTAGCCTCTAGGTCTGGTTTCAATTTTTATGCAGGCAGATCAAACTTTTTAGAATTAGATCTAGATCTACTTACTAATTTAGGCCACACGGATTTGTTTCTAACTTTTGTTTACGTTTTTGATATAAGTTCGGACATGAGCACACGCGCCTTAGCTTAACAATTGTAACTTCCTGTCTTTCTTTGAATTCGACTTATTAAGTTTATTGAATGTGGAAAAAAAAAGTCCGATACCGAGCCGGCAATGAGTCAGACTGGCGTTTGCCGGCAAGCTTTTTTTTTTACTACGATTTTGCAGGCATACTTTAAAGATCAGCTTAGGCGTCAACTTTCCTTAGCTGACAGAGAAAAGAGCAAATAGTTGCACGCGGCCTCAGAACGAGACAGATGGAGGTCACTCACGAAGGCCGCGGGATACATATTTGTGACCAAAAGAAAATCCGCTCCCGAGGACAAACACAGACGGCGAAAAGGAAATCTAAATCGACCATCGTCGTACAATGGTTATGCTTGCCCTAAATGTTGCAAAATATGTAGGTCACAGCTGGGGCTGCGCAGACACGGGAAATACTGCATTCCTCACTAATCTTCAGACCCGAAGACCAGTCTTATTAGCTGTCAACTTAAAGTTCTAGATCTAGAATCTAATATTGTCCTCAAAAACCGTAGCATAGCCATATTACCATATGGCATATATATATAGCCTAGATGTCTAGGACTGGTCCAACGAATATAGTATAGGTTATCTTATACAATAGGGACATGCGTATAACGTAATCGTCTTATTTTATTTTAAAGTAACATCTGTATTTTATAAGATAAAACACATTACGACGATACTTCAAAATAGAAGATTCATTACGTCCAATGCGTAGGCTATACCCATAATATATGTGTCAATCTATACGTCAGTATACGTAGTCATACATGTAAAATGTTTGAATTTCCTTGTTGATTCATTCGGGGAACCCTTTCCATGCTGGAGATGGATGGCTGCCTGGTCGTGCGGGTTGCACGCTAGACTTCCGTTTGGTCTTATCAACGTCTGAAACATGGAAAACAAACATTTTAGAGTCTAGCAGATACACATTTTATTGCAGGCCACAAAATAAAATTAAGAAGGGTGGGACTGGCCGTATAAAAAGTGTGAGAGACATCTGATTTCATTCAAGGCAAATGAGCAGTGTTTCTTAAACCTTTACCATTGGCGCCACTAAACGTTTAGACTTTTTATTTTCAGAGTTTTGTAGATAGTATTAAAGTGTTTATATAAAAGTTCTTTCTGAAGATAGTATTAGAGCAAATCTGGGGAAGCACCGTTAGCTCCGCCAAGCATTTTCTTTAATTCTGAGCTTCTTTAATTTTTTCTCTAGTGTCTACAACGCATTTTTCTTTCTCTAGTAAGAAGCACTCATGTCAATGTTAAATTACAATGGAGTGGGACAAGTTAAGATAAACTTCACGTTAAGAAAGAAGCCTTGTCGAGAACTTTTTAGTTTTTTTGTCACACAAAGGTCATCAACTTTACAATGTTGGAAAACTTGAGAGAACTTGACCATACTAACCATCGAAGAAGAATCGCGTAAATGGAGTTTTGAAATGTCTTCTTCAAAAAGTTAGGATCAATATTGTTGCTAACGCCCCTCCCCATCGCCTTCCCTCCATGTGGTGCCCCAAATCGCTTAAGAAAAGCTGCAGTAGATCATGCAAGCTTGTAATGGGCTTGTTGCTCTAATCCTTGTGTTTAGCTAGGCGTCTTGTAGTGGGCCTGTACGATGGTACGTCGGGAGAAATTGGTCCGTTCTGCCGTAAAACAAAAATGAGGTAGACTATAGATTACAATGTTTTCTCAAAAATAATCTATTTGTTGCTAAGGTAAAAAGTTTCTACTTAGAAGATGAAATGTTGTCCCTTAAATTAATTAATAATATATAATTTCCCAAAACTTTGGTAATAATGTCGTTTTTACCGGATTAATACTAAGATATAAAATAACTACAATAGTAACAATACAAATACAATTGATATTTTGTTTTTAAAGAAAGAGCACCTTTGCGCATCCCATTTGTAAGCACGCAATGTTTTGACAATCTGTACCAACAACAAAAATTCATAATTGTTCAAAATTTAAATGCTCTTTTATTGACTGTCGTATTAAAAAAAAAAGCTAGTTCACCAAAGAATTAGATCAAATAACATTTATTTCTTTTAAAAAATTTGCATCTGTATCTGATTTAAAGGAAATTGATTTACTGACAGAATTTGACAGTTGACAGCATATAGATACGAGCTTTCGCGCTTAAAAAAATAAATAAGGTTATAGATCTAGACAAGGGAGACCAGTCTGCATTATCTGTAATATGTTTCACGGTTTGTTTTTGTTTGTTTTAGAAATGTTTTGGTTGTGCCTTCAGAATTACAGAAGATTATTAGATTTTATATCTCGCAGGGGGGATGGCGGCCATATTTAGAAGAGACACTCCGTCCATATAGAAATAATCATTATAGATCTAGTAAGAATGATAGATCTATAACTATAATATTTTAATAATACATAAATGATAATAGTATTAGTATTAGACTTAGTAGTATTATTATATTATACTAATTATACTAGTATAAAATAGTATAGTACTACTAGCTACTAGTGTACTACTATGTTAGTAAGTATAGTCTATACTTATAGTCTATACTATGCAAGTCTATAGTCACTGTATAAGGTAATAATCTATAAAAATCAGAAGTGGTTCTGACTGCTTAGGCCTAGGCCTTGTTTGGCTTGGTGGTAGTGGAGCCAGTCATTTTTTGTTTGGCACTTCCAGAGCTGAGGCATAGGCTGGCATAGCTTTCTTTGTCACATCTCTTTCCATGTAGTGATAGCTAGTGGGGTGTAGGCTATGTCAATGTCTTCCCAAGTCTATATCAATATTCACTGCTTTGATATCCACATAACGGAGGTCGGGACAACCAGTTTTTCTTGAGCCAGTCATGATTTGTCCATAATTATAAATGGCATAAAAAAGATGACTTTTGGGATGCAATTTTCCTCCATCCAGTCAACATGACCAAGCCAGTAAAGATGCTGGGAAGACCTTACATTGCGCAAGGATAGCAGTGTTGCACACTCCTCTTGTCTTGTGATTCTTAAGATCCTTCAGATTTAGCACAAGTGGAATGAATTAAGTTTTCTCTCTTGCTTTGCTTTGGTAATCCATGACTCACTGGCATACAGTAGTAGCATGCCTTGTAGACCTCCACTTTGGTCACTTTAGTGAGCTTCCTGTTTCCCCAAACTCTTTGTCTGAGTCTAGCGAAGGTTGAACCAGCCTTCCCTGGATCTATGCATTTTTTATCTCCTCTTCTAGAGGCAGGTGAATTGTAGATTTACCTTATAAATGGATACCAGCAACTGTTAGGAAAACAGATCAAAGTGGGAAATATTTTATAGCAGGGGAGGGGGAACCTCAAAACATTATATATATCTTCATTGTATTTATGTATCTAAAAAGAAATATACATACATATATCTACGACATGTGGCAGAAATGTAATGAAACTGATTTGTCTTTTTACACTCTTTTGGTGTTTCTGTCACAGGAATGCCTTTGGAGGTTGAAAATTCAGTGAGTTGAGAGGGCAGTGTGACATGGGGTATTGTCATGATGGAACATCCATTTATCTATAATGTCGGGTCTCACGCAAATGACCCTTTTTTGAGCCTTTATGAAAAATTTGGTTGACAGTTTGTCCTTGACAATTTTCTTTCTGTCAATAAAACAAATCAGCATTAATTTGATCTTTGATTTGCTCATTTGAGCTTTCTTTGGTTAAGGAGAGCTTACGCCCCCCCCCCCCCCCCCCCCCCCCCTATTCATCTGACATCAGCTTCTGTGAATTTTTCCTTTTTCCTAAACTGAAAAATGTTCTCAAAAGTAATATTGGGACTTGAAAAAACATCCAAAAGGGTGTAATTGACATACTGAAGACCATACTGGTTGAAGAAGAAGAAAAAAAGTGAAAACTGATGAATGTCGTCCTGTGATTTTGCACATCTCATCAATAACTGGGGTAGGGTAGGGAGGGGAGCATATCAGTATCATGGTCTCAGGTAGGAATCTGACCTAACAAAGTTTGTATGTTTTACGTTTCGGATGTTCCTTCACAACTAAAGATTATTACATCCTAGGCCAAAACTCCCACAGGGATTAAGAGGATTGTGCTTGTTGATGTAATGTTACGTCCCCTACATTAATTCACCTAATATTATGGTATTTAGATATATCGTATGAAGGGTTATATTATGCCCATACTGTAAATATGGGACAGTTGAAAGCCAAAATGGCTGAATAAAGAATCTTGTTTACATGTTTTACTTTATGAAAGTTTTGTTTCAATTCAAGAGTTTATTTAACAATGTTGATAACATACCACATTATCAAACAGCCATCCATAGTTCGCAACATGCATCATCAAATAGTGAAAATTATCTTTTTTACATTTTTTGGCCCGGGGGTGGAAGGGGAGAGTATTCTTTATATACACTATAGTAGCAAAGTGAAGACAAAATGATCATTATAAAAAGTTATGTGTTTTATAAATTATTGTCATAGCTTCTTGCGACAAAAAGTCTCATGCTAAAACGGCAGCACCAAAACATTCATATCAGAGCATCTCATAAGCCTGGCTAGGCCCATGACTCACCTATCAATAAAATGTTCATGGTATTCTATCTAAAGTCCACTTGTTCTGTTTCATATAGGTTTGCAGTACCTTTTGGTTAGAAAAAAAAAAATCTAGTAGATCTAGGTCTTAACTTCCTGCAAAATGACTAGGGAGCATTGGCAACATATGCCTGTTTTCAGCATGATCAGCTTGCTTACAATATGATAGATGCTCCAGACTACTGTCATGTTAGACCTGCCTTCATACTCTTCCTGCTGTTTGGGTTAGGATATAGTAATCTTCATTTCTAAAGAAAAATCTGAAACTTAAAAAGTCCACTGCCAGATTTTGTAAGAATAGCTCTTTGAGCAAGTTTTATTTGTAATTATTTGCCTACTTTCAGTGCAAATTAAATTTTTTTTTAAATCTCATTTATAGTCTGCACTACTTTGTAACTGAGGCTTAAAAGTAGTGATTTTGGTTTGAGTTAACAAGGATGTCTGAATCTGATGAAGAATTACAACTCTCCAGTCATGCTTTGGCTGCTCTACAAGAATTTTACAAAGAGAAACAGGAACAAGAGGAGAAATTTAATTTGGCACTATCAGGAAACATTGAAGAGTTTCAACCACAAGAAGACTGGGTAAGTTATTTTAGCAACAAAGCCAATTTGATTATATATAAGAGAAAAGCAAAGTTCTCTATAGTAGAATCCAAATAATTCATACTATGCTTCATTGGGATTTATTTTTCCATCTGTGTCCTTATTGAATTAAAGTGGTTTATGAAAGAGTTTTTCCTAGATTTTTAATAATTTGAATAATACTTTTAAAATTTTCTGTGTGCTGTATACCTTTTTTACCCAGAAGACAACCTGTGGTGTCCCCCAATGCTTCTACATCAGTGATGCCCAACCTAAATCGACCAGCGGGCCATTTTAATTTCCGACACTCGTGTCGCAGGCCACATGACCACAAATGTACAAAACCAAACTAAATTGACCTGAAACAATTTTATTAGAAACTTGGGTAATAGGCGATATTATGCCACCCACGCCTGATCCGGTTCTTTCTGTGGTCTTACCGTAGACAATAAACCTACCCTCCAAAGCTGTACCATCGCAAATTAATATTAAGCGAAAAAAAAATTGTTTTTACGGTTTCTTATTATTGCTGTAATAGAGACGACGCCATATTGTTATGATGTTCTGGAGAGGAAGTAAAGAAAAAAATGTCACTGAACTATATATCATTTGGAGCACTATATTATACTTTAGGATTAGGTTTAGTAGGATCAAAATAATAGATTTACTGCTAGGTTTAGGATCAGAATAAGAATTAGGTATAGAATTAGGGTTAGTATTTAGGTTTAGGGAATTAGGTTTAGTGTTAGTATTTAGGGTTAGGGTTAGTGCTAGGGTTAGGTTTAGTGATAGGTTAAGGGTTAGGGCTAGGCTTAGGTTTAGTGGTTAGGATTTCGGCAAACACTAAACTTTACACTAATTCTAAACCTAATCTTAAACCTAGCACTAAACTTATTCTAAACCTAACCATAATTCTAAACCTAATCTCAAACCTAGCACTAAACCTAACCCTAAACCTAATTCAAACCCTAATTCTAAACCTAACCCTAAACCTAATTACCCTAACCCTAAAGCTAGCACTGAATCTAAATTTTGATCATACTAAATTCCATCAAAATAATATATAGTTCAGTGATTCTTGCTCTTAGTTTATTGTTTTTTAAACTTCTGGGATGGAGAGTTACCTCCTCTTAAGAACGTCTTAAACAAAATGGCGTATTTTTCATTAAAACAATGATAAAAGAACTCGAAAACTAATTTTTTTTTTTTTCGGCTTTTTATAATAATTTGCGATGGTACAGCTTTGGAGGGTAGGTTTATGGGCCTATTGTCTACAGTAAGACCACAGAAAGAACCGGATCAGGAGTGGGCGGCATAATATCGCCTATTACCGAAACTTGTGGATCTAGTAATTAAATTAATTAATGGGATATAAGAAATTCATTTTTTTTTACGTGTCGGAAACTGGCTTCATTTTTCTACTTACAATGTGACCAACATTGTAGATACCTAGCAAACAATTTTCTTGTTTCTTGTTGTTAAATATTCGCATCGATCCTTCAGGAGTAGTTTAATCATCTTTAATTCCTGGCTCAAACTAAGAATGTTTTATAATCCGTTTATATGTTGCTGTGCTTTATAACAGCCACACTTTACAAACAAATTTGTTGGATTTTTATCATGTTCCACAAAAAGGTAAAGATCCGTTCACTTTTCCTGATAGATTCAAATTCGGAGTCCACTTTTAGTTTCTTCGGCTTTTCGATCTCATAAAATTACACATTTTAAATATCATGGTAACAATCCATCAGAGAAAGATCAAGGCCCTGAAAAAAAAGGGGGGGGGGATTTTCTACACTTTGTATCAGCGATGGGCCGGCTGAAACCGCGTCACGGGCCGGATCTGGCCAGCGGGCCGTATTTTGGGCATCACTGTTCTACATGATGAGTGATGTGTTATATCCTTTGAGTTGCCTAGTGAGGGCCAACTCTTGTGCAATTATATTTCCATCTTTCTCACAATCACCCACATACCAGACAATATGCTGCACTGTTTTTGTTTGTACAATTTTCTCGCGGACTAGGCCTACTCTCTTTCTTTGGGATTGAGCATAAGCATTGAGTTACTTAACTGACTAAATTGAACCACTGCCCATCACTTTTCTGTTGACTTCACTATCACCAGCTATTTAATTATTTAATTTTAGTTCTAAACAGAATGGTGTCATCTAGTTTTTCAAGTCCAAAAATATGAGAAATCTCAAAACATTAAATGCTAAATACCCTCATATTCTAGGACTCCTGGAACAAGGGAAGTAGCTTAGAGGGATATCTATATTAGTCAGTGATTTTAATGGAATTCTAAATCTTCAATTTCAAAACTATTCTTCCTATTTCTCTTCCAATTCAAATTAAACCAGACTCTACTGTATAATTTTCATATCAGCCAGCTATCACATCTATTTTTTATTTTTTTTTAATCACAGGGTTAAATTTTTAAAAATTAAATTTTGCTAATATTATACTATAAGTATTTTTCAAAAACATTTTTGGCATGCACTTGTAATGACTGAGCTAAGTTAATTCACTTCTTGGCTTAACACACTTTTTGAGATTACAATAACATGTGTCCTTCTGCACACATGGTCATTGCTCAACCTTCTTATGGAAATGTGGCTTTTAAATAATATCTGGTCAAATAAAATGTAGTTGTGATTGCTTTCTTTCTTCTAACTAATGAAATAGACCTTTATTTAGGCAAACTTTTGAAGTAGATTATAAGGTTTAAACATTCTATCATAAGGAACTATAGATCTTTCTGTTTTAAACAATAATGTTTAAGATGGTGCATCAGTCTTTTTATGTGTTAAAAAAAAATTCATTAGTCTAATCTTTAAAATTGTATTCTTTCTGGAAGTCTGTACAATAAGTTTCAAACTGTATATATTTCTTCTTGTTATGGAAATAAGGCATGCATAAAGTTAATTGTAAGACTCAAAAGCTCAACAATAGGAGACCTACTTGACAAAAGTCTTTTCAGGGTCGTGCTAATCAGAGAGCTGGGTTTATCCAGCCGACTGTGGATGAATATCAAATTTACCTCAATACAGGATTTTAGTGACTTGTATTTTCAGTAGTAACTGTAGTTTCAATAATCAATCATTTATAATTTAAAAGAATAATTATCCTATTAACATATATATGATATTGTATTCATTTTAGTGTTCATATATAATATTTTTTTAAAGTATTTATTGTTAGTATTTATTTTATTCTTAATTTAGCAACTTAGCCAGTTCTGGTATGATAATAAAACTGCAGAAACACTAGCTAAAGAGGCACTCTCTATAGTGGGAGATAAAGGGAGGTAAATATCTTGTTTTTTTTCTGATACTTTTTTTTTTAATATACAAAGTTCTCAAGTTATACTTTGACAATTGAAGGCATAAATAATAGTACAATATTTTTTATAAAAAAAAAAAATATTCCAGAAGTAATTAGAAAATATTTAAGTGATGATCACTATTGTGAATTAACTGATGCCAATTGGTGAATGGTACAGAACTAGTGAGTGCTTGGGAAAGGCATGTTCTAATGTTTTGCCCATAATTTTAATGTGAGTATTATTTACTAACTGTTCTATATTGTTCAGATCTTCTGACAAGCCAAATTATGGGCTTCTTCTCTATGTACTTCAGCGCAATAACCAAGTGAACTTTTCTGTCAGATATCATCAGCTGTGGCTGTCCTCCTGCTTCTGATTCACAGTTTCACACACTTTCTGTATCTAACTGTTGATAATGCCTTTTGAAAATATGGCTGGTCATTTTATTTATGACTTAACTTGTAAATTTTCTCTCACAGAATAGCTTGCCTGAGTTCCCCAACAGTTTACAAGAAGCTTCGTGAGCTCAAAGGGGACTCTGTTGATGTCAAATGTTTAGAGTATGACACACGATTTCAAGTGTATGGGGAAGATTTCATTTTCTATGATTACAATGAGCCACTCAGGGTGGATGCAGATCTTCAAAATCAGTTTGATCTGGTCATAGCAGACCCTCCATTTCTATCAGAAGAATGCCTGTGTAAAACAGCAATCACGATAAAGTTTCTGGCTAAGGATAAGCTGATACTATGCACAGGTAGGCTGTCTGCTTGTTATAAGTAATGATACTAAATTTATACCATTACACAGCTTTATATTATTTTACTTTTTTTTTTTTTTCAATTTAAACAACATAAACCAGTTTAACACTATAACTTTTCCTATCTAAATTAAAGTCTGATCAGCCACAGAGCTTAATAAAACACTAGATTAGTGTTCAGAGTTTTTTTTTGTTTTTTTTTTCAATATATATGCCTATAACATATACAGGGTGCGTCAAAAAAATGTATACACACTTTGAACTGTCATAGACAATTGATTTCCCGTTCTCCAATGCTAAATTTCTGAACATGGAAAGCTTAATGTCCAATTAGAAAAATAAATGTTATTAATGTCAGTAATGTTCAAACTGGTGGCCTTCGGCATCAGACCATCAGTAATTGCATCATGGCGGACTTGCGTTTGAGTTTTAAAGAGAGGAAACTTAATTAAGTTGTACTGGAAGTTTGAGAATGTTGCTGTGGTTTGAAGACAGTGAAGACGTGAGTATGGTACAGAACCACCTTCAAAGTTAACAATTACACATCTACGAGACAAATTCAAAATTCATGGAACAGTTTGTGATGTGCATAAAGGTCAATCAGGGCGACCTAGTACAGCTACAAGGGATGAGTCCACAACTGCAGCCTTGGAACTGTTTCAGCGTTCACCTCAAAAATCATCACAGCAAGCAGCACGTGAGAGTGATGTAAGTGCTAGTAGTGTGCTACGCATTCTGAGGAATGAGATTCAGGCGGTGTGCGCAGAAATCTCAGTGGACACTTTGGTACGATGTACGGAATCAGTGTTGACTCGTACTCAGCAATGTATTGATGCTGAAGGCCACCACTTTGGACATTTCTCACATCAATCACATTTATTTTTCTAATTGGACATTAAGCTTACCACATCCAGAAATTTAGCATTGTAGAACGGGAAATAAATTGTCTATGACAGTTAAAAAGTGTGTATACATTTTTTTGACGCACCCTATACATAGTTAGAAGTTTATCTTAAATGTTTTTTTTTCCTTTTAGGGTTTGTGATGGCTGACTTAGCAAAGAGACTACTAAAGGCTGTTCCCTGCAAGTTTGAGCCTAGACATGCTAATGGATTACAAAATCAATTTTCATGTTATGTGAATTATGATAGTGTTTTATTAAATACATGATAATCTCATAAATTTTTTTTGCTTTTTGTTTAATTTACGTCTACACCTCATGCATATTTTGTCAATTAGCCATTCTTAGTCATATTTTAGATCTAAAAAACTAAAAAGGCTATAAAAATCCAATTTTATGATATTTGCTGAATAAACTAAAAATGGACAAGCTGTCATCCATATAAGATAAGATAATTTTGATCCAATCAAATGGAAATTCGGTTTGACTATAATTGACAACCTCAGCTGTACTGTGCAATAACAATTTAGATGCAAATACAAACAACATTCACACACGAAACACATACACAAATTACAAGAAAGTAGATGTTATAAGCTATCTCAACTCTACCAGCTTCTATTTGCAAAGCTTCTATCAACTCACTCTGTCTGTCTGGTAAAAAGTTTGAGCATTTTTTTTCTTCCATTTCCATTTCTCAGATCAAAATTCTAAGTTCTGATGCAACAGCTACTTTTTTTCTTTTCTTAAAGCGAAATATTTAATTTTTAAAATCAACTATGCTAGCAGTTTTTTCATTAAAAAAAAACTGTTTACTGTTAATAGTAAAAACTAAAAAAAGCGGGAAACTATTTCGTGAGCAGGGTAAGTAGCACTTTTAAATGACAAAGTTTAGGAAGCTTTTTAAGGAGAAAATATATAAACATAACTACACCATTTTTACAATAATTCACTATTATTTCTAATACAGGAGACTATTTAGTAAGAGATGTGGCTATTGTACGTAATTGTAACAGATTTATGCTAATGGCTTTTAATTTATTGTGAAAAAAAATTAGTTGTATTGCTAAATTAATTTATTTCTGGCATACTATTCACCTATATTAAAATGAGATGATCCATAGTTGCTTTGTAACTGAAGGAGGCCATAGATTTACACACACACAAATTTTAAAGAGAAAAATGGATGGTTGCCTGGTCGTGTGGTACCAATATGCATGTTGGACTGCTATTCAGACTTCTTGATGTTCCCAGGTTCATACCCTGCCCACTGCCATCCCTCGTCGTCCTGTGGGAGGTTTAGACTAGGTAGTAAATTATCTTCAAATGTGAAGGAACATCCGAAACACGTAAAACAAACATTTTACGAACAAATCTATCTAGTATGCATATAAGTGGAATATAATTTAAACAATTAAGTATTATTTCATATTATACACATGAAATGCAACATACAACTGCCGAAGAGTAGCACTAAAGGAAAAGCTTATCCTATTTTTTTTAAGCTTTGAATGAGAGATAATTAGAATTAGATCAATTAGCTAATCATTCTATAACATCAGTTTGGCCAGGTTCACATTTAATTATATCTTCATAATTATTTCTTCATTGAACACATATGAATATTAAACGATGTAATAATATTAACAAATCTGTATCCTGTGTTATCGTCATTAGTCGAATTAACAATATTACAGTATCAGCTACACTTCCAACACTAGCACATCTCTTTTAATTGTAAAGACGGAGATAGGGTTTTAGTTGATAGTTTGGAGCTCATAGTTTCGGATATTCTTTCTTTAGATGCTTGAGACGACCACTACAGGAGCAGATTTTGAGTGTTTCTATATAAACTATCTTTGTAAATTTGTTTAAAGCATAAATATAAGTAGAGACCATCCACATTCTTCAGCTTTTAAGAACAAAGATGTTGAATAAACCCTATGGCTAAAAGTTACATTATTACCCCTACATCCTCCTCTCAACAACTGCATTATTTTAGATTACTTTTTTGTAATGTTTCATGTGCTCCTTTCAGAAAAAAGTTATTATGCTTACTACACTGTAGAGCCTGTACCCATAGGGAGCACACTGTCCTGACAAAAATGGAGTGGGGGACAAAGGAAGTCAATTTCTTTTTCAAGGGGCAGAAAAAAAGTATTTTTATTTAGTTATGGATTGGATTTTGGGCACATCAGCACAATTTAGGCCATGTCATGCCGATTGTAGTTATAAATTCATGTTAGAATATTACTTTAATCAAGAAACATATTACCAATGTTTCAAAATTTGAGATACAAGTAAAACATTTTATCTTCTAATAAAGCCCATATATTATTAATACTGACTAAATCTTTTTAGAAAGAACACATTTCAAATCATGTAATTAAAAATGTTTTTTTTTTCATTACTTTCTTAAAACCCTACTGGACTTTACATTTGGAGCCTTAAGTGTTCCACCAGGTCTTCAGCTCATGAAGTTGAGAATCACTACAGTACATGTATAGACAAAATTCAGTGCCCAACCTTAGTTTGCCTTCACTTAGAGGACAACTTTGCCATAAATGCATCTTAAATTTCAATAACTTTTTGGTAGAGCATAGTAACTGTTCAGCCTGTACTTTGGTTTAATAAGTTCATGAAATCATTTTCCACTATTCTCAAAAATATTAAATTCATCACTAGTTTGGCAGTCAGCAGGAGCAAGTTTCAACATTATTTTTTTTCTAAGACTAAAAAATCTCATTGATAAACTATATAAATGTAGATGTTCAAAATTCTTCAATATTGCCATTTAATAATTCTTTTTCTTTTTTTAAACAGCCTAACATTAAAGTGATCCATCCCAAATTAAGTGAAATTAAAGTAAAAAAAAACAAAAAACTTTCAAGAATGACAAAAAGATACATTTTGGTTGGCAACAATATTATTTATTCATCCAATGAATAACTTGATTCCTTCCACACAACAAACTTCACAAAGATCAGAAAGATAGACAGATGAAAACAAGAGTTGATAGCACAGCATAACTGACACATTCAATAAGTCACAATAAGTCACATCATACTGGTATTGCAAAAATTCCTTAACCAACAAGATCATATGACAAAACATAAGAGTACCAATTTCCTATAAACATAATTGTCTCATGAAATTTACAAAACGGTTATCAACAAAGTGAACCTAGATGCACAGAAAAGAAGACTTGGTATTTTTTTTTGGTGAAATAAAATAATTGTAAATTTATTTATTCTATAATTTTAAATATTAAATTTGAAAACTACTATTCAGAAAAAAAACTATTTCAATCCATGAAATGCCGATATTTTAGTATTTTGTTTTTCTTTTCCTCTTGAGATTCTTGTTCTATAATAGAACAAATACAATGCACACAAAAAAATGGTAAAAATTTATAGCAACTGTACAGAATTTTTGGAAAAAAAAGAAAAAAGATCAGTCTAGAATGAAAATCCCTGAGATTGGTTCTGTATGTTTTCTGTGTTGAATTGATACTGGTTGGCTTCAGCACCTGCTTGTGGTACTAGACTCTCATCTTCACCCTAAAAGTGGATTTTACAAAAGCATAAGCCATGTGAATGATTTTATTTTAAGAAAAAAAAATGTCAATACTGAAGAAACTTAAATTGCGAAGTTCTATGCAAATAAGCAAAATGGGAATGGTTTCATGGGTCTGTAAAAAAAATGTGTATTTTAAATACCATATGACTAAGTAGCTACTCTTGTAAAAGTCTGCACACTTAACAATATGGACTGATCAAGGATTTCTACATGGCTACATTGTCCCTCTGTGCATTTAGAGCCTATGTTACAATCTGTGCAAGAAGCTAATCAAGAGTGGCTTACATCACATAAGAAAAGTTTTAGCCTCTTGAAAAAATCACTGGAACCAAACGGTAAAAAATGAGAACGTGAACATGAGCTACTAATGAAAATAAAGGTTAAGGGCACAAACAAATTATATTCACAACATACCTCTTCACTAAAGTATTTTTCAATGATATCATAAGCTTTCTTGTAGACTTGTTGGTTCTCATGATTCTGTAACTGTTCAATCTTGTCCAGTCCTCCCACTTCTTCCAGCATTGATGAGATGCCCTCTACCTGTCCCACTTTGTCAGCAGCCTAAAGGTAGAGATTTAAAGTTTAAGGGTTAAATTTAAAAAAAAAGGCTTTTAATATATTACTATTAAGTTTTTAAAAATTGTTTTTAAATAACATTAAACAAAATATGATTGGAAATGCCAGTTAAACTCACTTGCAGAATGTTGGATACACCATCCAATAGAACATGCAAAAGTTTGGTATCTTTAGAAGCCAGAAGATCACAAAGAGGTTTCAAGGCACCACACTGCACCACGTAGCTGATTTGTTCTACTGTTCCACCAGATGTTAAGTTTGTAATAGCCCAGGCAGCTTCTTTCTGACTTTTAAAGTCCCCCTGTTCAAAAAATACAAAATTATCCACCAAGGAAGAAACATTTGTGCCACATACCTATATTATTCCTATATATATATATATATGTATTAGCCGGATCAAATATAAATTACTGTGAAAAAGGGTTTACCTCATTTTTTAAAAGTTATATCCTTTAATAGAGACATATTGTAGTTGGGGCATTAAACGTACACTACGTCTCCGCATAAAACATTTATGCCAAGTTTTATCAAGATTGGTCAAAAGGTTTTGATTTCTATGCAGAACAAACATACATACGCCTTACTTTTTAAAATGTAATTCTTAACGCTACAATGTTTAATTCTATATAAAAGAATGACTTACTGTGCATAAAACTTCAATAACCAATGGAATGAGATTGTGATTAATTACAGCCTGGATTTGTTCTACTGAACCAGCAGTAATATTGGACAACATCCAGCAAGCTTCTTTCTTGATGCTCTGTTTAATGTGTTGAAGCAGCCCTGGCATCATTTGCAGTACATTAGTATCGATGACAGCCTGTTGATAAATGTGTTGTTTTTTAAATATAAGAGCTAAAAGAGAGTGTAAAGACAGACACTAAACATTTCACCAATGATGTCAAGATTGTACAAAACACTTGATTGATGATAAAGTTCCCCACCATTCTGAGTCTGGATATTTCAGGAGATATCTAAGAGAAAATAGTCCATTTCAGAAGGGAAACAAAAAACAAAGTATACATGTTGAGAAGTAAATATTAAAACCAACATTAAAAATAATAAATTTAAGCTTAACTTATTTATGAGACATCAATTTATATCAAAAGAAAATTAAAAGATTTTGTTCATTTTTTGTTAATTAACTGTCTAGAAAAAAAACGTTACCCTAAATTGGCAATGGTGAAAATTGGGCATGTTTCCACTGAACTCGATTCAACAGTATATATTATAGCTTTTATATAGCGCTACTTTCATGTTTATAGAATGCTCGGAGTGCTTTAGTCCAATCTCATTTGTGGACCAGTAGGATGGGGGGGAAATAGGAGTTGATTTTCGTGCTGCCTTTAGGCGCCCAGTAAACACAACTCTGCCCCAGTCGGTTGTCAAACCTCGAGCCCCCCTTCTAGGTAGCCAAGCCAAGTTCAAGCGCACTTAGCCTCTCGACCACGTTTCCCACAGTGATAGTCATATCATGTTCACTGAAAGTAATAAATCTCTATACAATTTCTTTGTAAACAATTTTTATTGCCGAAGAACTAAACACATTTCCCTACTAGTACATCAATTATCAGTGTAAGCCTTCAATATTAACTCATTGAGTGCGGTGTTGATTTTTTAAATGCTACTTTTTTGAGAAAAAAAAAAGAAAATGTTCCAAACATGACTTAAACAAAAATTTATTATTTAAGTACCAATGAAGCTCTAGTAACATATTTGATATCAAAGTAAAGGTGAATGAATGGAGAATGTGAAAATGTAAACATCTTTCTATTTAAATATCAGATACAAATTATAATCTAAATAATATGACCCTAAACGAAAAATGGATGCCAGCTTTAGAACTTCTGAGACTTTAATATAGATTTTGATCTTTGCATTACTGTTAAAACATCATTTTAGACTATTTACATCTTTTTCAAAAAGAAATGGGATAGAACAGCCAAAAGATGATGAATCACTGATTATATTATTATTTTTAGATGGCTTTTTAGTCAAAAAAAGGGAAAAATTATTGCACTATTACTACCAATAACAATAGATACCAGTACTAAATCTATCAATCAAATGTACTCAAATATTATGTACATTTGAATCAATGGGATATAGATCTAGATTTATCTTTATATTTGCCTAGAACATCTTTCATTCTAATACTAGACCAGTGCAAGACAGGCTAGAGAGAGATCAAAGCGTAAATCTCTAACTAGCTGAAGACAATAAAAATTCTAATTCATTATACCTAAGATCTAGACCTAGACCATAATTCTGTTCCTTTGTGATAAATTATGGATCTAGAATAGTTTTATATTTCACTTTTATTTAGTAGTAAACCTTTAGGAGTACTTGCAAGACAGCGTGCAACTTAAACCAATATAGTCATGGTGATGATTTTTACCGATAAACAATACTAAATAACAATTGCTAGAAAATATACCAAGAAAAGATCCAGCATGGTGGATGAATATTGGATTTAGACCTAGCATTTCTGTTGTTTTCATTCATCTTAGGCTTAAAGACCAACTGAAGAGGTTTTTATCGAAATTGAGATAATTATTGATTATGGCAGTAGATGGTATCAAATATAGTTCCTAAAAATTTGAGTTAAAAGAAATACATATTTATACTAGAAAAAGTCATTTGAAAGTGTAAAAAAATTAATGAGATTTGAAATGGCTATGTCATGGCCGAAAGCGGAAGTGACGTTTTAGTATGGAAATCGGGGAAAAAATGTCGAGCTCAAGACACTAGATCTAGCTTGACCGCCTAGAGAATTCTAGATCTTGTTTTTTGTTATTAAGACCAACTTAACGTAGACAATTTAGTCTTATTACTAGATTGTAACCAGATATGGATTTAGATATCTAATAATAGATTTTTAGCTACATATATTTTTTTTTACTAGTCTTAGTTTAGTAAATGTAGTCGTAGATCACTAGATCTAATTTAGTATAAATTACTATAAAAAATATATATAAAAAACAATAATATAGGAATATAAAAATATAGTCTTATGACTTATATAGTGACTAGCCTAGGCTAGTTCTGTCTAAATCTTTAGTTGGTCTATTCTTGTTATGTAGTAGGGCCTACTACAAGATTTAGACTACAGTCACTATAGTAAGAATAGTTCTTAGAAAGCATATAATTTTTACATATCATTCTTAAGGAAGGTATAGATCTAGATTTATAAAATCTAGACTTACTATAAAAAACTTTCATCATTAGACTCCAAGAATTATAAGAATTAAGATCTACTATAGACTTGTATAGTATATAATCTAGTTATATTCTAGTAAAGTAGCACTAGATTCCTCTAGGCTGATATTAATGTTCATATTCATTTAATATTACTTAATTTTTTATTTATGTATCTATTACTAAATATATATATATATCTATATATTTTATTATTTTTTAGTAGAAACCTGACATTGGCTAAAAGATGATCTGACGCGTCCAACAGTGGATGGCTGCCTGATTGTGTGTTATGCCAGCTGGACTGTTATATTACAAGACTGTTGAGCATCTTTTACTTACAAATCTAAAAGCTGATGCTATGACACTCAATGGCTTAGAAGAAATCCTGTCAGTTTTATATGGTCATGACAATTTATATAATCTTTAATAAATAAGTCATACAAGGACAATAAAGATTATTATTATTATCATATTTTCAGTTGGTTTGTTTAAAGCTAACGTTGTTTTAAATTTTTAGAATTAACAAATTTGTTAAATTTTCTTTATAAATACTCTAAAGTGAAAAAATATTCTTTTGGATAAATTTCAACTTTGTGGGACATGCCCATTATATTTAATGCAAACATAGCAACAGCAAAAATAGTTCCACTGTTAGTTAAAAATTTTAATTTAAAAATGCAATGAAACAAAGGTAGGGTTAAGAACGTTTATGGGATAGACGCTCTGCACTGATTGAGTTAATGTGTCCAAATAGAAACATCACAATGTAGCACATCAACCTTCCTATGATTAGAACTAAATCTGTGTACATCTATCACAAGTTTTGGAAATTAACAGAAAGATTGACAGGACATTTGAACAGAATGTAAAATCTAAGGGTGAAGAAGGCATAAAACAAGATCTATGATCTTAAAAAAGAAATTATTAAATCATTAATTTCCAAACTTTTCTTTTTGAGAATTTATTGAAAGGAGACTTGGAACTACAGAGATCTACAACTACCCACCTGTGTTTGACAATCATCCCCAGTAACAATGTTTCCAACAGTTCTCAGTGCCGGAGTCACAACACTAGCATCCACACTGCCGAGCAATTCAACTAGTCTCTGAACCACACCTGAAAAAAATATATATATATTTTTTAATTTTCCACATTTGGACATAGCAAATAATATGTTTATATCACTCTTTATTGCCATGGATATGGAATTGGAGTACCTTAAAATCTATTCTCTTATTTAAATTTCTTCCAAATAAGAGCTCATATAAATAACTTATCCTTTTTAATTAGCTCAGGCATGTCTAACAGACAATTAACGCATTCCTTGTTCTTAGTTTATAATACTACTGTATTTGTTATCAGAATTTTTTTTAAGGACTTAGTACAGATTTTTTTCTGATGCAAAAATCAAAATACTTTTCCAGCTATATAGTAAAAAAAAATATATATAAACCTGGCATGTCCACAACTTCTTGAATCTGGTTGTTAGCACCATCAGTAATATAGGAAAATGCCCAACAGGTGTCAGCAAGAACTTCTCTATCTGAGTGTTGAATCAATGTGGCTAGTGCTGGCAAACAAGCTTTGATGGCTTTCATCTTGGGTGGAGGGTTTTTGTTACGGCACAAGTTCGAAAATGTCCAGGTCAAGTTACGAAGGAAAGCAGGCTGTTGAGAATATTAAGAAAACAAGAACATTTAAAAAAATTTTTTTTTAAAAGAATACCTCCATCAACCAAAATCTAGTCTAAATCTACTTTCTAGCTAGATCTAGAATGAAGATGTAATCTATATTATAAAGTTCCCCATTTAGACCTTGTGGTCTATAGGGCAGATGATTTAAAGGTCATCTGGTTATGTGGCCTATGGTTAACGAGGGTGTCATGTGGCCATCACAACAACCAACCTATTCACTTTTCCCTAACTAATGTCAGGTACCTATTAGGGGTGGGTGGACAAAGATCCCAAAATAAAAAATCCCAGTCTTCACCAGGATTTGAACCCGGGACCCCCAGTTCAGAAGCCAAGCGCTTTATCGCTCAGCCACAGCACCTCCAAATATATATATTAGATTTACATTAAAATATTAGCAACGCTTATAAACTTCAATAAAATGGAAGCAACTTTAAATTTACTGTTATTGCTTAATTACGGTAATACGGCTGACTAAGCTATGTTGGCTCTTGACCTAGATAGATTTGTAAGTCTCTAGCCAAATTTACATTTATTTATTTTACTTTGAAAAATTATGACTCAAACTAGAGTTTTCCCCATGTGGCCAACGAGTTAGTAATTCTTTTCTCAGCAATATACACCAACTGTTAAATTTCTATGAAAGTGGTTAGAGCAGGATTTGAGATCAGTGTCCACCCTCTGTGAAGGAGTGACTTAAAATAGAGGAAAAAATATTTATTTAAATGTCAAGAAATGAACTGAAATGAAAAGAATCTAACTTACAGGTGCATTCATGTCAACAAGTCTCAACAGCTGCTCAATTATTCCATTAGATGTAACCATATCTCGCATCTCAGCCCCATCACCTATAGAATGTTAAGTAAAATTAATATATCTGAAAGTTAATTTACACTTAATTGTAAGCATTAAGATGTTTATATAAACCTTTTACATTAAAACAATGCATAAAGTAAAGTAGAAATATAGTTCACATAATACTACAAAATTGTCTACTAGGCAAGATATGTCAAGTGGATGTCATCTTACCAGCAATATTTCCAAGAGCCCAGATGCACTGCTCAACAAGATTCATACTTGGGGCTCCGAGCAAACGAATAAAATGTGGCACAGCACCTGCACGAACAACTGCCTGCGTTTGTTCAGAGGTACCTGATGCTATGTTAGTAAGAGCCCAAGCAGCTTCAAACTGAAGATTAGGTCTATGAACATAAAAAAAAGATACACTGCATTTAATTTTTTTTATTTCTTTGCATTATTTTGTTGTTTTTTTTTAAGCTTAACTTACCCCCCCCCCCCCCACATAAGTAATTTTTTTTTATACTTAACTACAAAATAATCTTGTTATATAGGCCAGACTAGTCTTACTTATCGTTACAATCCAGGAACTTGACGAGTTTGTCAACAAGGCCAGCCTCAATGACGCGATCAATGGGAGGGTTCTTCTCCTTTGATAATAACTTTCTTACTGATACAGTAGCATTCAAGACAGTGGCAGTTTCAGAACTTTTGATGCTGGTAATTATTTCAGACATAGACATGATTGATTGCTGATAAAAAGAAATTAAGGTGAAAATGAGCACCTCTTCTTATCATTTGGTAAATAATGAAGATAATTTGACAACAGAAATTTAAAATGGATTAAAATAAAATATTCCTACTCTGTTCTGTTCTTGTAATGGACTGGTGGGCTCATCGTCTGATAAATCTACATTTCTACGCTTGAGAAGAGTTTCTTCTTTTTTCTGTTTTCTGATCTCTACAGAAGTTTCAACTCTACGACGTCTTAAATCCTATACAAAATGTCAATAAATTTGAGCTTAATAATAAAAAAATAATTTACACACATATAATGATATATATATATATATAAAAAAACAAAAAAAGAGTTGTCATCCAGTCATGATTAAACAAGTTTATTACCTCAATATCTTTGCCTTTATTTTTATATGCACTTATACGTGCATTATGTCCATTTTCAGCCATGTTTAAGAGCTCTGAGCAAAAATATCTGTAAAGAAACAAATTGTTTCAATAGTGTCACAGTCTTAGTTGACATTGCATGATTTAAAGTTCATGTCATGTTAAGAGCTTAAAATACATGTGGAATTCCTGTTATAGAAAACAGGATGTAGAATGAATAAAGTTGACTTTGAGTTCAGTCAAGTCAGTAAGGTCTTGCATGACTCTTGAGCATGAAAGTCGATGGACTGGTGATTGTTGATTAATTGTATTTGAGAGTTGATTTCATTATGTGCTTATTGAATATTAAAGTATTATTCGTATTTCAATGGATATCTATAGTTGGAGTTCCAGTGTACCTAGTAGTAATTGTTCTTATTGTTACCCGCTGAGATGCGGACGTGATTTGTAACTAACATATATTGGATACATTTGATACCGCTGTTATGCGGATAGGATTGCTTATTATTTCTTGACTTGTAGCACTAACAAGGGAGTGCAGTATTAATATTATTGTGTTGTGAAATAAACTTTATAATTGTCTGCTGAAACGGACTTCAGTTTATAGTATTTGTCCTGTCACGTGTCAAGAGTACTTCAGGAAGCAGAACCCAGCATTACACGACATTTGCAGTCTGCAACGTTACACCATTCAACATCATTTACAGCAAATTTAAAGCAAATCAATTTAACATTTTTAAAATAAAGTTTGAATAAATCAACACTTTGTCACACATGTGTAACATAATTTTCACTTTATCTAATTCAATGAACAAAAGGATATGAGATACTAAGAATAGATGCAATATCAATGGCCATAAACATAAATAGGAAGGTGAAAGGTGAGGTACACAACTGACTGGTCAACTATACACAGCCAGCCAATCATTTGATTGCAATGCCTATACATTTTTAAAACAAGAAATAAGCATATAAATATTTTTTTTTTTAAATATTTATTAGGTGGAAATTCAATGAGTCCTATCAAAATTCAAAGAATTTCCAAATTAGATTTGAAGAGTTTTAAGGAGCACCAAGAAGCCTGGAGTTTAGCAAAGAACAGACACTTTTCCTATCTATTATTTTTATTACAGCTTACTACTATTTCTTATCTATTATATTATAAGCAAAGTGAAAGTGGAGCTGGATAGGACACACCCTGCGAAAACCTGTTGCAAGGCAGGCACTTCATTGGAATCAGCAAGGAAAGAGGGCAGACCCAAGCAAACCTGGAAGAGGTCAGTCATCAGTGAAGCCTAGGGTACTAAAATGACATGGGAGCAGATGAAGAAAGCTGCTCAGAATCGAGTTTGGAGAGGTGTGGTTGCGCCCTATGCCCCCTGGGGCTGCACAGGATTAAGCAAGTCAAGTCATATTATTATAGATCTAGGCCAAGGCCTAGTTTAAATTACATTAATTATAGAGCTTCAGATTTAGACTTATGTAGATGTCTAAGTTTTAAGTAGATGTAGAATCTATACTTATACTCAACCTAAGCCATACTCTTAACCTCTTTAGTTTGGTCTTAAGTCTTAAGTAAGAAAATTAACAATACTACCAAAAAATGTTACTATTTTAAGTAGATAAGATAGATCTATTTAGAACAAAAATAATCTTAAATTTGGATGACATATCTAGTAAATTCTAGATTCATATGTTAGATCATCTCTAAAGGGACTAGATCTAGATTGTCTTAGATCTAGGTTGTATAGAGATCTTTAATGCTTCTCAACCATGTGGCTGGAAACGATCAGGCAAATACAGCCTTTTTTTAACTGCAGAGTCACAAATATGGAAAGAGAAAACAGAATCACCAAACTACTAGATTTAGATCTATAGACCATAGATCTAGACTATAACTATTCTTATTCTTCTTGAAACTGTCAGGTAGAGTTGAGCCTTCGGCTCTTGGAACTCTAGGCGAGCAAAAGTGAACAAGAGCTCCCTCTCACCGGCCTGAATGAGAACAGTGTACACTGTTCTGTCTGTCGGGTGGGTCTGACGTCAAGAAGCAGCGTACACTAAGATCCCCGCCATTTTCCTTTTCTATACCAGGCTAACCGTGCGGGACACGCCATTTATGTAACAGCCCCTTGAGGAACAGCACCTGGATTGTGACAAGGTTGTGGGAGCTTTTTTACAACTCCGCACAATGCAATGAGGATGCTTTCGCACTCCCACGGGAGTCTTGTTTTACTACCCTTTAGCCTAATCGTTTCCTCCTATGATTGTTTCCACCCGGGCGCCACTATTGGTGCACTATGAGGCAGGATATATAATATAACTATAACTAAGCTAGGTATACCACTAAGTCAAAGTTAATTTCCAAGAGTTGCGACACTCATCATACTCTTATTAGTCTTAGTTTTAGTAGACGAAAGTCACTAAAAAAAATGACTAAGTTAATTTAATAAGTCTACCTAGATTACGTCTAGAGTCTAGTAAATTATAAGTTAACTACTAAAGTAAAAAAAAGTGATGTCAGTATGACTCAGTATGAGTATCACAGAGTATCAATGTCATGAATATCACAAACAGTATGAACTATGATGAAGATGAGTATCAGTAACTCAACTGAGTAAGTGAAGTCTAACAGTAACAGTACTCTAAACTCTAGTCTAAGTTAGTAGATTATCATTATATAATATAGAATCTACATGTAGACTATTCTCTCATTCAATAAATCTAGTCTAGATTCTAAAACTAAATCAAAGCAAGCTTTACCAGATTAAACGTATTACCAGACGTATTAGGTATAACTAGACTCAAAGAGTCTAATTTAATTTGTAAAGTTGAAGTAAGAAAATTAAAGCTAACACGTTTCCGTAGCCGTAGATACACTCAGGAAAGTTTTGAATTTGAGCTCGAAATTTTCCACGATTTAAATTGTATCGATACCATAAATACTTCTTATTATCAAATACTATTCTAGAGAAAGCTACTAAATTCTAGATCAAGATCTAGATTAGAAGTTATATTTTCTCGTACAGGAAATATTATTTTGATTCTTAAATGAAATATGAAATACTAAACTTAATGTTTAGGTATTTTTCATTATCAATATAGAGAGGTTTTTAAATGTAGGCCTACAATTTTCTTCTTTTTTTTTTGTTCATATCAATGTTAAATGCGAGTAGAGAAAACTTAAAGCAAAATATTATTTTCATTTTTAAAATAGTTGCTATAAATCTATATTAAGATCAAATTATTCCTAGATGTAAAATGTATACTATATAGATATACAAGCATATAATATAAAAATTATAGTGATACATTTTTAAAAATTTATTCACGATACTTTCATACGATACATCGATATTATATATTTACTCGGAAATGATGTCAAGCGTGCAGTTGATTGGTCAACTTATCTGTCATAGACTATTTATAGACTATATTTTATGATTGTATTTAATAAAGCAAATAGACCTACCAAACTAGATCTAGATTAGGGGTTCTCAATCTGTTGATCATGACGCCCTTGTTGGGTCGAATGATGATTTGCCGGAGGGACTAAAACCATAAAAAATATAGATTTTTTTTTCTATTCCAACGTGTAAAATATGACTTTGTATAAAGTTTTCCCATTGGAAGTTACTTTTTTTTATGTTGTTATTCACGATAGACATTTATATATTTATATATATATAAATCAGGTAATTATTTCAAAAAATTTTTTGTCGCTGTGTATATACTATGTATTTTAAAACAATTTAAATTTGCGTCATTTTATAGAACAAGGTAACATTGCAGAATTATAGATATTATTTCTGTGGTAACGTCGCGACAAAGTGAAAAGCGATTACATTAAATAATAGGTTAATTGTTTAATAATATATGGTACATGTTATAAAAAAAAGTTAGATAGTTTCAAAATGGAAGATCCCATAGAAATAGATCTACCACAAAGAAGACTAGAACAGTGAATACTATGTTGATTTTTTTTTTTTTTACGGTTTGGTTTTACTTCAATTGTAGGCTTATAAGATGGAGTTGAAAACTCCCAGTGCGTCATTTGTAACGAAGCTCTAAAAGCAGAATCTATTAGCCAAAATTACTGCAACGTTATTTTGATATTCAACATTCAAGCTTTGCACAACAAACAACCTACCTTCACCTATCCCTTAGTCTGTGGGACCGTTGGGGCACCATGCAAAATATGTCGACAATCTTCCTCCATTCCTGTCTTTTGCCTTAGATAGAACCTCCTTGATTGTTTGTTATTTTTCATGTTTCGGATGTTCATTCAGAATTGAAGATAGTTTACTTCCTAGTCAAAACCTACCGCAGGACGACGGGGATGGGAGTGGGCAGGGTTTGAACGACAGTCCAGCGCGCAAACCGCACGACCAGGCAGCCATCCAATGGCAGACCCGTCCATTTTTTTATGTTGTCGTTCCATCGCTTTCTCTATCTACCCTCTATCGTCTTCCCTTTCCTGTTACTGTTCCCTGCAGGAAGATCTTTGCGAGCCCCGAAGACCTTATATAACATATAACAACCAAATCACGGGAGGTGGCCAACATACTACTCTTCGGGATGACCTCATTAAAAAGAAAAAAAAACTCCTAAATACAACAGGGTCCAAGTATACCTGCAAAATTTGTACAATGGAAAATGAAAACCCAACAACATCTATTTAGAATGCCAGTAGGTCGACTTCCACATGACATTTTGTATGGCAATCTAACAGAAGGCAAGAGAGCCGCTAGTCGCCCACTTTTACGGTATAAGGATAAGGTATACGGATGTATGCAAACGCGACATGAAGCTCTTCAAAATCGACACTAGCAGCTGGGGAAAAGTGGCACTGGATAGATCCACATGAAGAGAGGGCATAAAGGAAGGATCACGGATTGCAGATGCCATACACAACAGTAGTAGAAAGAAGGGTGAAAATGCGACGGTGCCTGGGGATTACATATGCCTAACCTGTGACCACAGCTGTGTATCAAGGATTAGCCTCTTTAGTCACACAAGAAGTTTCAAAGGCAAAATACATTCTTTCGAGACGTAAAATGCCACAGAGACTTCAAAAAAAAAAAAGAAGATGATTACGTCCTACGCGTCATGCATCTCGTAATGCGTGTTAACCAATGACGTATAAATTCTGCCAAGTCATTGGTCTTCTTGGCACATAAGTAGGTTACTAAAAATTGGATGATTGCTTCTTGATCTAAATTCGGTACAAGGAAGGATAATTGAGTCTTGTCTTCAATACTTCTTCGCGGTTCTATCACCCCAAGCTCTAAGCACATCCTTTTAGCGAAACTAATACTATCGATGTCCTCCCAACTAGTAACCTAATTAACAAAGTCTTTAATGTTGTCAGTTTGAGTGTGCAGTCTCGGTAATGACTATCTTTGGTTTTTGAAGGTAACGTTAAAATATTCAATTAATAGGCCTACATTTACCAAAAACCCAAGTAGATGAGACAAATTAAGGACTGCAAAGCTACTAATAATTCGTATGCTTCAGCTCTAGTGACACAACTTTCACTAATACAAGTCAGCAGGGCCGGCTTTAGGCCGAATTGACCGATTCCCGAAATTGGTCCCGCGCCTGGCAGGGGCCCTCATTTTAGTTCGCAATACTTAATTTAGCACCATCAGTCAGGTCTCTTGTAGGATTTATTGGGTTAACATATTTAGTGCATCGTACGATTGGCGTAGCTTTAATTAACGCACAGGCGCCTATTAAGTTTGAGGTTCTACCTATGCATGTTGTTTATTAAATGTTTATATAATGATCTAAATTCATGGGCGCCCGCAGGATTTTTTGAAGGGGAGTGCAAGTTGTCACCTATGACTCAAAGTCGTAGCTTCAACTTTTTAAATACGGAGAATATGAAAAGAGCTGGTGCTCCCTCGTCCCCCCCCCCCCCATATCAATGTGATATTAAGTGCACTTTAAATACTTGTTTCGTGAAATAAAAACCATAAACATGTGAACAATGTATTTACTGTACACTTTGTTAAGTTTATCCGTTCGGCCGTGCTTCCCAACGGTCAATCAAATAAAAACTGCAAACATTGCTTCTCGTCGCGATTTGACAAGCCGGTGATGAACACATATCGTCCACTTCTGTTATTCTTCTTTACGTTGCATCTCTTACATCATTCTAGGATGAAGACAAAACAGGTTGACCTGACCATTATTATTGCTCGAAAAGCGAGACGTAATGAAGAAACTGACGAATCAAGATACGTAAGGTAAAGCAGTGTTCTGTAATAACTCTCATAATTCAAGCATGTGGTTTTTGCTCGGTTTGTCTGTCAATTGCTAATTCTCGGCAGCACCAACTCAATACCCGGTACCAAGTTTGTCTGCCAACATTCTCGATTTCCTCAAGATGCCATCCCTGAAGTGTTCCTCATCATAGTCATGTTGGTTTTTGATTATGTCATAAATGTGACTGCTTGTGTGCTGTTGAGCGGCTACTATGTTAAGTTGGACAGACTGCAACATCAGAGAAATGGTTAAAGAAAAGATGAGTAATTGACGACAATTAAAAGACAAAACAGAAACACACGAGAAGCTGGCACTTATTACACATGTGCACTTTGTTTGGTTTCACTTGCAGCCGTTATGTTAAGATACATCAAACTTCTCAAGGTTGTGACTTGAAGCGCGAATAGATTCGTATTTCTCAGTACATTGTGTCTAACACAAAAGAGGTAGCCTAAATTTAGCACCAACACTGGAACTGTTACGGAAGAAACAGATAGTCTTCTAAACGACACCAACAATATTACGTATATCTGAAACATCATTCCTGTCATTGATAACAAGGTCAAGTCTGTGAGGCGCTCAAGGGACAATGGCTGTTTTTTGGATATTTTTCACGAATCCTTGTATGAACACAGTTCTGAATTCTAGCCATCACGGGGCAGCCATTGTAGACTTGGTCGAGCAGCTTGTCCATGTCTAGACTGTAAATAATGTATTCCCTGACAATGACGTTATATAGACAGTGGGTCTCTTTGAACAGCAGGGACAAAACCGATGAAGTCTTCTCGAATACAATCGACAACCAAACGCTCAAAGACACCTGCCCAGTTCCTGATATCTGCAGTTTCATCACCAAAATACCAATTAAATGCAATTCATGATGCTGCTGCTGCTCCAATGATCCCAATCAACGTTTTTAACGTTTTGGTTTTGGCATGTGAAGAA
Organism: Biomphalaria pfeifferi; assembly: GCA_030265305.1. NCBI lineage: Eukaryota > Metazoa > Mollusca > Gastropoda > Planorbidae > Biomphalaria > Biomphalaria pfeifferi. Next base: position 260,312 of record JASAOG010000093.1, read on the forward strand.
CGTTCTTATATCTCTTCTATCGTAAACTGGTGGATGTGTTTCACATGCTATTTATCACGTGCTAACACCGACCGCAACTCTGCAAGACGTAAATAGTAAATACATTTACCGAGATGACTGCAATCTTCACTCATGTTCAAAGAAACTTTCAAATTTATCACATCGAAATGCAACTGGCAAGGATTTTGTCTCCAATGCGAAAACAGACAAACAATATTTGTCATATTCTAGTCTTTAACTAAATATAATAAAAGCTAGCTAGCTATAAAAACTATAGACCAGCTTATCCTAATGTATTACCACAATAGCGTATCCTTATGACTGTAGGCCTACTTAGAGGAAGCACTTGTTAAGTTGCTACTTAGAAGAAGTTAATTAATTTAAATACATTTCCTCTAACTCAAGAAAACATAAAGAAACTATAACAAATACAAAATAGAGCAATGACATTTCATTTCTAACAAATGAATATTCAAATTTGATTAGGTTCGATGATGACCACTTTTGTCATCCAGGGGCTGAGGGCTTTGCACTGGGGTTTTGTGTTTCCTCGTGTGGCTGGTGAGACCTTTGTGCGCCCGAATGTTCGGCTGCACACTGGGCAGGTTATTCCAGCTGGAGCTAGTGTCGTGGGCCTTGCTTTTCTTCTCTGGCGTTTTTCTTCTGCTAGCGTTGTTCTCTTTTCCTCAGCAACCTGTGCGTCAGTTTTCACAGCGCGACGCCATAATGCTCTGTCATGTACCTCTGTCTCCCAGGTGGCTGGGTCTATGCTGAACGCCTTCCGAGAAGATTTGAAGATGCCCCTGAAGCTTTTTCTTTCACCGCCTTGTGAGCGCTTTCTTTCCCTTAATTGGCCATACAGGAGTCGTTTAGGAATGCGGCGATCTTCCATTCTCCAGACGTGTCCTGCCCATCGCAGCTGTGACTGCATCAGGATTGTGTGGATGCTTTGCAGACCCATTCTTCGAAGGACTTCAGTATCTGGTATTTTTTCTTGCCATTTGACATTCAGAGTAACACCATTTGTAAAATCACTAAACTTAGAGACACTTCAGGAAAAAGAATGAAATGTAAAGTAGCTATAATACATAAAACATTAAACCATAACTTACAAATAGAAAAACAAAACTTAATGAATTACTCAGAAAGGCACAAGTGCTCCTTCTTCCCTAGTGCCATTAGATATCAGCCAGGAAAACAAAAGACTTAGCAGATTTTAAGTAATTGACTAACATGCATGACTAGATTGATACATGAAATGCGTATGGCGTAATTATCTTCTTTTTTTTGAAGTAACGTCTGTGATATATAAGATAAGAAGGTAAGGTCTAAAAAATCGGCTAGTTAGAATTTAGATGGATGCACGTACTTGGTCGGCCATCAATTCCCGATAAGCCTACTACAATATGTATCTTATCTTCATAACTGTAGCCTACTTCGGTCGACAGTAGAAGCACTACTTGTTCAGTTGCTACTTAGATTTTAATTGATTTGATGGTGCAAAAAATGGCTAGAATTAGGCTACACAGAATCCAGGGGGATGCATGTGCACCACATTGCACTTCCCTGCGGGCGCCCATGCGCCGAGATCTGGATGCAGATATTAAGCATACGTGTAGACAGTTATAGACACTCGCCCAAAACCAAGACGTATGCGGCCTGTAGAAAATTATTTAGTGAGATTGTTGGTCTATGCGCCATGCCCAATGGGCCATACCGTGCCCATACGGTAACAAATGGAAATGATATGTCTATAGAAATAGGAGAATCGAAAAAGTGATCACAGACCTATATATATATAAATTATATATATAGGTCTGTGATGTACCTCCAGCACGGGAGTATCGGTTCATTGGTAATAATGCGCATGCGTTTGGACATGTTTTCATTTGCGACAAAATGGCGGAGTAACTGCAACATGGAACATGTTTATGATATATCATGCCTCATGTTATTTTCTCTTAGACCAATCTGACACTATGTTTCATTTATTAGTAATCTAGTAAACTTTAAATTAATAATAAATATCTACTATCTAATATTATCTATATAATTAGAATATCTAGAGTAGACTCTAGTACTTTACATGTCGTTCATGATGTACAAGTACAATCTTTATATCTTAGACTTAGAATCTACAGTCACAGTGTCTTGTCAGTGAGTGAGTCTACTCTCAGTAACTCTGTTCCAGTGTCTGTCACACTCTTAGTCTTTTCTTAGTTCTATCCTAAACTATACTAATAACTATAGTCACACCATTATACTATTATGATATTATCTATAGTCTATACTCTACTACCTCTGGCTCTAGTAGTGGTAGATCTAATTAGTAGTCAAATGTATTAGAGTCTGGGATGATTATCATTTAAAATTTAAATCTAAGTTTAAAAACTCTTAGTTGAATAGGATTATTATTATACTATACACTACAGACTACACTCTACTCTACAATAGATCTCTATAAAACTAGATCTATAATCTGTAATATACAGCAGTCCTGAGTCAACAACAGTTTCAGCTTCATTCTTAATTTCTAGATCTAGCAAGAATCTAGGACTAGATTCTAGATCTAATAACAATTACTAAATTAAAGACTAATCTACAGTGTACACCACTGCACTGACATTAATTTAAGTATTAGGACCAAGTCTACACAAGCTACCTGACTGGTGACGCTACAGTGATATTATTAATTGAATAATTTTGCTGAAAAAAATGTCTGCAGACGAAGACACAGAGCTTAGGGATCTTGTTGCTCAAACTTTGGAAACTAATGGAACATTAGGAAAATTACGGGTAGGTTGTAGTTGTAGATCTAGATTGATTAGACACAGATCTAGAATTTTATATTAAACTGAGAGTCTAGAGTTAGGTGGGAAGTGTAGTCCCGAGGCTAAGTGCACTTGAACTTGGCTTGGCTTGGATACCTATGAAGGGGGCCCGAGGTTCGACACCCTACTCTGGCAGAGTTGTGTTTACTGAGCTCCTAAAGGCAGCACGGAAAAACCTTCTCCTAGATACCCCCTCCTCCCCACTGGTCCACAACTGAGATTGTACCAAAGCTCTCTGAGTATGCTATAATCATGAAAGTAATGCTATATAAAAGCCATAATTTATTTAGGTATTTTGATAAAAATTTTGAAAACTTAGACCTATATTTTTAAAAAGAACTTGAAAAAATGATTTCCTACTGCACAAATTTATCCTTGTATAACAAGTAGTAGTCTAGAGTGGAGTGATTCATTTTTAAGTAGTAGTCTAGAGAGGAGTGATTCATTTTTAAGTAGTCGAGAGTGGAGTGATTCATTTTTTTTAGTTTCAAAAATTTACTATTGAAAAAGGATTGAAATGTTCCAACTAGCACTTTTGTGCATTGTAAGCAGAATGAACTTGCTTGGTTGATGCAACTATCACATACACTATCAACACAATTAACATCAGTGTTTGAGTTCATTGCATTCTTTAAATTAGTATTAGTGTTTTTTCCTGTGCACTAGAGGAAATTTTGTGGGAAAATCACTGCAAAACATATTTGTCTGAAATGGATATATTGAAGTTCTCTTATTACCATCTTCAATCTATATGTTTTAGCACAAACTATCCGTTTGATCTCAGATGCATGCTTTGTAGTCTTTGTAGAAGTATCAGAGGTCGTCCTCTTCCCCCCTGGGAAGTGCTTTACAGACCATCTGTTTTCATATGAGTAGCTGAGTGAAGAGACAGTTGAATTCAAGCTGATTGAAGTGTAATGGCTTCAAACTCAATCACACAAAATGGATATCGGTAGTATTCTGACTATTATCTACGGATGTATATATATATATATATATATATTTGCGGTAAAATATTTTAAAAGCATTTCATTTTGCTGCATAGACAGCTTGTATTGTGAACTAGTGAGTTACAAGGTGCTGGTTTGAGTAAGCCTAATAGTATCATCTTTATTTACATTTTGTTTTGATCCTGTGTGTCTATGCATTAAGTCAAGAGTACTAACCTTGCCCCATCTGACTTCAACTTGTTTGGTCCACTCAAAGAGGCATTAATGGGCCGTAGATTTACTTCAGGTGTGAAAGAAGTGGTGCTCACAGCTCAACTAGAAACATTTTTTTTATAAGGGCTATTGTGTTGCAATGTTAGTTCAAATAAGAACCCTCTTGTAGAGTGCTAGCTTATAGTACAAAATGATTCCATTTGCTTATATTCTATTTTTTTAAAAAATATTTACTTGCAGGCTCAACTGAGAGCAAGTGTCTTTTTAGCGCTTGAAGATCAAGAAAATGGACAGGTACGCAAACTAAAGAATTAACATCTTTCACAAGTTGTTAGGGGTTGTCAACTTAACTTAACACAGTTTTACGTACTTAAACAGCTATCCAATAAACATTGAGAGTTCGGTTGCAATAGGAATGTCCTAACATTTAGAGTAAAAAATTTGGTCAATACTCACGCTGAGATCTTAAGTTTCAATTTTTCACTTGGCTTCCACTTCCAAAGTATGCTTTCATTTGAATAGACACTTCTTCTTAATATTAAAACTTGTTATTTAATGTGATAGTTTCATCTGCTCAATGATCATGTCCATTCCTATCTGTATACTTGAAGTAAAATTAAACATCTGATGAATTGGAGGATCATCTATGTTGCCAGCAAAATGTCTAACAGCATTTATTTGACATATATTGTGTGAGGCAGCTATTTGAGTTGTGTTGCATCAGATATTTCTATAAGACCAGTAGTACCCAACAAAAGGTCTGCAGGACATTTTTGTCTGGTAACACTGTGCTACTCAGCCCTTCAAAACTGTTGCCCGCAGGAAGTCTGCATGTAAGAAACAAAAATGTTTGATCTATCCACAACATGCATGTCTGAAATTTAGATGGCTCCCTGTCTGAAGAGAGTTGTAATAACAAACAATTTCTTTAACCTCAAAATCGATGGAAAAAAAAACCTGAATAATTTTTCTTCTTTTGTTTCAGAATAAAACACCATTCCTAAGCAAAGAATTAAAAAGTTTTTTGTCAACAAAAGATGGTAACTTTGTAACTAATTGTAGCTTGATGACTGAGATGTGATTTTTTTTCAATAACTCTTTAAAGAAAACTTGTCATTAAAGAAGTTTACAAAAAAAATAATTGAAAATGTTAGGATTGTATTAAAAAAAAGTCAATTTTTGTATTGGCAGGAAAGTTAACAGCATATTTGGTGCAGGAATTTTTGGAATTTTTTAATCTTGAATTTACTTTGGCAGTGTTTAAGCCTGAAACAGGGTTGGTAAGTTTGTTAAGAATTTAGTTAAAACATTTTGTAAATAGTTGAATTGATTTTAAACACTTTAATTTGAGGAATGTAATTTCAAGTCATTCACATATTCCCATGCACAGAATGAAGGAATGAAACGATCAGAAGTTTTGAAATCTTTAGGTGGTGAAGGAACTAATATCTCCACCAACTTGCCAATCATCACTTCTTTTCTTCAGAATGTAAATAAATCAAAGAGTACAAACTTTGGCTCAGGAGATGCTGTCTATATTTCTAAGGTAAACAACAATCTTTTTTTTGGACTGTCAGTAATGTAGTCATCTTTCTTTTAGAAAATAGCTTTAGAAAATGTCTAATGTCTAATCTAACTAGTTTACTGAAAAAAGTTAAATGTCTTATCTAACTAGTTTACTGCAGTCAATTTTTTATATGAAGATTTTGTTTTCTGTCAAGTTTAGTAGAAGTCACATTTAGAGGGATTGTCTTTTTAAAGTAGTTTTATAAAAATGTACTTTAGAAGCAGAACTTGTGTTCAATATGTTGCTTTCTAACTAGTTTCCTATGAAATTAGTTTATATTGTGGCATAAAAGTTATTGGAAATATTTTAAACTTAAAACTTAAAATAGGGCTTCCATTTATCTTAGACAATTTTTACTGTTCACAGCCTAAATCACACAGGGTAACATTGATTTTTATTTGTTGTAAGAAATACAATTAAAAAAAATATTATTCCTGGATTCTATAACTTGTGATGAAACAAATAACATGGTGGTTTCTGGAGTTTGTTTATTTATACACATTTTTTTCATTTTGCTTTTATATATATAGTGTGATAGTTTCATCTGCTTAATGATAATGTCCATTCCGATCTGAATACTTGAAGTAAAATTAAACATCTGATGAAATGGTGGATCATCTATGTTGCCAGCAAAATGTCTAACAGCATTTATTTGACATATTGTGTGAGGCAGCTATTTGAGTTGTGTTGCATCAGATATTTCTTTAAGACCAGTAGTACCCAATATATATATATATATAGTTACATGAACACAATGGGTAAAAAACAAAGGCTGCTAACACTTTGTCTTTAACACTGCTATTTAATATCAAAGACTGTTGCTTTCAAATTATAATTATGAAAAACAAACTAATTTTTTTTAAATAGATTTTTTTAAATGCTTATTAATAGTTTAGGCTTTTTTAGGCTCACTCAAGTTTAAAGAAACTTATATCATATAATTTATGAAATTTAAATATGGTAGTCCAAAAAAAAATAATTTTGGTTAGCTAAAACAATTTATGTTTCTAGTTGAAATAAATACCAGAATCCCAAGGAAGTGTGGAATGTGTGACTTGGTGACAATAAACAGCTTGGATAATTTTCAAAACTCAAAATTAAATTGAAATCTATATTTTAAATATGTAAACTACGCTAGTAAATATGTCCTTGACATTTGATTTACTTGTTATACAGATCTCTTGGGAATTGATTGTGTTAACTGGTAAAGTTACATTAAGTAGAAACACAATGTAAGAACTTTAAAAGAAAACGGATATATCTAATTTTACTTTGTACGTTAAGAAAATTATTATTATAGCGCTACTTTCATGCTTATAGCATGCTCAAAGTGCTTTGGTCCAATCTCATTTGTGGACCGGTGGGAGGGGGTATCTAGGAGTTGGTTTTCCATGCTGCCTTTAGGCGCTCAGTAAACGCAACTCTGCCTGAGTCGTGTGTCGAACCTTGAGCCCCCTTCTAGGTAGCCAAGACAAGCTAAGTTCAAGCGCACTTAGCCTCTTGACCACGCTTCCCACATTAAAACATTAAAATAAAAAACCTTTGATATTAATCGAACAGATAAACTATTTCTCACAGCTCTTAAATTTTCTTTAGCTTTAAAAACGGATATGTACAATTTTGTTTCATACTCCACTACATGTAAGACACCCCACAGATGTCCTCTTGATTTGTTCCTTACATTCTTCCCTAATTCCTCCCTAAATTAGAACTCAAACATTTTCTTATCACATTATTTTTTGCAGTGCCTTTATTGTTTTTGTCATTCAAAGCGCTTTTGAAAATCTGATTTCACGTCTGCCATTATGGTACTCAATTTATGGAAACAGCTACTTTTGGTTTTCTGATAGTGAACTTTTTTAAGAAAAATTATTGTATATGCATACATATTATTCATTTTTAAAACGGAAAAAATCTACAAAAACGAATATAATTTTGAAAGTTGATTATCATGATTCATAGCACCTAGCTTAAAATAGATGCAAAAGAAACGATTTGTATATGGACATACATATGTATGTAGTACATACATTTGCACCAGCTGTCCAGGATGACCCGGGGATAATGTACTTCCAAGTAACAATCAAGTCAATAAAGGGTCTGTTAGTGGTCGATTTGTTGTCACTGTTGTGACAAGAATTAACATTTGAGTTTGTATGTAATGTAATGTGTGAGTTTGTATTGATGTAATGTGTGAGTTTGTATTGATTTAATGTGTGAGTTTATAAGTGATGTAATGGATGAGTTTGTATGTGATGTAGTGTATGAGTTTGACTAGTCTGCATAGGCTGTTCCTTCTCAACTTTTAATTCATTTTTGCAAAATCTACATTTTCTCCCTATTCACATTATATATAGCTTATGGAATTTGTATGTTTTAGTAGTTGACAACAAAGGAAAACTTTATGTAGGTTGGTCTTTTTTTTAGCGCCAAAGTTTTGGAACTTTGTATTTTTATTATTATTTCTGAACACAACAGTACACTTCAGGTCTGTTTAATTGTACACTGAATTGTCATAAAGCTGATTGAAGCTTTATCTCTTCAACTCAATATACTGAAACGGAATATAAATACAAAAAGTTGAAATGAATTTGAAATCGCAACACAATATAATTTAAACTGTATAAATAGTACAATGAACTAATAATAATGAAGTACAATCTGTTGAAACTTTCTTTAAATAATCATTTATTCCAGCCTGAAGGACATTCACAAAACAACTGTGTCAAGGTCTCAACTGGAAAATTCTGTTTTTATCTAAAATGACATTTTTAAAAAATCTTGCTTTTTCAAAACCCACCTTGCTCTCTATATTGCAGTTGAGCGTGACAGATAGATTATCTGTACACATTTATCATTCATTTTAAAATTTAGTTTTATCAAGATTATCTCCCTACTACTTTTTTCTGCAATGTCTGCCTCTCTTAAATACTAGTGTAACAGAATTAACAAGTGCAGTTGGCTAACCTTCTTTTTCTTACAATAGTGTGTTGTACTTAGTAGATAAATATATCAGCACAAAGAAAGTATCCACCATTTGTTTTCACAAGATATTTCAACTTTAAAACAATTTATAATCATTTTACAAGTTTTTTAAAAATATTTTTTTCACATTTTTATTTACTGAATGTAAGTAATAATTAATCAAAGTTGAATAGATTATTTTATTACATGCAATTGGTTTAGATTTGCAGAGTTTAGACCAAACACAGAAAGCATTGCAAAAATAGCCAACAAAGATTAAAATTTTTCTTCTAAAAAAAATTGTGAAAATTATGATATTATTATTTTTTAACTTAATTTTTTCCCCAGAACCTTACTGATAAACAAATTGAAGAGGCAAAAAAGAAATTTGATTACTATGACAAGGTAATGACAAGTATTTTAGTATTTAATATTAATTTAGTACTGCAAATATGTTTTGAATTGCTACAATAGTTAGAAAAACTATTAGCTCAATGTAATTTTGTAATCATGCACTTAAGTAGAACTTGTGTGAAAGTTCAACAATGGCTAATAATTGTATTTACTTATGTGTTTTATTTTGCCTGTCATCAGGATAGCAGTGGTGCTATTGATAAAGAAGAGCTTAGAGACCTTTTTATGGACATGTTTCCCAACTTTCATCGGAACATGTTGGATCGCTATGTGAATGATGAGTTTGCTGCAGCAGACAAAAACTTTAATAGCTGTAAGCTATGAATAAATATATATATATATATATATAAAATTAGATATTTCCTGTCTTAGGAATGTATAATTTTAAAAAAATGTAATAATAAATTTGAGATCTTGGGACTGTATAAAGATAAATTGATGTCCAACAAATCTGTGCCCTATGTTACATATATTCAAAAATAATTCAGTCTTTTAAGTATGATTGTACTATTTATTTTTGTTAGATTTTTTATAATCAGTTATAAAGTCAGAAATATAATAAAGAAATTTTTGTTTTCTTTCTGTTTTTAAGCCATCTATACTTTAACACCAAAAGGTATAATTTTTTTTTCTGCATGAATGACATTGCAAGTTTGTTCTGCATTGACTCTTTGCATTAAGCATATCTTCATTGCACCATGTCTTAAATACATTTCTCCATCCAAAAGAAATATTAGCTTTTTATGGCTGCATAAGTCTATATTAGAAATTTTGGCATTTTTTATTACTGTGAAAAAAATTCTCCTTCCACAGCCATTGATTTTGACGAGTTTCTAGATATGTACAAACGTTTGTTCCTTCTTTGTCGGACGGTTGTCTCAGATGATGTGGGTGAACTTGTATCTCCTACTCACAAACCTGCGTCAAAGGTTCAGTAGATAAATTATTATGTCATACAATTTGAAATATGTTTATATTTATCTAAGAAATTTGCAGCATAGAGCCATAACATATATCTTTTTTCAACTTGTAATCACTTGAATCTCCATAATTGCTTTCCAAGTTTGTCTCATAACTGGCATTTTGTTGATGTAGCAAACGTCACCTCAGCATCAAGTGAATCAGGTCAAACAGCAGTCTAAAAAACCCAGCTCTTCCCCACCATCATCTGCCAAACCTGACCAAGTGAATGGCTCTTCCATTCAAGGAAACAAAACCACGGGTAAATTCACAACTGCAGGTTATGGTAGTGACCTGGAGGAAGATCCTTTCTTTGATGACCAACCTGTTGCATCAGTCAGCTATAATACTCTTTCAAGGTGAGACCCTTATATTGATTTTATTTATATTTGATTCTTCTTTATGAATATTTGATCAATACTGAACATTCTCAATTATTCAGCATTTCATCTAACACATTTAAATGAAAATGAACTAATTAAATTTACGTTCATGGAGTTAATAAAAAAAAAAAGAAATAAAATGGTAGCTTTCTTTCAACAAATTTATGTAGCAGATGTGAAGGACATTGTTTTAAATTGTATTGACTGCATTGTTAGCATCACTCAATATAAATCCTAAAGTTTGATCCTTGATATGAACTAACAAAATTGTTTGGATGTAAACTGGAGTATGGAACTTGACTATAATACATTAACACTAAGTATTATGATTTGAGGTTTTATATATGTGGACAAAATACTGAATGATATTGAAACATGAACATGAAGAAGAAATAAAAGCAGCAATGCATTGACACACTCATTTCTCATAGAAAATATATTCCAGTTACTTGTACTTGAGCCATGACTAAAGTAGAAAGAAACAAATTTAGACAACTTTTCAGGTTTCATTGCACCTAATGCAAATTTTAAGATACATAGATGTTTTCTGTTCTCAAGATTTGTAGTTCAATTTTGTATGTGTATGTGTGTCATTAAAGACAGTCAGTTCTTATTTAGTCATAAATAATTATAACTTTGTTGAAGTCAAAGTTAAACATCCTATCTTTAATGCAAACCATAAAGTTTCACTTGTAAATGGTTCATACACCAGATAGATACAAAAAAACTTGTCTGTTTCAATTTAACTAGATTTGGCTGTTTAGGTTTAATTAAAAATCATTTTAATGTTTGTTTTTTTTTTTTTATTGCTCTGTCAGTCTGTTTTTATTTTTTAGTATTTTTTTTTTATATTTCCCATGCAGTAATTTAAAACTAATCAAAAGAAATTCCTTTTTTTTTTTTTTTTTTTTTTTTTTTTTAAACCATAGCCATTTTTATATAAAATGAAAAGTATGTTGCTTTAAAATATCTCTATATGGAGAGCAGTATATATATTGATGTCTGGAGAGAGTACATAATGAGAACCTATTTCAAAGATTTAACCATTATGTAGTAAAAAAAATAATTTTCTTAAACAAGAGATCTCTATCACATAAATGTGCATTCAATTTTGTTTATTGTATCTTAAGTATGTAGCTTCATCACTACTGTTGACTTTAGGGAAATAAAATTTTCCATATTTTAAAATCAATGTTTGTGTTGTAAACTTTTTATTTTATTTTTTTTATTTTGGTAACTTTTCAGTTTTGTTACTGAGAGGTCAAGGTCTACTTTCTTAAGGTTTCCCTCCTTCTTTATTTTGTGTGTGGGTGTTGACATCAGTTTTTGTTTGTTTCATTTTTTTATATTTTTTTTGTGGCTCATTTTGGAATGTTTTGTTCTAAACATGGCACCTAATGGCATAGATTGGCTTGTCACTAGTCTGTCTTCGTTGGTGTTTGAAACTCTATCTCACCTGATCGCAGCATGTAGTGGATTGATTGGTGAAAATTGCAGTAGCATGTGCTGAAAGTAAAATCATCAACACTCACTTACACATATACAGGCTTTTGCATGGAAACTTTGAAAAATATATTTTAGATAAATACATGACTGACACATCACTGACTCAGTCTTGTAGCATCTGGCTCATGAGAAAAAAGATTTTATAATTCCTCACCTTCAATATAAGTTTTATTTTCTGAGTTCCGATACAAATGAATGCTAATATTATTTTTTGTTTCTGAAATTCTGGCATTTAGAATTGAGTTTAAAAAGAAAGCCTTGCAGTGATAACAAAATATTAGAATACACAGTTTAATGTAAACATTGGTTTTGGTGATTCATTCACCATTTTCTGTTGACCTCATTGTTGTACTAAGACATATTTTTACCTTTACTCACAATGGAAGTGTGCCTATCACCAGTTTGAGTTCAACAACCCAGAAAGCTAGTCCTTATGAACCACCCCATATAACAACATTACAAAAAAAGAGGTAATCAAAATTTGCTGTGACCCTGTTCTTCAGCCCAGTGTTTAAATCTGTTTATGTATATTTTTTTTTCCAATCATTAATTTGACTTTAAATTATCTTTTTCTATCAGAGTTGTCTTTAAGCGTTGCATTATTATTTATTGATTAGTTAAAATACTAAAAAAAAAAAGTTTTGAAACATGTTGAATAATCATAGTATATTAAAAATGTTATTATTCAAAAGGAATTAATATTGATAATAGAGAAAAAAAAATCTAAATAAACTATTTTGAACTCTTTGAAGCTACTAAACATCAATTAAGGTTTTATGAGATCTACATATAAGGGCAATAACTCTCACATTCTGTTTCATTATTCTTTTCAAACAAGCATCCTCTTAAAATTTATTTCATCATTTATTTCAATATGTTTACCTTGATTTCTTTATTTGAAATTTATATTACGAAAATGAATTAGTCTGTCATATAGTTGCTTGACTTTTAAAAATTCTCTTGTTGCATTTAATGTTTGAATTATATTGACTTGCATTTATTATACCAAATTGAATAGCCCACTCATAATAAAAGCATTATTTGTGTTTACTGCATACTACTTATTTAATGAACCTAAACTTAAGGGATATAGTGCACATGTTTGAGTACAGTCTTAATGATACAGTCCAAATGTCCACTGTTAGAACTTCTTAAATAAAATTATTATATTTCTGGTATATGTATCTCTGTTCACTTTGACCTTAACATTTATTTTGTAACACTCACATAAAATAGAAAGGAAATGTTTATTACATTTTTTTTTTGCTATGCATTTATTTGCTTAACTTTTGACTGTGTATAATTATTCTATTTATATTTCATTTACGTTTTGCTCTTCTCTTCAATACTGAAATTTTGTTATATCACAAAATGATTTGAATTTCTTAGTAACAATTTTTTTTCCTCCAAAATGTAGTATATTATTTGTTAAGAAGTTTATGAGCATTAGATTTAAGATAGAAATACATAGATAAAAAAACAACTTTTCTTTGTTCTTTTAACTTATACAAAAATATAAATATTTTTTAAAAATTAAAATGGAGAAAAAGAAAAAAAAATTTAAAAAGATTTTCATATAAGTTTTAAGATTTCTTTTTCCTTCAGTGAACTTGAAAAAAATCGTGACCTGCTCAAAGAAGCCATAGTGACAGAGGAAAAGATTAAAGATAAAAGTAAAAAAGTTGGCAGTGGTTTGACTTCTTTAGATGATCTTCCCTCTCTTACTTCTGGACGAACTGGAGGTGTGCTAAAGTCTCCTGAGAATGGTAAGTATTGCCTTTTAAACATTGTAGGACAGTTGTATCAGGTTCTGTATGTTAGATCATCTTAGGAGGGTTAGTTATCAAGTAGTCCAGATTGGGTATAGTCGAATCCCTTTTTCTGAACACTTTGTTCTTATTGAATTTCATATTCAAACGTGCAGCATGTCAAATAACTGGTTAGAGAGCTGAAGATAAAGACATTTTCTTTAAATACCTTTATTATATAGAAGATTTGTATCATAATCATATAATTGAGGGTTGGTTAGCTGCAAAAAGTATTAGATTAATGAGAGTCTTAAGGTCGCTTGTTGAATGAAAGAGTTTTTCAACCATTTTTACTGTTAAAAATTTTTTTTACTCTTTTAGGCTTGTTTAAAGCTCTTTCATTTTTTGAATTTTTTGTCAAGAGTATATACTGATCTTTGGGGGCAGATAGTCAGATGTAAAGGTCATCTGTTTCTCTGTCCAACAACTAATGCAGGTGTTTTGTGGCCAGCACAATGACCAACTGCCTTTACTTTCCCCAACTTAAGTCCGGTAATCATTAGAGTTGGGTGGATTCAGGGACATCCTAAATATCCTGAAATTAAAAATTTCAAGATTTTAACCCTGGGACCTCTGGGTTCAGAAGTCAAATGCTTCACCACTCAGCCACCTAGAAATAAAATAGCATTAATTAATTTTTTTAATACATATCAGAAGATTCACCACGCAATGATTCTGACATGGACAAGAATCTTCGAGAAGTTGACAAACGCCTAGAAGAATTAGGTTTAGGTGAGTATTGGTCTAAAAATATTTCTTTTTAATTTTATCATTTTATAATTTCCTGACAGTAATTTTATATGCAAGTTATTGTTTGCTGTAAAAAAAATGCAAAATAATGTTAAAGATTTTGATGTAACCATATGCTTCTATTTTACTTTTCAGATTCTCCAAATGATGAATTTGAATATGAAGATGATTTTAGCGAGTAAGTTAAACAATCAGCTAGAGTGCTTATATTCTTTTAGGCTTAGTTAGTCTACTAAGAGCAAAATTATCAAAGAGAACAATTTTATTAGCTATTGAGAATGGGTACATTGTAAAGCTCTTTGTCTTTCTTTCAAGTATTGTTTTGTTGACCTATAAACTGTTAGCTACATTACTCAAACTTTTATATAAATCCTTGGGGTAGAGTCCTTTGACAGAAAAGGATGAAATTTGATCATTTTTACTGTAAATAGTAAGATGACTTCAACAGTATTTAATTATTCTTTGTTGTAGATCAATGAATTATGTGTTCACATCTAATATAAGAATTTTAAAATCTTATGCAACTCTAGGTTGTAATGGAAAGAAGCGTAATGTATTTTTTTCATTCAAATCTTTCATTAAAACAACAGCCTTATCTGAACCAAATTTAATGATGCATACTCTTTGACCCCATAACAATCTTCCAAAAAGTTTTGAAGAAATTAAAATTAATATTACTTCAAAAACAAAACAAAAAATTCAGTATAATTATTTTTCCAACTTCAACGTTTTTCTGTCTGCTTTTAACACACTCTAGGTAGTCAAGAGTTAATAAATGTTTTAATATTTTCCATGTAAAAAGGTTTTCATCAGCTATTATGTACTTATTGCACATGACAATAAAATACTAATTCTTGTGTTGGAGAATTATTCTTACAATTTTAACATAAAATCTAGGTAAGTGACAACATTGCATACAGTTCGAACCAAACACATTTTTGGTCTCAATCACAAAAATATCATTCTATTCCATAATTTTGATGGGCTCAGCATTCTTCGTCTAGCTAGATGATTTCATGTATTTTGCAGTGTCAGCCAGAAAAGTCCAAGAAAAGTTGACAACAAACCAGAAAATGGTAGCATTGCTGAAGAGATTGATGATGAAGAAATAGCAGAGGATATATCGGCTGAGGCAGATGATTTGCTCAAGAGTGAAAAAAGTGGGGTAGGTAGCGGCAGTTGTCAAACTTTATTTATCAAAACCCTTGTTTAGAAACGATGTAAACCATTGGACTTTGAAACTGCTGGAAGGCTAGGAAAACGCCTCAATGTGGACATATTTCATGTTCTCCATGTCCCTGACTACTGGCCCAGTTCTTATCCAGCAGTAAATAAAATCCTTTTGGAGGGATAATCCTGGGCCTTACATATAGAAATCATCATGATCTTTCCTGATCTTGCTGGTGTGATTCAAAGGAATACTATTCGATACATTTGACAGCAACTCGTTTGTAGGAGCCATGGGGGAGAAGACTATATTTAATAAACTCAATACATAAGAGGCTTTAATTCTGATTTTGTTTTTTTCTCTGAGGTTGACTCTTAAAGCACCTCAATGCAGTGAATATTCAAAATCAGAAGATTACCCCTTACAAGGATTTCATCAGCTCCTATCTCCTGGTCTTAGAGACACCAGATATCTGCCTTCACCCGTCAGTAAAAGCAGTTTCACCGCCTTAATATTAAACAGCTCAAGCAGGCCAGGTGCTGAATTGGTTTTCAGAGGCTTATTGAGAGTGTCTCTCAGTCAGAAGTATTTCATAAACAATGGAATCAAGCACGTTTTAAAAACTAAATATAGAATCACACATTTTTTAAAGCAAAATTTAATAGTCCGTTGATGTGACTTAATGTACAACAGACCCACTGGGACTACTAAAGTGGTTAGTTAAACTTCATTTATTATCCTATTATTTTTTTTAGTTTTGTCTGAATTGGGGCAGCAAGAGTTTGCTAAGTAATGACTTCTTCTTTCAGTTTGATGATCTAACCACAGACAGAAGTATCTCTCAGATGGATGGAGGCTTTGATTACATGGAGGACCCAGTCTTGCCCTAACTCACCATTCTTTCTTATCAAATAATTTATTGCCTTATTCACAGTTGTCTGCTTTGAATGACATGAACAAAAGTGTATATGGTGATGGATGTAAGGCTTTCAATAAGAATACTTATGAACATAATCATTTTGTTAGACTCATGAATTTCTTTTTTACTGAAGGGAAATATAGTGGTGGGACCCTGTAATTGTAACTTAATACATACATTATTAAACAAACATTATTATTACATTATTGAACATCCTATTAGGGTTAGGTTTGTTTTAACAATATCACTTCAACATGTTATGGTGGGAAGCGTGGTCGAAAGGCCAAGTGCGCTTGAACTTGGCTACCTAGAAGGGGACTCGAGGTTCGACACCCGACTCGGGCAGAGTTGCGTTTACTAAGCGCCTAAAGGCAGCACGGAAAACCAACTCCTAGATACACACACACACCCCACGGTCCACAAATGAGATTGGACCAAAGCTCTCTGAGCATGCTATAAGCATGAAAGTAGCGCAATATAAAAGCTTTAATAATAATGTTACATGATACTTTCCCATAGTTAATGTTATAATTGTTACATTCGTTTATTCACTAGAAAGAAATGAAACTTTTTGATGTTTTTATGACCATATTTACCTCTTAATCATCAGCTAATGATATGATATTAGCTGTTGGTCAATTTCATTTCAATTTTTTTTTTAACAAAGTTTATATTTTGTGTTTGATCTTCTTACTCCAGTTTTACTATGGGTCTCTTTTTTCTTGGTCATAGTACTTGGTTATGTTCTTGTCATATTCAGATATTTACTTTAACAACAACATTAACTCTTTCTCTCCTAACTGGCGATACCAACGTTGATTTGACCCCATTAAATAAATTTTGGTTTTATAAAGTTTAATTTGTGTTATATATAAAGAGCATGCATACTTCTGTAATTATATACCTTATTTAACATTTCCTGATTACATACAAAAATGTTATAGAAGTTAAAACACACACAATGATCAAAATGAAAAATTCCATCAGAACTTGGAAAATAATTACGGAGAGAAAGAGTTAAGTTTTCCTTTTTTTTTTTTTTTTTTTTTAAGTTTTACCAAAATGTTGATCATAAGGCCAGGTTGGAGTTTCAAAAACTATTGCAGCATTATTTTTTTTTTGTATTTGTAGGTTTTAACCACTGGAATCAATTATGTGTGATGTTTTAATTACACTGAAATGTTGGCCTCTTTGTTTACTTTAAAATATAGTGGTTTGAAAAGTTTTCAAAAAAAAATTATTACAATATAATTTGTTTTGTTATGAAGTTCATTGCCATTTTGAGAATCTCTGCTGAATAAGTTCATTACTTAAGTATGGCCATGCAACTTATATTTGAACTCTTTTGGACAAGATGAGTGAGGTATTTTAACATCAAAATGTTAACTATCATTGTGCTAATGTTTAAATCTGACATTACATTCTGGTAACATTAGGTTCTTATTTATCTCATTTCTAGCAGAAACACATTTGTGTAATTTTGATCATAGCAATCAATTTTCCTTTCCAATTTGTGCAATTGAAGCTGGCATTAAACTAGTTAAGGTCATTTAAAGAAATCCTGAATTGAACAGTTTTGTTTTGAGTGTAATGACAAATACCCACTTCACAACACTTTAAATGTCACTATGACCACCATTATGTATTGAAACTTTAACATTCATTTATTTGGTCTTGAGTTTTTTTGTTTTTTTTTAATATTATCTTTAATTTGAAAAATATTATTAATCAGTTGTTGTTAAAAAGAAAATTTGTATCCAGACCTATTGTCTCATGATGTCAGTTTCACCTAGTTTGTTGAACCATTGGGGCACCAAATTGGATCAGTCCACCATCCATTCCTATGTATTTGCCTAGGATAGAATCTCTCATGATGTAAAGATTCGTAACGTGCTAGTAATGGTCTAAACCAGTGTTGCCCAAAATATGACCCATGGGCCACAACCGGCCCGCAACGTGATTCTATCCGACCCACGAAACGTTGGCACAAAGTGAAAATCCCTCTACAAAGAAAAAATAAATAAAAGAATTGAAAAAATCTTTCCCTACATTTTGTCTTATAAACAGAGTATCTCTTTTTACAGAACATAACATTAAACAGCTTTATGAGACTAAAAACTAAGGCGGCATTCTTGGTTTGAGATGGATAGTTTAACTACATCTAGAGTGCAGAATCAATGAGAATACTTACCAAAATATATTATAAAAATGGTTTACTAATTCCCTTTTTTTTTTGTTAATGTGGCCCGCGACACGATTGTCAGAATTTAAAATGGCCTGCCGGCTGAAAAAAGGTCGAGCATCACTGGTCTAAACTAAATTGGCAGTATAAACGTCACTTAAGGGTTTGCTTCGCTTACCTCTTAATTTATTCAGGTACTTTTGACACTTGTTTTCATTGATATATTTTTTTTTAAATCTGTAACTTTGTAAACATAATAGCTGCCTATATTTAGACACTTGGATAATCCGTCCATTCAAAGTCAAGAATGTTTGTTGAATGTTTGTTAGTTGAATAAATTCCATTGATGGACAAACTAAAATATGTTTCTAAATCTAATGCTTCTATCCATAATTAAACCAATACATTACCTGACTTTTTTTGTGTTTGTTTTGTTGCAATAATGATTGTAGTAAATGCTCTAAACACATTTAAAGTGGCAATGACCGACCTTCTTTACTTTTCCCCAACTGATGTCAGGCACCCACTAGAGCTGGGTGGACTCAGAGGCGCTCGAAGATCCCGAAATTAAATATCCCAGTCTTTACCGCTCCCCCTATCTAGCATATTTACAATATGATAAATCATTTGCTTTTTTAGTCCCTGTTCTATGATCCTTGAAGATGCTGAGTAGATGATCAAGTTTGATAGCGCTCTTGAAATAAACTACATCTGGTGAGCTAACTAAATAGGAATTTACACCATTTAGAAATGATGAGTGTCTCTAAATTTGTTTAAAAACCAGTGTTACTTGTGAATATTCATGGCCCATTATTCTCTTTGAATATGTTCCTTTTTGTTTCCTTACTGTTTCCAATCACACTAGTGGCCTCGTTGTAGAGGTTCTGGCATTGTTTTTATTTATGTTGTACTTTTCCATTGTCAACTTGAGTGCCCCATGCCATACTCTGCTTTTTTAAAAAATTAATGGAAGACATGGAAAAGATTCTCTTGGTGTTGGAGAGAAATCTTTTGGTGTTGGAGATATTTCTCACAGAGTATTCTGAGGTTTAGGATTTGTTCTGTTGTGCTGCGACCTTTTCATTAAGAATTCTTCTTCCTCCAATGCTTACAGTACCTTCACAGCCATTGAGAACATCTTCCATTATCCTTTTAATATTTCCTTAATACATTAAGTCTAAGAAAATGGAAACAACAGGCATAGCGTCATTAAAAGATGAACATAACATAATAAAACTAAAGCAAACATCCTAAACAAATACTTTGCATCAGCATTCTCAGCCCCAGGAGACCAAGTCATATTACTGAATTTGAACCAAGTAGACAACATAGAAGATAAAGTAGTACAAGAAAATGGATTTCAAAAACTATTAGCCAACACCAAACCAAATAAAGCGTCTGGACCTGATGGTATTCCAGCTAGATTACTCAAAGAACTAAGCAATGAGCTAGCCCCAGTGTTCAAAATACTCTTTCAGGCTTCACTTAACCAGGCAGAGTACCAAAGGACTGGAAAGAAGCTAATGTCACCCCCCTATTTAAAAAAGGAGAAAAATCTGACCCAGAAAACTACAGACCAGTATCACTTACCAGCATTACATGTAAAATCCTAGAACACATAATATGTAGCAACATCATAAACCACTTAGACAAACAAAATGTCCTCACACCATACCAACATGGCTTTAGGAAATATAGATCATGTGAAACACAACTAATAGGACTAATTGATGATTTTTCTAAAGGTTTAGATAATAGTGAACAAATAGATGCTATCTTACTAGATTTTTCTAAGGCTTTTGACAAAGTTCACCACCATAGTTTGCTTAAAAAATTAAAATATTTTGGCATTAATGGACCACTGCATCAGTGGATTAAAGATTTTCTGATAGGGAGAGAACAAACTGTAATAATAAATGGCTCTAAATCAACACCGATAACAGTAAACTCAGGTGTACCTCAAGGAACAGTCTTGGGTCCACTACTATTTTTAATTTACATAAATGATTTACCAAATTGCATTACTTCAGGAACAAGTCAGATTATTTGCAGACGATTGCATAATATATAGAACAATAAAAACAACACAAGACACAGATATTTTACAAAGAGAATTAGATGAATTACAGAAGTGGGAATCAAATTGGAGCATGTCTTTCCACCCAGAAAAGTGTCAGTTGTTATGAGTAACAAAAAAAACTAAAACAAATTAATTCCACTTATCTTATTCATGGCAAACCAGTAACACAGACTAAAAACGCAAAATACCTAGGTGTTATAATAAATGAAAAACTGTCATGGAATCCACAAATTGATGAAACTATAAAAAAATCAAACAAAGCATTAGGATTTATTAAAAGAAATTTCTATAAATCAAATGAGAACATAAAACTAAAATGTTATTTAACCTTGGTTAGGCCAATAATAGAATATGCATCCTCCGTTTGGGACCCCTCAACTCAAGAAAACATTAAGAAACTGGAACAGACACAAAATAGAGCAGTGAGATTCATAACAAATGAATATTCACATTTGACTAGAGTAACACCTATAGTAAAATCACTAAATTTAGAAAACCTTCAGGACAGAACACTCAAAAGTAAAGTAGCAATTATACATAAAACACTGAACCATAATCTTCAAATACAAAAACAAAATTTAATAAAATACTCTGAAAGACACAAAGATAAAGGCGCATTCCTCGTCCATATGCTAGGACAAATTTGTACAAATACTCCTTCTTCCCTAGTGCTATTAGAGCATGGAATGGGTTGCCTGAGCTAGCCAGGAAAACCAGTGACTTGGCAGAATTTAAGTCATTGGTTAATATGCATGACGCGTAGGACGTAATCATCTTTTTTGAAGTAACGTCTGTATTATATAAGATAAGATAAGATATTGCAAAGAGTTGGGTAGAGTAGGCAGCCTTGTCTTACTCCAATTGTGGTTATAAACCAGTTCACGATGTTATTGTTCAAGTACACTGCACAAATAAGTGTTAAGAAATTTGAAATGATAGCTCAGAGGTATTTAAAACTACTGACACTTGTCATCTTTTCACTTCCAAAGCTAATACCCCTTTTTAAAGCCTTGATGGCTATTGGTCATAATTTGATTTTTTTCTGGATTTATTTGCAACCCTATGCTGCAGGAGTCTTTGTCTATGCGCGTCACCAAGTTCTTCTTCTGTCACTGCTAGGCCATCTATGTAATCAGCACTACAGCAATCGGATCGCACGATGACCTGCTAACTTGACACAAAAAAAAAAAAGGAAATTAAAACTCTATGGCCATATTACAAGGTCATCGGGGCTTGCAAAGAGCTTCTTTCAGGAAACAATATTAGGAAAAAGAAGAAGAGGCAGACAGAAAGCGATAGGAAGACAACATTAAAGAATGGACGGGCCTGTCATTGAAAAGAGGAATGGAGAAAGATGATCGACAAATCTTGTACGGTGGTCCAACAGACAAAGAGATAGGTAAGTGTCACAGCTTTCCTATTATATTTATAATAATAACTCTATAGAACTCTACCTCAGGTCTCGCTACGTCTAGGTGTCCCTGGTTCAGTTCTAGTTAACGAAATAAAACAATGAAACCACTAGATCAAACACATACACTTTAATCATCTTTACTGCATATCACACACACGGGTCTCTCTCTGATCAACCAATCTCAACTTTAGATGGTCTCACGGTTAAACCATTTCTCCTCAATGTATCTAGAACCATTTCTAGATGTTGTGGGTGGTCTGACCAAGTAATGTCATGAATGCAGATGTCATCTAGGTAGCACAGTACATGGGGTAGATTACACAACACCTTGCTCATCATTCTGCTGAACGTTGCTGGTGCGTTGACAAGTCCGAAACTCATGACATTAAATTGAAACAACCCAAAAGGACTACTAAACGCTGTAAGTGGTTTAGCTTTATCTACCAAAGGTATCTGCCAATACCCACGGGTCAGGTCTAGCTTTGTAAAAAATGTTGCGTCTGCCATTTGAGGTAACAAGTCTTCAGGATTGGGTAATGGTTCCGAATTAAGCACAATAACTTTGTTAAGCTTCCTATAGTCAACACATATTCTTACTGCGCCTGATTTTTTTTCTAACCACCACCATAGGTGCCGTGTATGGTGACTCTGTTGGTGATATAATATCTAACTTCAACATCAATTGAATCTCTTCTTCCATTTCTTTCATATACCCTAAAGGTACTGGATACGGTTTTTGTTTCACTGGTTCAGAGTCTTTGATAATGATGTCGTGTTTAATTGCTGCAGTTCTCCCTGGTACATCCGTCAAGATATTATCATATCTGGCCAGTACTTCTTTCACTTGCTTCGTTTGCTCTACTGATAATGACTCTTCAATTTTGCAATCTGTCCAAGTTTCTGATTGCTTTAAAGCTAATACAGATAGTAATGAGCCAGTCAATTCATTTTCGGTTTCCTTTCATGTAGAAAAGCCACTAACTGAGGATTGCAAGATGTGAGGATCTTGTCTCTGATGGACAGATCAATGAGACCTTCGAATGTCTTTTCAGTATTTGACAATTCGACCCAACGCATTAAGTATCTTGTAATGTCCTCAACAAATTCATGGAATGGCTGGTTTCTCTCTGGTATAGCTTTATGGAACTTCACTCTATACCCATCATCTGTCAAGTTGTATCTTTTCATCAATACTTCTTTCACCTTGTCATATTCCTCTAAATCTTTCTTAGAAAAGTTGATACAAGCTTGCAGTGCATTTCCCAGTAACAATGTATAAAGATGACTTCCCCATTGAGTTTTAGGTATTTCTGTAGCTTGAGCATGCACTTCAAATCTCGCCAAATATGCATCCATTTGATCCACGTTCTCATTAAAAGTTGGCAACTTTGGCTTGCATACAGGTTTTATATGCTCTTTGATTTCTCCTATCGTCTCCCTAAGCTCCAACTCTCTATCTGATACGTAAGTTCTCATATAATGACATTTCTGAAGTAAACTTTTTGTAGTATCTAAGGATTGTAGTTTTCTATACTAAATCATCTACAAATAATTCCAGTGCTATATCTGTATGTAAACAATCAAAGTAGTGAGCCTTAAATGAAGGTTTAAAAGAATGTATGACTCATTTGCTCGCTACCAATTTCGAAATCCTGGCTCCATTGTTGTAGACCAGAAATATTAAAAGTATTAAATGATTATTATGAATGTAAGATGGTAGAACTAGATCAGACACTTTAGAGAAGTCAAATGAAATGGTTCTATTTCTGCTCAGATTAATATGCAAACCTTTTGTAAAAATTTTTTTTCTTGTCTTGTTCAAATAATGATGAAACTGGACTACAATTTAATTGTTGTTTTTTTTCCCCCCCTTATTTTAAAAAGGTGTGACATAAACTTTAAGGACTGAAAAAGTCTATTGAATGTTGGTGCTAGTTCATTTAGTCTAGAAGGCCATCTGGTCTAAATGCTTCATTCAATTTTAACTTTGTAATTTTTCTACACTCTCTGTACTCTATTATTCTCATTGGTTGAAATTTAGTCGAATGTCTCTTGTATCCTGGTTAGGGTTCATTTGGAGATTTTGTAGGAATGTATATTCTGCCTTTGGGCACTATAGCCTTGGTTGGCAGCCAGTCTAGGAGATGGAAACTCCAAGTTTAAACCTACTGCTGTCTACAGCCAGTGGTACTGGTCAATTATCACTTTTAAAAAACTCTGCACAGGCTGGATGCAACATTTTATGTAAGAAGCAGCTGGGACTGCATTCCTCATTAATCTTCGGACTTGAAGACAAGCCTTTTAATTATTATACAAGATTTAGTAGTGACTATCATGACATGTCATCTCTTTCTCTCCTCATTGAGGATACCATCGTTCATTTGAGCTCGTTAAATTAAATTATTGTTTGATTTGATAAACTTTACCTTGTCTTATATAAAAAGAGAATGCATTCCCCTTTAAATCTATACCAAATAAAACATATTCTAATAAACAAAAACGTTATTGAAGCTTAATCATAACAGGGTTGTGAAATACTACTGAGCAAAATAAAGAATCCCGTCGAAACGTAATAATACGGAGAGAAAGAGTTAAGGCTTGTTTTTTTTTTCTCTTTCCATTAAGTTTATCAGTATAATAAGTAATTAAAATATAGATAATCTAACTCAATACCAGAATTTCAAGTTAGAAACCAATGGAAAAAAGACAATGGAATTGAAAATTTTATTGCATGGAAATTGAATGTACATAAGGGTATGATAGGTATTTGAACTATAAACATAGGAACATGCGACAAAGTCTATTTACAACAAGCATCAGCTCACAGTTTGGGTCTATACAAAAGTTGCACCAACTCCTTCCTTCACATCAAGATCTGAAACAAAACAAAATAACATATCAACTCATACAATTTCACAAAGTTTGTAGAAGTAAAAAACACCTAGGCTTGAAATATGATTCATACTTTTCCTGATAAGCAGAAGTTAAAAAAGACTACCACCTTTATATAAGAGAAAGTCATAGCTTTAACACCCCTAATCACTGAGATAAAGCTTTCACTTTGTTAAACTACATTCTATACAGAATGTGACAGTTTTAATGTCATCCTGAAAGTAATAAGATAAGACAAGTTCTTCCAACAACTTGAAAGAATATTGAGACAACAGAAAATAGGGTAATCATGGAGCATTATCCCTTTTTCACCACAGTCCTATCAGGTCTGGATAACTGTTAAAAAGTATAGTTGGGTGGGTTTCAAAGTGTAAGGTTAGAACAAGTGGGTTGTAATCTGATTATTCACAAAATGTTTTAGCATACCTTGATCGAGATCTACTGCGTTTTCTCTTCGATGTCTTACCACGATTCCTTCTCTCACTCCCATACTCCTTTTCTACCCCCTTTTCATACTCATCCTTGGTACCCTTTGACTTGTGCTTCTTTTCCCGTGGAGGGGAAGACTTTCTGACCCTGCTGCTGCTGACATCGCTATCTGAGGAGGACACGGACGGCTTTCTTTTCTTGCTAGATTTGGAAGATATGTGAGCACTTGAGATTTCATCAGCATGGCGCGAGGATCTATCTCTTTCCCTGCTTCTACTTTTCTTAGTCCTAGAGTCTCTAATGTCCCTAGTTGAACTACTTTTCCTAGACCTATCTCTACGCCTGTGCCTCTCGTCAAGTCGATCCCTATATCTGTCATCCTCTACAGAGTCCCTAGATCTATCATCTACTCGACTGCGAACATCTCTATCCCTGGAGAGGCTTCGCCTATCTTTGCCTCGGCTAGAGCTTCTCTTACTTCTATCTTTACTTCTACTTCTCCTATCCCTCCTGGAGCTTTTCTCTTTACTTCGACTTCTACTCCTGTCCCTACTACGACTTCTGCTTCTTCTATCTCTGCTACAACTGCGCTTTCCTCTCTTAGCTCTATCGACACTTCTTTCTCTCCTCATTTCTTTGTGTATGTTACTTTCAGCACTTTCTAAACTTCTACTTTTATCTTTTAATTTCTCTCGACTAGAATCTTTGAACTCTTTACTTTTGGAAAATTCACTGTCCTTTTCAAAAGATCTACGTTTTTCATTATCAACAGTTTTGTTAGGTTTTAATTTTTCTACACTTTGTGAATCCCTCCTTTGCTTAATATCTTTTACCTTCCCAGTCTCGGACCTAACCTTATCAGGACTAACTTTTTTACTTTTGTCTGGTTCTGGTAATTTACTGTCATGTTTTTCAGAACTCTTACTGCTTTTAGCCCTAACAGATTTTTTGGCAGGTGCCTCATCCTCTGATGAAGATGATGACGACGATGATGAGGATGAAGAAGAAACACTACTATCACCATTTTCGTCATCATCATCATCACTCCCGCTGGACTCACTACTACTGCTAGAAGAACCAGAACTAGAGGATGAGGAAACCTCACTACTTGACTTACTCTTCCTTTTAACTTTCACTAAACTTTTAACTTTTTTATCCCTAGAAACCTTTTCATTATCCCTAGATACTTTCATGTTATTCCTAGACGCCTTCTCATTTTTTATTTTCGTACTTTTACTGTCTCTATTTTTCTCGTCTTTGTGGACCTTACTATCTTTTTTTAAGTCACCAGAAATTCTTCTTTGATCACGACTTTCATCTTGTTTAATTGTAGATTTCTCAGACGCCCTCTTCTTGTCTACCTCCTCTTGGTCTTCATCTACCCTCTCACTACTTTTTTTTCTGTGATCTAGAGATTTGTTTCCATCCTCCCCAGAGTCTCGTCGCCTAAGCCTGTCTGCTTTAGAGTCACTACTGCTTTGTCGTTCTGTCTTAACATTCTTTGAATCTAATTTAGCATCGCTATGTCGCCTATTTCGTTCCTCGTCCCTATTTCTGGATAATTTCCCAGACACTTCGTCCTGTTTAGATCTCGACTTTGATTTTTCAGGTGTCTGCTGCTTACCTAGACACATAAAGAAAAAGATAAGTATGCGAGGGAAAAAGTATACATTTCATTATTTTTAAAAAAAAAAACCTTTAAAAATACAAAATGTTGGGAAGAAACCTAAAGAAGCGAAAGAAGACTAAAGTAATTAAAAAAAAATCTTGCCATGAAATAGTGGTGAGTATTTGGTAGAAATTTTAAGTTAAGAAAAAAAAAAAAAAGATTTGCTTACCAACAGTATCTTCTTCATTGTCACTTAAGTGACGATGTCTCTTAGCGAAGTCTTCTTTCTTACGCCGGATTCTTTCTTTCAAATCAGAGTCAGAATCATCTCCATCATCATCTGAGTCCTCTGTGCCACTGGTGTCACTTCCTGTCCCATAGCCCACTGCTGGAAACGGTTAACTAGCTTTAAAAATTGCCAAAGAACTTCTCATAACGTGTTAACAGCACAGTACTAATTTACAGCAAAAAGGAAACAGTCTTAGAGCTCAGTATTAAATCAACAAATTCTGAATTTATATCAATAAATCAAACATTAAATATTCTAAAAGCCTTCTTTGCTAAGTTATCAGTAATCCACTTACCCAAGGAGGTCAAAGAAGCCAAAGCCGAGGACTTGGCAAGTTGCTTTGCTGGAGCTTTGATATAATTACACAGAGACTGACATTAGTGGAGAAATCAAGAGAACAATACTAGCAACACACAAAATTAAAGGGAGGTAAGAGCTGAAAAAAAAAAAACGGTCTGGAGCAGTAAACTGTGTGTGGTCATGATGTGGCTGGCTTAGCATACGGTCACCACACATGGTTTGCTCCACAGACATCCTGAAACAGCTCAATTGGCAAAAAAAAAACAACAAAGAAATATATAGGCAAAAACCTGTGGATAAGAAACTACAGAACAATTTTATTAAACTGGACTTATTAAAAAAAAAAAAATCTATTTATTTTAAATGCCTTATATATTACTTACCCTTTAAACATTAAAATTGAGAATAAGATAGAAAATATAAAAAAAAAAAAAAGGTTTTCAGAAGTTCGTATCTAGAATAATATTCTTAAAGCATAATTCTTTAAAATATTTGAAAACAATAGCAGTGAACAAGATGTCATGTTTTCAAAAAATTAAATACAAAAGTAAAAGCTACGTTTTTGATTTTTTTGGACAGTGTACCTTTCATTGCTTTTTTACGAGCTCTTTGAATCACTTCCAGAGCAACAGCTTGTATCTCCGAATTGGTGACCTCCAGTAACGTTTCTGTTAGCATTCTCTTCACTTTCATCATCTGAGAAACATTTCATGTCACAATGTTAAACCTGGCATGGAATCTATTACAATCATACACAATTTTAAACCAAAGCAGAAAATGTATATCAACTTATGTTACCAAAACCTTACACTATTCAAGTTTTTAAAAGATATTTTCATCTAGCTTGTTTGACATTTCTTTTCCTCAATGTCACAACAAACATATAAACTATTTTAGACAGCAGGATTCAAGCCCACACTAATAAAAAAAGTAGGTGCATATAATTGACGCCTAAAATTACAATGGACTATGCAAAAAAAAAACAACCCAACACTTTAGTATGATAAATGTTTTTAAAAGAAACAAAACAAAATAAAAAAATTGAAATTGTATTTTCCATGAAATTATTGCTATCACACTTCAGATATTTCCTTATTCTGCTAAGACAGTATGGGAAAAAATGTATTTTAAAAAAATCCACTTTTTTAATTGAGTGCATATATTATAGTATATATTACAGAATAATTATTTATTTATTTAAACTGATTCCCAGTTTGCAAAACACTTGGAATCCTGACAATGCAATTCTAATTTTAAAAGGCACATGTATCTTGATAAATATACTAATACAATTAGCAACTTGTAAAGCACAGGCATCTACACCAACTTACTAATGCAGCCTCCTTCTCTTCTTCAGTCATAAAAGCACTAGGAGAAGGACTACGTTTCTCTGCTGATGGCGACTTTACAGGCTCCCGTTCACTGGACGATACATGCTTTACACCAGCAGGAGTCTCTTTCTTATCATCATCATTTTCATCTCCGCTAGCCTCAACCTTTTCTTTTTCATTCTCATCATCTTCTTCTTCATCAGTATCCTGCAAATAAATAAGACAAGGATTATTTCAACTGGTCCAATAAATAACTTTTAAAAGTACTTTCGTATAATATGTTAATTGAAGATAATAAGAAAAGCTAATTTTTTTTTTGTTTACTAAATATTCAAAAACATTTACAAATTTGCTTTTCATTGGGTTGGCATCATCAGCCACATCTCTCTTAGCAGAGTCAGCATCCTGTTGCTCTCTCAAGACTGCATCTCTTTGTTGCTTAGTTTGCTCCTTTTCCATTAACTTTTGTTTCTCTCTCTCCATTTTTTCTAATCCTTCTCTAATCCAAGCAGGTAGGGCTCTTCTTTTAGCTGCATCTACAGCCAAAAATAGAATTACAACAAAGTGGAGTAAATATGACCAAAGCAAGCAAGCAATTGATTTATGTTAAAAGTGTAAGATCAGTTTCTCAGTTACCTATGCTGCCATCTTCTTCATCTAGAACAGCGTCTGCCATCATGTGGTTGTGCCTTCCAGGCCTGTGGTTGGCATGCTGTGTGTGGTGGTGATGGGTGTGGTGTCGCTGGTGTGACGTCCTAAGGGGTGGGTCGGGGAGTAGTGCTGGCTGAGAGGAATCACTATCTGCACCAACAGCGTCGTCCCAGTAGGGATTGTAGGTTCCATCTTTAGCAGGCGCATCCTAAGAGAAGTCAGTTGTACATTGTGATATTCATGTAAGAGATGCTGTCATGGTTCTAATTTTTAATTCAACAGTTAACTATCAGTGCACATAGATTCTTGGAGTGGGGCTATTGTCTGTCTTGTGTATTACAGAAACTATTTGTCTTTATTTACCTGTCCCATGACCACACCTGGGAGAAAATGAGGAAGTCCTGCAGACATTACCTGATTAAAATACAACTGACTGTCAACTGGAAAGCTGGGCATCTCTCCAGCATAATCCTCCTTAAATAAAAAAACAACAACAAAAAACAAATATATCAACAGAAATGAAAAATCAACAGTCATGGCACAAAAGCACAAACTAACATTATTAAAAGGATCAAGAAAATTCAATGCCCATCAAACCTTATTAGCTACGATTGTATTTCCCATCCAGACATCCCCACTAGGACCATGAGGCCACCAAGGCTGCTGCTGTGGCTGAACCCATCCAGGCTGGGTTGGGAAAGGCTGGGGGATGACTTCTGGTGCAGATGAACTTGCCATAGTTGCTGAAAGAGGGAACAAACTGACAGAAATGTATGTCAACTTTAAAAGAACCAAAGCTTTACAAGAAGTGTGATTTAATGTAGCATTCTTCATACTGAAAGAAAATAAATTAATACAAAAATGTAATAGTAAATACTTACCTGATGAGGAAGAGTTATCTTCACCATCTGAAGCAATCTCCATGCTGTTCTCATCTTCATCTTCTACTTTGGGCTTAGTCACCTGAGTAATTTTTTCCTCTTCTGCTGGTGGTGGAGGGGGTGGTGGGGGTGGAGGTGCAACCACAGGCAGCTCAGCTGGAGGCATAATAACTTCTGAGGCCCCCAAAAGCATCATGGGATGCGGAGGACCCACAGTCTCTCTCTGCGTTATCCATTGTTTGGCTAAGGCAGCCCAATCAACTGATAAAAATTATTTTACAAGTCAATCAAAAATGTGAAGCTTCAACTGTACAAGTCTCAATGATTCAAATGAAAGAAGTAAAAATATAAAGAATTTGAATGCAAAGCTTGAAAACAACAGATCTATTTACCTTGTTCATGGGGAACATTTTGATAATCTGATTGTTGCATAGACCATGTTGTACCAAATGGATTTGCCCACATTATGGCAACTTATACATTAACTGTTTAGATTTAATATTTACTAATTAATACACAAGTGAAAATGTAGCTGAATACTTTTTTTTTTATTTTAGTATCAGTAAAAAAACAACAAAAAAACATATTTATAACTGAAATTTATGTCATATGATAGATGCTAAACACAATATATTAATATATATATATATATTTTAATTTAAAATTGTAAATAATAAATCTGTAAGTGTATATCACACTGTTTTAACAGTGACTGCAGCACAGTCCATATTACAGTTGTAAACCAGCAATCAGCCTTTTTAGTCATTTATAGATTTAGTCTAGGCTGGGTGGCACAACTGAAGAAGGGGTGAGTGAGTGAAACAGTTAATAAAGTGAAAAAGGTGAGGTCAGGCGAGGGTATCATTCTTCTGATGGAAAAACATCAAGCTGAGTTCTTTTTGCTTAACCCCCCCTCCCTTATGTCATAGAAGAGACTGCCATTGTGAAAAGGAGGGGAACCACTAGAGATTGACTTATCAGGTCAAAGTAGACATACAACTTGTCTGACCAAGAGCCATGGCTGAGTGGCATGAACCACTGCCAACAATTAGAAAAGAAAGAGAGGAGGTGGTCTTTCCTGAGAAAAAAAATAAGCGCGCGTGTGTGTGTATGTTGTGCCCGCAGCCATACCCTCTGTAGCAGCTAATAGTAAATAGATCTAGAGACCCTAGATCTTTATTTCTAAAGATATTCTTTTCTACAGTGTATATTATATAGATCTAGATAGAGATAGCAATATTATAAATATATTATAAATCATTAATCATTATCTTATCTTAAATAATAAATAAACAGACGCTACTTCAAAAAAGAAGATGATTACGTCCTACATGTCATGCATTTAGTCATGAATGCATATTAACCAATGACCTAAATTCTGCCAAGTCACTGGTTTTCCTGGCTAGCTCAGGCAACCCATTCCATGCTCTAATAGCTCTAGTGAAAAAGGAGCATTTGTACAAATATGTCCTAACATATGGAATGAGGAATGTGCCTGTGTCTTTCTGAGTATTTTATTTAAATTTTGTATTTGATTATAGATTTAGTTCAGAACCCTGCTGAAGTAAGGCATAGAATTACAACTTCCCAAACAGGAAACACAGTCATTTAACTGATTAACATTTTTATTGATAAAGTTAATTAAACTTTTTAAATATTTTGTTTCCTCTTCAATCATTAATGACATTATCATTATTATTATTATCATCATTATTATTTATTTTAATGAATCATTATGAATTATTTTTATATAATATATTCATATTGTAATTGAAAGATATTGTCATGATTTTATTAGAAAAGATCTAATCTATTATCTAACACTTACGAACTAAAGTATAGTTAATAATATTATATTTTTATTGGTAGATCTAGACTCTAGACTTAGACTCTATAGATACTATATCTAGTGTCAGGGACTACAGAAACAGTAATATTACATATTAAATATTAAGTTATTAACAATAACAGAAACAGAATATAACAGAGCGTCAACAGTCACGGAGTCATTCAGAGTGAGAGTGACAGTGTCACAGACAGTCTCAAGACGAGACTCAAGAGTCGCTACTCCACTAGTAAAGACTCTCTTTAAACTACACTAAAAATAAGCAAATGCCATACTTTTATAAATATAGAGTCTAGATCTAGGAGTTAAGAATCCAGAAAAATAATAGAAACTATTACTGCAAATATTAAAATTTATCTTTGCTAAATCTATAGATCTATTATTTCTAACCCACTTTTTTTTTAACACACAGCGGCCATTACAAAAATCCCAGATGTCTTTCAATTTCCTCTACATTATACATGACATTTCTATTTCGTATTTTATTTTTATAATAAAACATTTTGAGTGTCACTTTGTGAAACTTTGTCTTTGACAAACACGGTAGATCTAAAATTTCAATGGTCTATATGATTCATTGATTGAACATATCTTTACTCTACTGTTTTACAATGATTGTTCAGAGAATCATTAATATCTCACGCTTAGGTAACAATGTGTACAAATTATCAGTAATCTGTAGCTCTAGATATAATAATAATTATAATTCTACAACAGAAAGGAGACCACATCATGATCTTGTTTTTAATCGACTTTATCGAGTCCAGATTGGTTGTCAGTATCACACAAAAACGAAATCCGATTGCCACATTCAGACTTCATTGATTATTGATATTAAAATAATTGATTGTGCTATTTCTTTGACGCAATTTCGACATTATAGTTCAAGTCAGAAAACTGAAAAAATGTAAGTAATTTGTAAGTTTATACAGACACAGATTAGAATTAGACTAGATTCTAATTAATTAAATTATTAGAAGATAGATCTAGATCTAGTCCAGTCTAGATCTATTGATCTAGATCTAGGAGAATCAAGATTCATCTACATTACTATATAGATCTAGTCTAGATATAATAATATATGCTACTATGTTGTATTGATTTAGAAATCTTGATCAAGAATATGTCATAGATATATTCTGTGAGCCATATTTATAATGCAAAGAATTGATTTTGTGATACGATTGTATCCATATAATCTAGACAAAAATTTGCATGTTCAAAAATGGTAATTGATATCTTCCTTGTACTTGTACTGGGTAAGTGGTGATGGTGTCTGAGTTGTAAAGCAATTAGCTTTTGAACCGAGGATTCTTAATTTTGAATCATGGTGAGACAGGGATTTTGAACTTTTGAATTTTTACGAAGCACATGAGTCCACCCAATTCTAATGAGGTACCTGACATATGTTGGGGAAGTAAAAGCAGTTGGTCATTGTATATGTTATATATATTATGTATGCTTGTATAAGCACTCTCTATTTCTATGAAAATCTCATGGTGGTCAATAATTTTTTGAATACAGGTAGTTAATTTTAAATCTATTTGTGTTTGAGCTTAATTAATTAGCAAACAAAAAAATAAATTAGTACTTGGGGGTATACTTGAATGATTTACACTTGATTTCATTTACCAGAGATGAAAATGCTCCTAAAAATCAGCGACCCAAAGCTCAAACTACCATCGATGAAGAGGAAGTGAACAAATTTGCAAGTCAGTCATCTTTGTGGTGGGATGAAGGGGGAGAGTTTGAAGCCCTTCATTCCCTCAATGAATTAAGAGTTCCACTTATAAGAGATGCTCTAGTATCCAAGAAATCTTTAGCACAGTATAACATCGCATCACCTCTGGAAGGGTTCTGGATATTAGATGTTGGCAGTGGAGGAGGAATACTCTCTGAGGTAATAATCATTGTATGCAGTGCACATTTAACACAAATGTTAAAGAAAAACAAAGCTTTTAATAAGGGAAAGAACTCTGCACTTACAACTCTCTCAGTAGTGTAGAGGTTATTTCCCTTATTCAATATCAAACAAAACAATTAAATACCTTTAATTAATTGACTAATTGGTTAATGTTTTAATTGATTCATGTTTTGTTAGGTACAATAAATAATTGTTTGAAGTTTCAACTTGATCTGAGAAATGGTATGGGAGAAATAATCTGTTCAATTATCTAAGAGAATGAAACCCTTAGCCATATCTGCGAATACTGAAGGATTAATTTCCCTAGTTGGTATCAAACAAAATAATTAATAACCGGTAAGTAATGGACTAATTGTTAATATTTTTTTTAGGGATTCTTGTCTTGTCATAATTTTGCTAAGTTTTAATTTGATCTTAGAATGGGTGTGAGAGAAATAAAAGTGTACAAACTTTTTACCAGACAGACAGAGTGAGTTGATATAAGCTTTGTAAAAACAAAAGTTTTCCTCACATTCGATTTTTATCACAGATTAAGTAATGTTTTGTAATGAACATTTGTAAATGGAAATGTCTTGTGGCTAACCCAACATCTAAACCAATTTACTTTTCCCAACTAATATTAGGCACTCATTAATGCTGGGTAAATTTAAGACATCAACCAGGAAAACTTGTGACTTAGCAGAGTTTAAGTCTCTAACTAACATGAATGACTAGATGGATACATGGACATAACTATCCGTTGTTTGTCTGTAACATTAAAATGATGTTTTTATTATTGATAAGTTAATGCATTTTTTTTCAGCCCTTAGCAAGACTTGGGGCTTCAGTTATTGGCATTGAGGCATCAGAAGAAAATATCAAAATTGCCCAGGCTCATTTGATACATGACCCTAAGATCAGAGACAGGGTGAAGTACATTCAGTCTACTGTGGAGGACATAGCAGAAACTCAAGCAGGAAAGTTTGATGCAGTGGTTGCCTCGGAAGTGCTGGAGCATGTCTCAGAGACTCAAACGTTTGTGTCCTCTGCTTGCAAACTTGTCAGGGTTAATATACTCTTCACATTCTACTCTACTAATAGGACTTAAAAAAAAAAAAAGAGTTTATCAGTTTTTACTACTGGCTCTTATTGTTTCTTTAATACCACTTAAAACTGTAGTCAGTAAAATGTCTCCTTGAAATCTAGTGACCCATTAAGTAGATATTTAAAAGTCACCTGTTTCTGTAGCAGTAGTTTAGGAAATAATAGTTATAAAGTTCCCCTTTCAGACCTTACAATCTATAGGACAGATGATGTAAAGGTTAGATGTTTCTGTGGCCCATGGTTAACAAAAGTGTCATGTGGCCATCTCAATGACCAACCGTCTTAACTTTTCCCCAACTAATATGGCAGGTATCCATTAGAGCTGGATGGCACCCCAATTATCCCAAAACTAAAAATTAGTCTTCACCATGATTCGAACCAAGGACCTCTCTGTTCAGAAGTCAACTGCTTTGCCACTCAGCCACTGCACCTCTAGGGAAAAATAATATCTTCCATTATTGTTCCTAAAATTTTTGAGGAACTTGTATCATTTGCTCCTTCCCATTAAGCTCAAAACTCAAAGGAAGAGCCATTTTAACAGAAATGTTTATTTTACTTGGTTTTACAACCTGTGTATTATGAAAACTTTGAGCCCAGCTCAACAAATGACCAATGTATTTAATCATCTAAATAACCTACAGTCTTTGATTTCAAAACTTAACCTTTAATTAAATGTAACAAACAATTAGCCACAATGATATTAAAAGTATTTCAATAGCTTTACATTTGTTTTCCATAGCCTGGTGGATCAATATTTTTCACAACATTAAATAAAACGAGATTGTCTTATGCTTTGGGCATTGTGGCAGCTGAGAACATTCTTCGTCTTGTTGCCCCTGGTACTCATGACTGGAATAAATTTGTCAGCCCCACTGATCTTCAAAAGTTACTTGATGACAGTAAGCCATTTTTTCACAGACTTTCTTGATTCATGTTAAATATTACCCATTTACATTTTAAAGGTTATGAAAAGAGTATACATTTAGCTTTATAAAATGTATTTTTAAGAGTTGTTGATTCCATTATTTACACATTTTTAGAAAGTATAAGTAGTAATTGATATTTCATTAATAAAATCTTTATGAACTTTTGTTTTTTCTTTTGCAGCACTTTAGTGTTATTTTTAAGCTTATATTCAACTGCACCATTTTTTTTTTTACTTTTTCTCTCACAATAATAAAAATCTGCACATCCAATTTTTTTCTCTCAGCAATGTTAAAAAAAAAGTTATCAACCCTGAAAACTATAATTTATTTAAGTTTCTCAGTGCCTCCAAAACCTCTTTTGCCATCATTTTTTAACTTAGAGGGTTGATTTTTACTAATGATTAAATTCTGAAATCGTTTAAGATTAAAGAACTCATTATCTTATTTTCATTAGATAAATTCATCACAAAACTGATCCATGGAATGTGGTATAACCCTATAAGCAAACGCTGGTCATGGAGTAAAGACACAAGTATCAACTATGCCATATATGCAGTTAAGCCCATTGTAGAAGGAAATGCTGATGTTTGGAAAGAACAAAGTCCACTAACTGTGTAAATAAAACTGTTTCTGTTACTGAACAGTGATATTCATGCTCCACTGTTTAACTTCACTCCCAGACAATTGAAGAATAAAGCTTTCAATAAAAGAAGTTTTACTAATTATAGTTTTAAAGTTTTAATTGAATTTTTTTATTTTCTTTAGTAATAAAGAAAGAAATAGCAAAGGAGTGACAGAGGGGTTTATTTTACATCATATTTTTGGTTGTGTACCTTCACATTTCAATCTGCTCTCAATTGACTGTACCAGTGTTTCCCAAACTGGGTTCCACGGAACACAAGGGTTTTGCGAGGCCTGAATAGGTGTTCCACAAACTACTGGAATAATTAACTTGTAGGCCACCACGTGAATTAATCTTTCTCAAAAAAATAATCAGTGTTCCCCTGAATACTCAAAAATGTGCGAAGTGTTCCATTAAGGAAAAATTTTGGGAAACACTGGACTATACTTTTAGTCTGGGAGGAACAATGTCCCACGTTTTTCTTTTCATATCCTAAAAATTGACAGTTAAATTGTAATAATGAGACATTTGATTGATGTAAAAGGACTGTGCTAATTTTCAATATTATTTAAGGAACTCAGCAGATGATCAACGCTTACAAAATAAAAACTACAAAAGACATAAAAAAATAATCCTTTAATGTGACCTTCTATTGTGACTAAAACTGATATTGTAGGAACTAAAAGTTATTATGCAAATAATAAAAATTGTTTGCAAATTATATCACAAGTATTAAAATTCTCAAAACAAAAAAATCAACAACAAATTAAGTTTATATGTGATGATGGCTCACAAAACAGCACAGAGATCTGAACAAAATAAGAAAGCAAAATTTATTTTGAAGGTTTTCTCAAAGCTAACTATCTGGTTAGAAATAATAGTTTTAAAATATCTTCTATACATATTTAGAGAACAGAAGAGGCTTCTGAGTAAAATTAAATTAAAATAAATATATAAATATTGCTATTAATTTCAAATTGTGTGAAAAACAAATGAAATTATTCCAGATTTCATAAATGTTTTTCAGTGATCTTAAAACCTAAAAATAATATCTAACAAGAAAATCTGCTTCCAAACCGTTTGCTAGCCATAATCACATTTTATTATGGTAATAAAATGCAAACGAAATAATAATTTTTGACTAGTTTATTAAATAAAATAATAAGTAAATTTGAGACATTGAAAAGAAAATCTGCTTTCCGTGGTAGTAACAGTTAAAAATATATTAATAAAAATAATATTAAAAAAATTAAAAGCAAACTGAGAACATTGTCCCTTGTTTCTTGAAAATTGTCTATCTTCAGCATTTTTTATAATTGTTGAAGTCTGCATTTTTCTGTTGGGCTGCCACTGCTTATTTTTATGCCTGGGATAATTCTATGTTAAAATATCATTAAAAAAACAAAACAAAACAAATACAACCAACAAATTGTAACATTTTTAAAAAACTGCTTTATGAAAAGTTTCCTTTAAATGTGTGTGTACAAGTTACTTGCAACATATCATTGGTGTAAATGGCCAAACAAAAGCTCAAACTCTTGCCCAGGGGAAATAACTCATCAAACACCACTAGAAGAAGAAATAAAAGGATGAAAATAGGGCTAGATTGGGTACAAAATGTGAAGAACAGCAGAAAATATTGCAAGACAGGCTCTAGACTGGAACCGATAGCGGAAGAGAAAGGCTGGGAGACCAAAGCCAACATGGAGATGATTGGCAGACCAAGAAGCAAAGATGGAAGGATGGACATGAACCTGAGAGAATTGCCCAGAACAGAATCCAATGTGAATTAATATTAAGGCCCTATGCTACAAGACTAGTAAGTTAATATAATTTATCAGGCAGTCAGATTGATCAATGCAAGTACAAATTTAAACTAATAAATAATAACTTAACATGACTTTGTTTTAATGAAAAAAAAAAAAAAGGAATTGGAGTAAAAATACATTGTAAATTACAAAAGGAGAAAATAAGAAGAAATTCCAGAGACTACAAGACATCATATAGACTAATTAGTTAAGCCAAGACTTAAATTCAACATAAACATTTAATATTTAATGACTGATTCAAATAACAATTTCTTAATATATAGTAATGCTATTCATTATGAACATTTGTGCTGCATTATAACATGCAATCAGGATGTAACAAAGAAAAAATAAAATGTTTAAAAAAAATACATTTAAACAATGTAATAAAATGTAACTTATATATATGCTATAGCAAAAAATTATAAATGTATGTATGAGTTAAAAAGAGTAGGTATATTTTATTTAACCTTATAATTCTGATTTAAATATGTCATGCTTGGCTCTCTGAGACATGCTAATTAGCATGAGTGAAAACAAATTTAGATGCAAAACACTTTGTAAAGATTGTCAAAAGAATACTTATCAGTATGGTCATCTGTATAAAAAAAACAGCCTTGACTGTATGAGACAATAAAATTGACATAATTCAACTAAATAATGATAAGATTTTAAATATGAATTAAACAATATAGGCCTAACTGACACCTGATATTACTGTTATGAAACATATCCACTAAACCAAGTCGGTAGTGAGGTCACACATTTTGTGTGTATCTTTATTTCACTGTTGTAGAAAGTGGGGCCATTTTCAAACTCAAAAAAAGAATGATAGGCTTCTAGGATGTGGGGATTATGTTTGAATTACAGTATGTTAAAAAAAATAAACTTTAATTACTAAAATAAATTACACTTCAAAAGCTGCTATTCCAAACAGAACATATAAAAATACTTTACTGAGAATTAGCCCTTAAACCAAAAACATTTTTGTTCTATTTTAAGGAAGTTTTATAACTATAAAACATTTTCTTGAAAACATGAACATTGAATGTAGTATATCATTTCATCAGATTATTACTATATGTAGGTTTCCATATAATTTGTGTGGTTAAGTTATATAGAGGAGTGTCTATTATCAACAAATTACAGGTTGCGTGAGGGCCAGCCAGGAAAACCAATGCATTGGCAGAGTTTAACTCTCTAATTAACATGCACGACTAGATTAACATTTTTACTTGCATTTCTGTTTGGAAGGAGGAATGTATATAATTTAGAAAATAAATAATGTGCTTAATAGATCATTTATACTTAGAATATACACCTACAGAGCAAACTAAATCATTCATGGCAAGTAGCTAGATAAGGATGAAAAACAGTTTCTTTAGTTGTTAGGAGAGAGCCATAGTTATGGTGCCACTTCGTGGTTTGACATAGTGAATCCAGCCTGAATATTGGAATAAATACAATATAACTTATGTACACATTTTTGGTCCAAATTAGTCATATATCTGGCAATTAAAAATTAAAATTGACCAACTTAATTGAAGACAAAACGGAATGGACAAATTTAATTGCTAGATGTAGTTCTGGATCCTGTGAACTGACCTGTACAGGCTAACTGTAAATTTGATTCAGGAATATTTCAATTTTTACAATACAAAATAATTGTTAATGGCTTTCATCATTAAGTAACTCATGTAGACCATACCTTTTCAATTTATGACATAAGATGTTGCTCAGGATTTTATATGATAAGCCATGTTATACATCTTATCTTATAAATCATAGATGTTTCTTAAAAAAAATTATCACATGTCCTACAAAGAGAAACTTATCGGTGACTAAATAAATGTGTGAGCAGAATATTATTTATAATTCAGAACTATCCAATAAAATGAATATATATTTATTTGTTTAATATGAAAGTAATAAATGTTGCTATCATAACATGCATAAATGATACAGTTGAGTAGCTTAAGTCTCAAAACTGTGCACTTTTTATTGTATTAATTTAGGATAAATTATGTTATTTAGAAACAAAAAATACATAGAACAGAACATGTTAGTATATTGAAATATTGACTGTTGTGTACAAGAAAATGGGAAAGACTTAAAATTGCAAGCATTTAATCCAATTGAAGCATAAAGAAAAAAAAGCATTCTATTTAATTTATTATCCACAGAATATATTGCTGTTAATCTAGTAAAAATGAATTATTTTAGATTTTCTCAAGAACATATTTGAGTTCACAAAGCAAACTTGTGATGCAAGACAAAAAGTTTATTATTAGATTAACAGGAGTAACAATATGTTTCTAGAAAATGTATCTGCCAGCTATTTAAGCTATATGTTTCTAGAAAATGTATCTGCCAGCTATTTAAGCTATCTGAATCTAGTAGTCACTAGATATTAAATATCATTGTTACAGACAAACAACCAAAACATATAAAAGATGTTACTCTTACCAACATTTACATTTCTGAAATAAAAGATGACGTCAACGTATTCTTTATACAAAACTGTGTTTATATGTATTCTATGTTTATACCGGTACAGAATTTATTTTATTTTTATCATTCTTGAAAAACATTATGTCACATTTTAATTCTTAATTGACTTATTTTACAATGTCCTTTTTTGTATGCATCATTTACATTAGAAGAACAATGTACTAGCATGTTAAAACTTTCTTCTGTTTCCTATTTCTATTTTTTTAAGTTTGTTTTTCTTCCTTTTTAGTAACATTTTTGTAATGCAATTTGAGGCAACTCTTCAGCAGATGAACTAGATTTTCTCAAGTTTCTTTCCCCAGCCAAGTTGGGGCTGATAATGGCAGGTAAACTGTCTTGATTGTTGTGTATGTAGAAGTCTGTTGACAAAGTTTTATGGTCAAAGCATATTATATTGTCACTACGCGAACTTAGTTCTTTACTTTTGCAGCTGTGCTTTGTGCTGTGCTTTTCCCCTTTCTTAGATATTTTGGATATCTCTTCCCAACATGCACTCGTTGTCTGTGGTGTAATTGGAATGCAAGTAGCTTTGTTTCCATCACATATGATACTCATTAACTCTTCCTTGTAACCAGTTTCATTGCTGGACCACTGATGGCTCTTGACAATGTTTTGCAATTTTTGGATGCCTTCTTCCAGTTTTTCATCCAGGCTTGACAGCTCAGTACATATTTTTTCTACGAGGTTTACTGCTTCTGATGTTTCTTCTTTTCTCTTCTCTATGTGATAGATTTCAATTTTGTTGGCAAATCGCTCAGATAACTCAAAACTTTCAACCAATTCTTCAGTTCCTTTTGGAGATGCTTTCTTTTGTACTTTAGAATCTTTCAATATTGTCCCATTTTTGGAAACATCTTTTGATTTCAACACAGCTTTAATTTGTTTAAAAAAAATGTGTTTGGTCTCATTATCCAACTCTCCTGCTTTCCCAAAAGTATCTATTTCTTCTATGTCAAAGTCATTATTCAAATTATTATTGGACAATGTTTTTAATTGTGAATTGTCAGTAGAACAACATGCTACGCTCACCTTTTTAACTTTCTTTTTGCACAAGCTTTTCTTCTGGCTTAATAAGTTCATGTAAATTGAAGGAGGTTCCCGAATGGGGAACACTTTATTCAAGCCATTCAAAGTGCAAATCTTTTTTAGGGTATTTTTATAAGCTGTTATGTTTTGCATAAATTTAGGCAGCTTCACAAAGTCTTTGCGTACTACTCGCTTGATTCTGTCCAATTCATCAATACACACCTTCCCAGACATGAGAAGGTGGAAGTCTATGTTATCCACATTCTGCAGTATAGACACAGCACCTAAGTAATATTCAAAGAAAAAATATGTTACCAGCAAAGTGTGAAGGCATTCTAAATAATCCATCTTACACAAATAACATGCTAAACTGTCAAACAAAGAAGGAAATACATTGGAGATATTTTCCACTAACCATTAAAAAAAAAGATCTTTTCTTCAACATTGCATAAATTCTTTAAAAAAAAAGTACCCATGGGTTGTTGTAGTTTACAATAGTTTTAAATATTGATTCCCTTAGATATCGAAAAGATAAAACTAAACCATTTGAGTGATGCACAAACCATTACAAACACCATTGTTGTACATTTAATATCTGTCTTTTTTTTATAATAAATAAATTAAGCAAAGTTAAATTTAAATTTACATTTAAATTTGATACTTTAAAAAAAAAAAATTGTCAGATGTATTGAATGAGAGTTTTAAAAATGTAATAAAAAGGCACCAATGAACCTTCAAAATAACATTGATCATTTCCAAGTCCTCCTAAGTCATTAGGGTTTACCAAGCCTCGCTTGACTCGCATCACTTGTTTCCACCTGTAATCTATATTTGATGTGTAGCGACCCAAATGATCAAAAAGATCTTTGAAGCTAAGCTCTACTGACTTGCAAGCAGCATCTAATTGAAAAGAGATCATTCATTTGTCAACTACAACACATGATAATTAAAAAATATCAAATTTACAATGTGCACTAAAAACATTTTAAATTTTTTTTCTAACATAAGTTTTACATCAAAGTAAGGGGGATAATTGTAAATTGTTAAAAAGTGCAGATATTTGATAAAAGATAATAACAAACAACTTACAGTATGTAAAAGCTGCACCCCAAAGAAACTTGGCTCTCCCACGTAACACTGTGTTGATAGATGCTAATCCCTCCTCATTACACATATTCTCAAATGAGCCTAAATTACGCAGACCAAATTTAGAGCGATGTGAAAACCATGGTTGAAATCCATCATTGAACATTCGAAACTTTTGAGTTAAGAAATATCTTTGCAAATATCAATAGTTAAAGCTATTTTGGTCAGATTAAACAAAAATTTTGATAGCACCTGCTGAAAAATAAGAACTTTAATATTGATAGTATTTCAAAATATTAGTTATATTTTTGTAAAAATTGGAATTATAGTTAAAAGAATACAAAATGCGTTCCTATTTCATGGTCCATCAAGCAACGAATACCACTTTCTCGCAAATAGTTGTTCTCATCTGATGAGCTGATCCACAGTGAATACTTTCTACGTTCAGGTCTGTTAGCATTAACTAGTGGTCCTCGCCAAACCATTTTGGCACTGAAAAAAAATTTCTACATTTATTATCTTAGAATCATTCTTTCTTCACTTTTATTCTAAAGCTTTAAAAAAAAAAAGCTTCCAAAAGATTAAAAAAACCAAAACTTTACTTAATATGCATTATAAATTTCAAACTCTCAGATAAAGACCAAAATTGATTCAAATTTTATCTATTTCATAAATACAAGTGTTAATGAAATTAATAAGTTCACATAAAGACCAAAAAGAAAATCTCTCCAAGAAAATGTAAATTAATCTTTAAGTTAGGTGCCTTGTTTATGTTATTTCATTTCACCATTTTTTAAATTTAAATAAAAAGAAAAATTCTGGAAAGTTGACTACCTGCAGGCTAAGTTGTCACACCAATGAATTTTTAGGGATTCACTAAGAGCATTTTCCTCAATATATTCTAGTAACATAGGTGTAGCTTCCTCAGTTGTAATTCTTGGACCATATGCATGCTCTAGGTAGTTGTCTGCATCCCCATATTTGTCCCGCACAAGTTCCAAAATGTGTTCACTTTCAGCCAGTAGATTGAACCGAATTTGATTTTTTGCTTTATTTGCTATTTCTGTTAGCTAATAGAAAAAAAATTAGAATATTTATGCTCAAGTTTAAACATAAATTATTTATAAGACTTTTTTGCGTGCTTGTCTCATTTTTTTAAAAATGTCTTAATTACATAAAATAAATTCTGATAAGAAGTTTTTTTTTGTTTTTTTTTTCCACTATCTACAAGTAAACAAAAGTGGCGGTTTCATTACTTTCTTTTGGTCTTTTACTTCAAAGTGTGGTGCCAATCCTGTTCTTATAAATTTTTCTTTCTCTGATGCCAAATTAATTGGTATAGATGATGGCTGGGAAGTTAAAACTGTTTCTTTTACTTTGAATG
The DNA here is from genome assembly GCA_030265305.1 of Biomphalaria pfeifferi. NCBI lineage: Eukaryota > Metazoa > Mollusca > Gastropoda > Planorbidae > Biomphalaria > Biomphalaria pfeifferi. The sequence continues at coordinate 305,019 of JASAOG010000093.1, forward strand.
TTAGACTTTTATATTTAGGAACATAGGGAAGAACTTTAGTTGACTTAGTTCCATTCTTTGTGTTAGTCATGTTTTTTTATCTGTAATAGGAACAAAAAAAAGCTAAAAATAGGTATTGTTAGTATTTACACATGCAGTCACTAGACTCAAAACACAGAAAAAAACATGAAAAAGAAATAAATTTTATTTTGTTGGCAAAAAAATGTAACAAGAAGTTTTTGTTTTTAAGATTTTTGTGATTGTATATAAAGTTGAATGCAAGATTTACTTGCTGATCTATTTTACAGATGTATATGGGAATCGATCTAAACCCAATGTGTTTGTTTTAATTGATAAAAGCAATGTCTCGAAATAGGCTATGTTAGTAGAAGTAAGTATAAAAACAAATAATCCCAACAGTCCACTTTTTAAGTACCGTAAAAAAATAATAAAAATTGGGACAGGGTAGGTGTAATTAGGAATTTATAACAATGTTAATTAATACCTTATCTTATCTTATATAATACAGACGTTACTTCAAAAAAGAAGATGTTTACGTCCTACGCGTCATGCATTTAGTCATGCATATTAACCAATGACTTAAATTCTGCCAAGTCACTGGTTTTCCTGGCTAGCTCAGGCAACCCATTCCATGCTCTAATAGCACTAGGGAAGAAGGAGTATTTGTACAAATTTGTCCTAGCATATGGGACGAGGAATGCGCCTTTATCTTTGTGTCTTTCAGAGTATTTTATTAAATTTTGTTTTTGTATTTGAAGATTATGGTTCAGTGTTTTATGTATAATTGCTACTTTACTTTTGAGTCTTCTTTCCTGAAGGCTTTCTAAATTTAGTGATTTTACTATAGGTGTTACTCTAGTCAAATGTGAATATTCATTTGTTATGAATCTCACTGCTCTATTTTGTGTCTGTTCCAGTTTCTTAATGTTTTCTTGAGTTGAGGGGTCCCAAACGGAGGATGCATATTCTATTATTGGCCTAACCAAGGTTAAATAACATTTTAGTTTTATGTTCTCATTTGATTTATAGAAATTTCTTTTAATAAATCCTAATGCTTTGTTTGATTTTTTTATAGTTTCATCAATATGTGGATTCCATGACAGTTTTTCATTTATTATAACACCTAGGTATTTTGCGTTTTTAGTCTGTGTTACTGGTTTGCCATGAATAAGATAAGTGGAATTAATTTGTTTTAGTTTTTTTGTTACTCTTAACAACTGACACTTTTCTGGGTGGAAAGACATGCTCCAATTTGATTCCCATTTCTGTAATTCATCTAATTCTCTTTGTAAAATATCTGTGTCTTGTGTTGTTTTTATTGTTCTATATATTATGCAATCGTCTGCAAATAATCTGACTTGTTCCTGAAGTAATGCAATTCGGTAAATCATTTATGTAAATTAAAAATAGTAGTGGACCCAAGACTGTTCCTTGAGGTACACCTGAGTTTACTGTTATCGGTGTTGATTTAGAGCCATTTATTATTACAGTTTGTTCTCTCCCTATCAGAAAATCTTTAATCCACTGATGCAGTGGTCCATTAATGCCAAAATATTTTAATTTTTTAAGCAAACTATGGTGGTGAACTTTGTCAAAAGCCTTAAAAAAATGTAGTAAGATAGCATCTATTAGTTCACTATTATCTAAACCTTTAGAAAAATCATCAATTAGTCCTATTAGTTGTGTTTCACATGATCTATATTTCCTAAAGCCATGTTGGTATGGTGTGAAGACATTTTGTTTGTCTAAGTGGTTTATGATGTTGCTACATATTATGTGTTCTAGGATTTTACATGTGATGCTGGTAAGTGATACTGGTCTGTAGTTTTCTGGGTCAGATTTTTCTCCTTTTTTAAATAGGGGGGTGACATTAGCTTCTTTCCAGTCCTTTGGTACTCTGCCTGGTTAAGTGAAGCCTGAAAGAGTATTTTGAACACTGGGGCTAGCTCATTGCTTAGTTCTTTGAGTAATCTAGCTGGAATACCATCAGGTCCAGACGCTTTATTTGGTTTGGTGTTGGCTAATAGTTTTTGAAATCCATTTTCTTGTACTACTTTATCTTCTATGTTGTCTACTTGGTTCAAATTCAGTAATATGACTTGGTCTCCTGGGGCTGAGAATGCTGATGCAAAGTATTTGTTTAGGATGTTTGCTTTAGTTTCATTATCATTATGTATTATGTTATGTTTTAATAAATGGAAAATAGCTTTTAAAAAAGTTTAATAATAACTTTTTAATTACTTAACTATTAAGCAGAGTATAGATAGAGATGGGAAGACAACATAAAAGAATGGATGGGCCGGCCATTGAAAGGGATTCTATCCAAGGCAAAAGACAGGAATGAAGAAAGATGGTCAACATGCCCAATGATTCAACAGACTATGGGATAGGTGTTGGTGAAGAAGAAAATAGGCTTATGATATCTCTAATAAATGTAACACAGAGTGTGTGTTAACACTTTAAGGGGCACTTTTTTGTGACCTTGCAGCAATTTGTAGATTTTGACTATTTTTTTAGCCAATTCAAAAAAATTGCTTAATTTATTAAAAGAAAAAAAACAACAACATTCAAATATAAAATGTTCATAAACAACTACCTATATCTAGATTGATTAATATAGAATGTAATTGAAAACACATAATCATATAATAAACATTTTAATTTTTAATGAAGTTATTTTTATACAAACAGAGAGATTCCAATCCATATAGATTCATAGCTTAAATTGGATAACTTCCAATCTTGATTTAGGTAAATATATAGAGAGAGAGGAGGCGCGGTGGCTGAGTTGTAAAGCGCTTGGCTACCAAACCGGGGTCCGGGGTTTGAATCCTGGTGATGACTGGGATTTTTAATTTCGGGATCTTCGGGCGCCTCTGAGTCCACCCAGCTCTAATGGGTACCTAACATTAGTTGGGGAAAAGTAAAGGCGGTTGGTCGTTGAGCTGGCCACATGACACCCTCGTTAACCGTAGGCCACAGAATCAGATGACCTTTTACATCATCTGCCCTATACACCACAAGGTCTGAAAGGGGAACTTTTTATATATATATATATAGAGAGAGAGATCTAAATATTAGATTTAGTGATTTAGGCATTTTTAAAATTCTAGGGCTTTCATCAGAGTGTGGAATCTGAATTTGAAATAATTTAGACACTAGAGATTCTATACTGTGACTACAGAATACATTTAGAAGTTGATCAATGACTGTCTTAGAGCCTATAGTCACGAGTGTCTACTGATTATAATATGCTAGTCTAGTGACACTAGTGACAGTGTTATGATGTCTAGACAGCAGTAGTCTAGACCTTAGAGTCAGACACTATCATCACTATCTGAACTTCAGTTGAGTTATGTCCAGGCCGGTCCTACAGCCCTATGTGAAATGGATGACGTGAGGCCTAATTTGGGTTGTGATAAGGATAATAAGTGAAAATTAAGATTTTTGTATTAAAAAATAAATTCATCTTTGCATTTTATTTATACTTTACTAAGTACAAAATCACTGTGAAATTATCTTTATGAGCCATCTACAGTAGATAGTAGTTTTTTAACAAATAGACGATAAACATTCAGATCTGCCTTTTAGATTTACTATCGACTACCATATTGCTTAAAATTTTGATTTTTTTTTTAAGAGGTTGAGATAGATTTAGATCTATATTTGTATGCCAGTGACTATTAAAGTAAATTAAGTATTTGAACTTCTTATGTTTTGGTTAAAATTTGGCTTATTATTATATTTTTATTAAATGAAAGCTGACAATGCCATTTGTTTTAATTGTGAGTAGGATAGGTGTTTTCCATATTGAATGGCATCCCGAAATGACAATTTTGTCTGTTTTAAGGAGATTTGCATCAGCTTTCAGAAGTTTTAATTTAAAATTTAATAATTTCAGGAGATTTTCATGACATTTCTTATATTTTATAATTTCAGGAGAATTCCAGGAACCCTTTAATAATAAGTTAAAATAGTTTAATTTAATAATTTACACCTAGAATTCACATTGCGCAGGGCCTATGAAAGTGTGGGGCCCACTGCGCCGCATAGGTCGCAGTGGCCTAAGACTGGCCCTGATTATGTCTAACTCTAATTATAATCTTTGTACTGTGATTAGTCACTTTTAGTGTGATAGAGGAAGAGTGACTAAGAGTAGTAAGAGTGTATTTCAAATTTTCATATCCTATCCTGTTCTGATATAATAAGATATTTTCTTTTGCTAGGTATAGAAGTTTAGTCAGTCTAGACTAGAGTAGTCTAGACCTAAGACTTGACTCAAGTGGTCAAGTCTAGTTACTCTAGTAGAGTCAGAGTAGATTATTAAGATCACATAAGACATCATATGATCATTTATCATAAGTCATGATAAGTTATAAGAAACTAAAATTAATAATAATAAATATGGCGTATAAAGTTCAAACGCCCAAACATAACTTATCATCTTATGATTCTAGATCAATTATTTTGAGCCATCAATTGTTGATTTCAACAAAATAAACCATAAATTTTCGATGACAAGAAAAGGCGAATAATTTAGTTCTAAATTTGTAAATCTAAAACTTGTTGCTAAGGACTCTTAAAAAGATGACGACTCGATTGGAAGTTGAAAGTAAGTGAATCAAATTAGAGATTTAGATCTCTAGAGTCTAGGTCAGGTCTGTGGTGTTAGAACATTTTAGAATCTAAATGAACTATGAATTAATAAAAAGCACTTGTTAAAATTTGTTTCCACTAGCTTGATCTAGATATCTATTCTAGATCTAAATAAATTTAGTATTAATATTTAAATTTAGATTCTAGGTCTCAAAACATCTTGTTCATTTTTTTTTTTTTTGCAAAGCGAAATACGAAAAAAAAGTTAAAGTTTTAAAACAATAAAAACACATAGACGAGTTCTTTATAAAATATTCTTGACATACTAAATCTAGATTCTATATCTATACATCTATTAGAAACAAATGATTAGATACAGATAATATCGAAAAATGATTCTCCTTGTTATAATTTTCTTCTTAGAAATTGCATTTTCATTTCTACCAAATCTTAGCGGATTCATAACTTCCTTGGTATTATTTATTATAATTATTATTTATTTATAATTACAAAATTAGATCTATAATAATAATCTTATCTAGAATCTATTATTTAAAATTTAATATTAAATTGTTATTAAAGTTTACTATTACAACTATTCACTCAAGTCACTGTTAATAAAAAGTAACATTAATATAGATCTAGATCTAAATTCTGATTATGTAAATTGTATCATGCATGATCTTTGCATGTCATCCATTTGAATAATTATAATTTATATTAAATTATATTATGAATGATTATCCTTATTAATATTATATACAAAGTAAAGTTCCCCTTTTAGACTTTGTGGTCTATATGCATAGGGCAGATGATGTAAAGATCATCTGTTTCTGTGGCCTATGATTAAAGGGAAACTCCGATGGTTTTGACAATTTTTGATATGATATGTGTTTTGATTTATAGGTAATGAATATATTATTATTTTTTTATTTATTTGCAAGAATAACTTAGTAATTGATGTTTTTGTGACATAATTTTTCTGCGCATCCAAAACGGTCAGATTTTCAGTGAATTTCTGTGTGACGTCACAAGTGTGCACTCAAATCCTATAGATAGGGAGACGAAAAAAAAATTATCTTTGATAAAAAATTTTTTTCGTTTGTACATCATTAAAATACTTTAAAAGAAATTTCTAATGGTGTATATAATTTATGACTGTATGTTTGACAGTAAGAAAGTTATGATTTTTTTGTGTCGTTTGACCTAACATTGGTTGACATGGACAAAGTGATGAGAGAGCTTGTCGCTTTCTCAGCCGGCGAGACACACCCCCAAGGTCAAAAGTTAAAAAGTTGGAATTAAGTTTCGTAGACGATAGATCTACTTATTAAATAAGAAATTCAATAGTAGATCTAGTATTCGAAGTAAATTTCTAGCTCACAAATCTGATTTCATTTATATTTATGAACTTCAGTTGTTTAAAATGTCTCAGTAGTATCATTAATTGAATTCTTTGGCCTGGAAATCCAATGTATTGTTGGTACTGCACCTGGTATTAACTTCAATTTTTTTCAAATCCCATTTCCACAGCAATGAAGTTGCTGAAACAGCTTCTCTCAAAATGGTTTGAGCATAAACAGAAATTAGCTAATGCCTTTGTAAAATATTTGCTCTTCAGGCGAATAAATTTTTCCCATTTTCCCTTTAAAACTTCATTTCTTGGAAACAAATGAAAAGAGACACTAATTTCTGTGTCAGCATACTTGCTGATTTTATCTTTGTGATTGGAACTACTGCAACAAGCTGAAGAACAGTGTTTCATTTTCTTCAAGTAGAAATAGAGATTTAGATCTAGAATATTATTTATAAACAATGACCGATTATAAATCAATGTGGAGACTAGATCTAGCTGTGAAGCGTAACAATAAATGCGATCCGATAGATCTAGATAGTTTATCAGTTATATAGGTCTAGATCTAAATTTAGCCAACGCAGTTTTGATGTCACGTCTTTTAAAACTATAATCATCTCCCAGAACCCCATTTTTTTTTTAGATGTGAAGAATTTTTTGTCTAATTTATTAAATATAAAATTTTCTGAGCATTTAAATCAAAAATGATATAATGTTTACTATTACAACTTTTTACGCAGAATTTAAATATGTCAATTACTAAAATTTGAAAAACTATCGGAGTTTACCTTTAAAAGGGCAGTATGTCATGTGGCCAATGACCAAAAACATGCCACTATCCATGGTCTCTTGATATTTTTTTTATGGTTTCCCAGCTTTTTCCGGTCCTCTCATCTTCCTCTAGTATACTGCATCTCCATGTTCTTTTTGGTCTTCCTCTATGTCTTGTTCCCTGGGGTTCCACTCTAAGGCCTGCCTAGCTCTGTTGTTGGAATCTTTTCCAAGGGTGTGACCAATTCATCTCCATTTCCTCTCTAAGATCTGCAATTCTATATTTTTCTGCCCACTCATCTCCCACAGTTTGGTGACTTTTTGTGAAACTGCTTGGTAGTCTTGTTTGGATTGTTGCTTGTGGTTTCTTGTTTAAAATTATAAATATATCAACAGATATCAAGACTTGTCATTAAGATAGCAGATGAAGAATTAAACATCCGGTCAGAAATCAAAGATTTGAAAGAGCAGCAGTCAAGTATAAGTGCCACAGAAAATTTTGCACAGTATGCTCGGTTGCAAAGAAAAATAGATAAGCTGGTAAACACAGTGAAAGAAAGAGGTTAATAGTTTTGTTTATATAACCGCCTTTACTTTCCCCGACTAATGTCAAGTACCCATTAGAGCTGGGTTAACTCAGAGGCACCCAAAGATCCTGAAATTAAAAAGTCTTCTCCAAGATCTGAACCCAGGACCTTGGTTAAGAAGCCAAGCCCTTTACTGCTCAGACACCCTCGCTTCCAGATAACACAGTTCATCTGTATTTTTGTTTTATACATTCATTAACATAACAACACGAATAAGGTCACTAAAAAAAATTGGTTCTGTTTACATACTTGTTGATGTAATTATAACTTAGCAGTTAGTTGCTTAAGTTTGTCATCAGGTAATGTCTCATTGTGGACACATTAAATTTAATCATCTGTTGTGGAAGATTTAATTTAGCATGTATAACTAATTGACTAATTTCTTTATAAAATTCAATAAGATTTGTCAACAATGAAATACATTTATAAGGCATAGCACTTGAATTTTAATTACCCATTTATTAAAATTGAAACAAAAGGCAATAACATTTTTAATATTGGCTTTATTCTTAGACAAAGAGAGAAGGAAATTCATTGTCTACTTAAGAATGAAAGTTACTGCTGCAATATACATTGTACATGTGAGTAGTTTTTGATTTTTTTAATGTGGTGGCATAATGAAAACCAAAGGCAGGCACTCCAAAGGTGGACCCCAAATACATTGGATTGACAATGTAGAGGCATATCTTGTACAAGTTTGAGCATCGAGATGAAAAACTTAAGAGAGATCTGATTTAAAGAATTTGCTGAAGCAGTCTAGATCTCTTTATGGACTGTAGCGCTGGTGGGATAAATCCTTAATGATGTCTAATTAAAAACCATGCAATACCATGACAAGTCAAGCCTTATGTTGTCTGAGTTAAAAGATATTTGTGCTACTACTCAAGAAACATGGGAAGGTGGAATTTTATCAAAAATGCCCAAGCGCATACCATTAATAATGTGATGTTTCCTAAATTAAATTTGTGTTTAAAAAAATGTTTGATTTCAAGAACTCCACTAAATTTCATACATATAAAATAACCAAAAAGATATTTAACAGGGTATCATAACATATTAAATAGGTCATCAGCGTTTATTTAGCAGAATATTATCTTGTATTTAAACTTGGTAATTATTGTGCATTTATCAGGTTATCGTCATGCTGGTGCTGATGGTTATACTTCGCAGTGAGCCACTCTTAATGCTAGAAGAATCTTGGGTTTCCCCATTTGCTAGAATTGTTGCATTTCCAACTGGAATACCTGGTAAGTTGTTTTTATTTGAACTTCTGTCTTCAGCCATCCCCAAAAATTATTGATCAACAAAAAGTATGCAGAGTGTGAAGGTTGGCAGGTTGTGGAAAGTTTGTTTAGTTTCTGACATAAATCTTCATCTTTTACTTTTTTTTTTAAACTGTTGCAATGAGAGACTGTAAGGGTTTTTTAAAATTATTTTTTTAGGAGTATTATATATATATATATATATATATGCCATGGCAATGTCTTCGATTCCTGCTATGCAGACCCAGTGTAACCTGCATATTTTTCAGCATCTTGTGCAGACAACGCCGTTGTCCGCTGGCGGTCTATTTAATTTTTCTTTCCATCTTCTGTTCCTGTCTTCAATAAATATATATATATATATTATTGTTAATTGTGGCTATACTAATTATATATTTCTGTTAATTTGTAATAAGTTTATATTACTAGATTGATTTAATATGTTATTTAATTGTTTGAATATTATCATATAAAAATTACAGATATAACTAATGGTAACTATGTTTACACCTGACTGAACAGCATACACACACATGGTCATACTTATTGTAATAAACAAATGTGTTGATGATATGCTATTTAAAAAGTTGTACTTTTATAATGATGATGAAAAATAAGTCAATGATATCTTGGACTGTAGTTTACAAAATTTGATATTTGCTTGCATTCTTGCAAAAACCTTAAATATAAAATACATACATAACAGTGAAGTTTTAAATACTGAATTACTTACTTGTGTCAGTCTTGTATATAACTTGTATATACAACAATCTCTTCAAAGGCAATAGAACAAGTGACAAGAAACTGCAGAAGCCAGATGATGAGACAACACCTATGCTGACATAGTGTCTCAGCAACAAAAATTCAGACTCTCTTACAGTTAAAAATAAAAATAAATATACTCTCAAATACAACTGTTGGCAGAGAATCTTGCATGTACAAATATTTTAACATATTTACAGTTATAAAAAATAATTTTTACACTTTAATGACTGTTTTCTTGAATTTTATCTTATGGTGTGATCCAGTACCAGACTTATTTGTTTTGAATTACTAAGATATAGTTACAGAGAACAAATTCGAGTGTTGTTTTAGCTGAAAAAGTCAAATAATGTTTGCGTTTTTTTCCCCAGGAGCTGTGGGCTTAGGATGCTGGGTTCTTGTCTCTAATGCAGTTATCCATAGAGCTAAAGTTTTGGTGGAAAGTTTCATGTGAGACTGTTGAAGGAGACCGATTTGTATGTGACTTATGTGTGATTGGAGTACATTTAAATGTTGCAACATTTTAGAGTAAAAGTTTTGGTGAAAAGTTTCAAGCATGAGAGTTGAAACAAGAACTTTTTGTGGGACTTTGTGTCATTTGAGTTTGTGGTGTCATTTGAGTATGTGTGTTTTTGTTACAACAGTTATTAAAACCAAACACAACCATAAATGAAGTTTTGGCTGTAACTTTTGTTATGCTTTTTAAATGCTTTATTATTAGTGTTTCTTACTTTATTTGTGAAGATAATTTAGTTATCTATTAAAAAAATGTTTTGTATAGCTGCATAAACTTTTTAAATATGAAATATATTTTTTTTTTTTAAATATCTCATACACTTGCCAGTCCATTAGTGTACACTTACTATTTCAAGCATTTCTAGAAATAATTCCTAAATTAAATTTAACACATTTTTTTTTGTGTTTTTTTTAAGCTCCACCTTTAGTTCTTTAGTTATTTGTTTAACATTTTGACAAGTAACAGTTTGGAAGGTCGATACAGCACATTGCTTTGTTTGTGTATTTTATTATACCCATTCCTTTCTTTCTAATAATCCTATTAACTTCCTCATGAAGACTGATTTTTAACATTACTTGTTAAGCATTAATGTTTTTGTTTGTTTATTAAGAGTAATAATTAAATGTTTAAAGATATGCGCAGTCACAAAAAGCACAGATCCTTTTTTTTTAAAGTCTTTATCGAGTGCAATAACTAAGTTAGTGCAAAGAAAGTTTTGATTGAACATTAGTTTTATTTACATTCTAATTACAAGTGCCTTTCAAAATAAAGATACCTTTTTTATACCTTACATTGTTTTGCTTCTTTCTGAAATGAAACCAGGAATGTGTACTATTGCTGTTGTTTTGTGTTTATGTGCATTGTAGAAGGATGTGCAGTGTGTAATTAAGCCTATATTAAAATGTCTGTGCCAATTCATTTTTTTACTTCATATTTTGCAGCTTAACATGTTTGTTAAACACTGCAGCACTGATCTATATTATTAAAGATTGCATTAATTTTAATTATGCAAAAAGTATTACACAGCTGTTAAGTAATGCTTCTTCTTCCCTAGTGCCATTAGAGCATGGAATGGGTTGCCTTAATCAGCCAGGAAAACCCATGACTTATCAGATTTGAAGTTTCTAATTAACAAGCATGACTACATTTACACATAGATATGCTTCAGACATTTCTGTTAAGAAGGAATGTGTTTGTAATTCATAGGCTCAAATCTTTTTACCCTTCAACCTAGTATCTCTATTTACACCTGTTGACTTTTGTAATAAAGCTTACAAGCTGAAGACCCGAGGAGGAAATTAGTGTGTAATCAATTGAAATCTCACTCTTTGCCAGTGCAATATGTCATACCATAATGAATGGCATAATGGACCATAGAGAGTACAAATTAATCTTCTCTGTTGTTTAGAATCATTCGTTGTTTTATTCCACTTAAAAAAACTAATTTCACATCGAACATCCACACCTATATTAGATTCTTTACAGTATAAAGTATTATGTTCATACACTATGCCAGTGGTCTGCAATTTTAATTCATTTTGTATGCCAACAATTCTGTAACGTACATATCAGGTGCATGAAAGTGTGTTATTGAGATTTTTTGTGTAGCTCTTGTGTAACAAGTAGTTTGATGAAAAAACTGATACAATTATGTTATATAATATTAGTGTAAAAATACTGCTTTTGCTTTAGATCTGGATGGTAAATAGAACCAGTATTTATTCTTTTTTTCTGTTACAACATACTAATATTTAGTCTCATCTTCCCAAGAACAGCAAGGTATTATCAGTGGCAGGATTAAAATCACTATCCCACATCTTACAGCATTACCATTCTCCAAGAGTTAGTCAAGTTCCCCTTTCAGACCTTGCAATCTATAGGGCAGATGATGGCTAATAAGGGTGCCATGTGGCAAGCACAATGACCAACCGCTTTTACTATTCCCAAACTAATGTCTCAAAAGGTGCCTAAAAAGATTTCGAAAATTAAAAAAATCAGTGTTTACCAGCATTCGAACCCGTAACCTCTGGTTCAGAAGCCAAGTGCTTTATCACTGAGCCACGACACCCCTCCACAAGAATTGAGATCCTAGAAATATATTTTTTTGTTCTCCTTTGCCTTGTACCTAGCATGTCGAGCCAGAATAAAATTGATGTATTGGATTCTATCTTCTTGTTGGTTTCAGCCATGTTGTGTCCTTAATTTTATGCTATATAAAGAACAATTATAAAATGTATTTTTGTTGTCTTTTTTTTTTCGCTTACAGGAGTAAAAGTAAATCATTGTGTTTTGTAATGAAAAAATGTTATGTGAATAGTTTCCAAATAAACCTTAAGACAAAAATATTCTCAAACAACCTGGTTTTAAATTTCATATGCAAAAAAGAAGTCAAATAAAGGATGTTAACTTACTAAAAGCCAGTTGTTTATGTTTATCTCTAATTGTATAACATAGTATAGTTCATTAAATAATAATAAAGTAAATTAAAAAAATCAACACTTTTATTGAAATGCCTTAAAAAGTAGAAAATAATTAAAGTGTTTAGTATGAGTTACAGTGAAATTCACACCCCGGAAACAGGCGCAGGACAGTAATAGAAATCAAAGGTTTGCCAGTTGTCAAAAGAATGGGTCTATAAGATTACATCTAACCTTAAGTACACAATTAGAAAAAAAAAAGGAAAACATTGGCAGGTGACAGGAAAGTCATTGATTCGATTCATGAAAAGAAGGTGGATATAGACAAAAATGATTGACATGACTCACGAAAAGAAAAATAGAGGAACATTTTGCACTGATTGCTTGATATCACATTCTTCACCTATCCCTTAGTCTGTTGGACTATTGGGGCACCACACAAGAACTGTTAACCGTCTTTCTCTATTCCTCTGTCTTTTGATTTTGATAAAATCTCTCTTAATGACATTGTTTAAAGTTATCTTCCCATCGCTTTCTCTGTCTGCCTCTTCTTTTTCTGGTACTATTCCCTGAAGGAAGGTTTTTGCGAACTCTGAGGGCCTTGTGATATGACCATAAAATTTTAGTTAGCGTTTTTCGACAGTAGTTAGCAGGTCATTGTGGGGTCCAGTTTCTAATCTTTTCATTTTTGATGCGGTCTTTGTATGTGTTACCTAGGATCTTTCCGTAGCATCTCACTTCCATTGCTAGGACCCTCCTCTCTAGTTCTGCAGTCAGTACCCAGGATTAGCAAGCATATAGGCCATAAGAGTTGGGCCATGATCATGGAGCGAAACAGTCTTGATTTTAGTGCTGAGGGCTATGCCTTTGTCTTTCCATATTGTTTTGAAAGGACTGTGCAATTCTTGCTAATAGACATGACACTCGTCTTTTCACCTCTAATGCTGATGTGTCTTTTTAAGTCCTGTTGGCTATTGGTCATAATTTGTATTTTTTTTGGCTTTGATTTGCATACCATTTACTACGTGTCTTGTCTATTCTCATCACCAAGTCAGTTAACTCTTCTTCAGTCCCAACCAGACCATCTATGCCAACTTCAAAGCGCACGCTACTAGGTCTAATTCTTCTTCCTCCAATGCTTACAGAATCTTCATAGCCTTCCAGAGCATCTTCCATTATCCTTTCAAGGAAGATATTGAAAGTAGTCAGCCTTGTCTCACTCCAACTGTGGTTTTAAACCAATATTGTTGTTGAAGTACACCCTACTAGTGGCTTGCTTGGTTAATTTTATTATGTTTTTATTTACATTGTACATTATTTCTTGTAAAACAAGATTTTAACATTTTGCGGCCACATTGAAGATAGTCTTCATCAAATAAAAAGAGTTTCCTTGGAACAGTTGTGTGTAAATATGACCCGGTAGGTCTGCTGAAAGAATATCTTTTAAGGTTGAAAGTCAGCAATGCACACACAAATTATGTTTCTAAACTTACATCAAAGATTTGGATTGTATTTAAGCCTAAAAAATGTTAAGCCCATCAAGTAAAGGAAAAAAGTCTGCTTGAGACCTAAAGGCTGCAATGCAGGCTTACTCTGGTATCTTCTTTGAAAACACAGCTGATATTATCTTCACAAATTTGTTATGATTTTTCCTTTTGTAGGGGGAAGAATTGATAAGTTCAGTTTAAAATGCCTGGAAGGGGATGGCCTTGACATTATGATGTTTCTAACTCAAGTAAGCCTAGAAGTCTCAAGTAAGCCTAGAAGTCTATATGTTAATGCAGCTTCAATGTCTGGAATCCATGGTGGAGTGAGTAGCCCCTAAAAGCACAATTGAAAAACAAAACAGAAAAGTTATTCCTTTATTCCATGTGGTCAAATTTGTTTTCAGAAAATGCTTCCAGCATAGCATTCTTCTATTAAAAGAATGTTTTTTTCTCTGCAATTTCAACTCAGCAATGGCATATTTTAGTTCAGTAATGCGCAAAATCGGCCCTCAGCGTGGTTCCATCTGGCCTTCTGAAATGTCGGCACAAAGTGTAAAAAATCACCCCTCCAAAAAAAAAAAAAAAAAAAGGTTGAAAAATGTATTTTTAGAACTCTCACTTTTCTCTGATGGATTGGTACCATGACCTTTGTGTGTTGATAAATTGGGACTCTGAATGAAGAATCTACAAGGAGAAGTGAACGGATCAAATTAGGTTAGTCATCACAGTTTTAGTTAGACTTAATTATTTCTATCTGAATCATAATTTATTTTTGCCAGCTTCAAGATTGCTTGAACGCTAGCCAAATAAAAAAATAAATATGTTAATTCTACTGTATCCACTTTTTAAACTTAAGCTCTTGGGTTTAAAACCTAATTAATTTTTGACAGTAGCAAGGATGTTAAGTTGTACACACTCCAGCAATCATTGGATTTAAGGAACAGCTTTTTTTTTTTTTGAGCTTGCATTGGCAGACGTTTTTTTTAAAAGAACTTTACTGACTTGATTTTTCAGTGAATAATAGCTACTTTAAATAAAGTAAATCTGTACATCTCTTCTTTATTACAGGTCTATCACTGGAAACAGTAACTATATCTGAATGAATGTTTTAAAACACACTTTTGAATGAAATTTTTTATTTGTGATATGCAAAAATGAGATTGACCTTTCAATGACACTGTACCAATATTAACGTGATACAAAATAAACAGGAGAACAAAATATACAATGTAATAAAGCTTCTATCAACAACTGATCACAAAACTGGACAATGTGTTAACCAATAAGTTAACATTCAATAATTTGAAAATGAGTATACAAAATAAATATGTGATAATTATTACATTTGATTGATTGTAAAGCTTTTCAATATAATCTTTAATATGAAATGCTTTTACCCTTTAATATAATGGTACGAAAAATTTCAGCTAAGGAAACTCCATATTGTTCTACATGTATCAGAGGCTCCTTCAGACCTGAAGAGTATTTCATCCTAGCCCAAACATCCAGCAGGATGGCGGGGGATGGTGGTAGGCATCGTTTGAACCCAGGACCACTGAGACGACAGTCTAGAGTGCATAACACATGACCAGGCAGCCATCAAAATATAGAAAAGTAAAAATTTTAATTGAAGCTCAACAATTCTTTGTTTAATAAAATATTTATCCTAGTGACAAGCAGATGCCAAGTTTGGTTCCATATTATCTGTCAGGGTATGTAATGCAGAAAAATTAACCTTTTTTATAATTTATAAAAACTTTGCTTCTAGTTTTTCAATAGTATAAACTTTACACACAAAATAATGAAGTAATTTCATGACATGTAGGCTATAGCATAAATTGGGATAATTTATACATTCATATAAAAAAAACAACTTGTATAACAAGAAAACCCATCAATCTTTTGACCCACTTACACAATTAAGTCACTGAGATTCAGACTGTCATACTCAACAAGAGAATTTATTAAAACTGACATGCTAGTAGTAGTCTACTTTAAATTTAACTGTCATTGTTAAGAATGGCACAACTATCACCTGTCTTTGACAAATAATTAATACCAGTCCTAATATGTCTGAATGTCCAGGTCCATTTTCACAGTAGTATATAATTAACCATCACACATCATATTGTTAATGGATTGGAAATTGGTAGAAGAGGTGGAAATATCTGTTCTATTTTATAAATATCCTAGTCTAAAAAGAGATGACATTGTAAAAACATTTTTCAATTTCCTGTTGAAGTTAACAGTAGCAAACTTAGACAGTTTTGCTTAAATACTCTATTAAGAGTATAGAGACATGCCAAAGTATCACAGGTGCAATTAGATCATGTAGGTTTCCGGTATGTGGCTTTCAATCAGTTTATTGAAGAAAAAGTGACGTGAAAGTTATAACAGATTATAATTTTG
This sequence comes from Biomphalaria pfeifferi, assembly GCA_030265305.1. Taxonomy (NCBI): domain Eukaryota; kingdom Metazoa; phylum Mollusca; class Gastropoda; family Planorbidae; genus Biomphalaria; species Biomphalaria pfeifferi. The sequence goes on from JASAOG010000093.1 coordinate 321,181, forward strand.
TGTTGCTGGTAGCTTTGCAAACCGGAGTTGCATTAAAATAAATTTCACTAGTATATTAAATCATCATCAACATCTGTCCCTTGGCTTTTGTCAAAGGGGCACTGTGACAGTTCACATAACCAGATTCTTCCACTTTTCCTGGTCAGCAGATGTTTTCACCGGTCCGTTCTTTTATCTCATCCAGCCAACTTTTCCTTGTATGACTCTTTCTTTGTGATCCCTCCACTGTACATTGAAGGATGACTTTTGACAGTGAGTCATTAATTCAAATATAATTTAAAAACAAACATACACAACATTATAAAACCTGATTCTTTGGAAGCAAATAAAAGAAATAGATAAAAGAGGAAAAATATTGATTCTCAACTATTAACAATTATCACAATTTTTTTTGAATGGCTAATCATTTCTGTCAACAACATCTTTTTTTCTCATAAAACAACTTCTTCAATCTCATCATCAAAACTGCTCACAGCAGTTACCGAAGGCTTGCTGGAGAAGGTGTTGAGATTAGGCTGGCGCTGTCTGCGTGGCAAAACTTTATTATTTGATGTAAAATCATCCTCAATGATGGCTGCACCACCACCAAACAATGTTGTTTTCTTTTCAGGCTCAAGGTTCAGTTTTTTTGTGGTGGTATTACTGGAAGTTGTATCCCATGGGAATGTAGTGACAGAATTTGACGCAGCACTTCCTTGTTTTTTTACAGGGGATGGTGAGTGATCAGTTAGGAAAAATGTGTCTTTTTCATCGGCAGGTTTACTGGGTGTTTTTTTAGAACTTGCTGCCTGAGGACCAAATAAATTTTCTAACAAATCAGTTGACTTCTTGTCAGTTTTCGTTGTGTTAGTTGTGGAAGTGTTATTCAGTTTCAAAGCTGGTTCGTCATCATCATCAAAAAGACTCAGAGGCTTGCTGTTCATCTTTGACCCACTGGATAACTTAGGGGGACCAAAGGATGGTTGGTAGCCTCCTGTATCATCCTCTGATGGTCTGCGTTTCTGTCTCTGTCGCTCCAAATAAGGTACAGACACATCTTCATAGGCAGGTTTCCCTTGGTGCAAATTATTAACTGGCTTGGAGAATGAGTATTCTTTGGTGTCGGATCTCCTGGATGGACTTTCTTGTCCATCACCAAAAATGGAATGTGTGTTATCTTTTGTTTTCTTGTTTGATGAAACTGTATGGACTGGGTCATTATCATCTAAGGCATTTAGTTTTTTGAGAAGTTCATCTTTCTTTCTTCTCTCTTCCTGAAAAATTGGATCGTTCTCTAATCTTTCTTTTTCCAGTTGAGCTTTCTTTTCCAATTCTGCTTTTTCTTTTTCTCTCCTTTCTCGCTCTTTTCTTTCCTTTTCCTGTTCGGCTCTCTCTTTCCTTTCCCTTTCCTCTTGTTCTTTAATCTCTTGCTCCTGCTTTGCTCTCCTTTCCTTTTCTTCTTTTGCTAACCTTTCTTTTCTTTCTCTTTCTTCTCTCTCAGCATGTTCTTTTTCTTCGCTTTCCTTCCTGGACTTTGTTTCATCACTGCGCCTCTTCTCCAATTCCTGTCAATAAGAAAAAAGAATGTCAAAGTTGCTTTAGAAAACTAACACATTAAATTTAATAATGGTCCACTCAATAGTGTGTCAGAAAAGTTGTATCTTTGTTAAATGTTAAATTATTTTGAAGGAATGAGCCTGATGTCTGTGAATTTTGTTAAAATAATATTTTTATTTAAATCAATTAGATTTTTCAGATGAAATGTTTAATAAAAAATACATTATTAATTTTTTTAGTACTTTTAATGGTATAAGCCACAGAGGTGACACCATTTGGCACTTACTCTTCGTTTCTTTTCTATTTCCTCCTTGGCTTGTTTCTCTCTGTTCTCTCTGTCTCTCCATAACTTTTCATCATCTTTTTGCTCTGTGAAAAAATCCTCCTCCTCCTTTTGCTTGATTGAATGAAATGAAATTTCAGGAGGAGAAGTGTTGTGCTCGTTCCTCTCTTTCTCTTCTTCTTCCCACTGTTTTCTTTTCTTTTTCTCCTGTTCTGCTTTTTGCTGCACATAAATGATAAAATGTTAAAAGCAAATGAAGCAGCGCAAACAAAATGTTTTGAACAACTTGGTTTATCTCACAAAGTTGATGATCAACATGCAAATATAAAATGTCATATTTAATATTTTATGATGCTAGAATCATGATTGAAAGGTGAATGACTAAGAGATGGTTTAGGAAAACTGTAGAGTTGTAATCTTAGGTTTTTTTCTTGGGATGAGGGGGATATGTGATTGGACAAGGAGGGAGAGGCAAGAAAATTACTTTACTACAAAAGTGATAGACAGTCTGACAGTTTTAATTAGCAGTTCTTGGCTATTAAAACACTGCAGCTTCTCACCTCCTCTGCATAATTGTTTGATTCAAAAGTATTCCTTAATGAAATATTCTAGCTTGAAACATCTAATGAGTTCTATACAGACTCTATCAGTCGCAAAGCGACTATGGATAATTTCAGAGACATGAGATTAATGCTCTGGCATTAGCCATGGTCAGAGTGATGTTGCGCAAACAGCAGTTCCCCCTTCACACAGCTGATGTGTCCAAAGGACGTAGGACGCAATCATCTTCTTTTTGGAAATAACGTCTGTAATCTATAAGATAAGAAGAAGAAAGGAAAGGCAAGTTCCAATATACTTTGATGAGATCAGTTGCTTTGAGAGCTCTACAAGTTGCCTAAGGGTCACTGGCACCCGATTTTTCCTCAGAGTTACTCCTGAAGCCTTTTCCATGTTTGGGTAAAGCTGCAAAGCAGTAGAAGTTTGAATTTAAAGTTTTCCTTCTCCTAAGTGGAAAGCCAGCAAAGGTTAGTGGGCCCATCCTGCACTTAGCTAGTTGGGCCTTTGCGCCTTCTTCAGTCAGTGATAACAGTTCCACCAGACCAAATATCTTAGTCACATATGAAATCCAGGAGTGTAAGTAATTGCGAGTAATATCTAAGTTGTCAAAGGCTATTTGAGAAGCATGACAGTGGAACCATTTTATAGGTAGTGGAGTGCCTTATTTCTATTACCTATTAAGGCAATAACAACCTTATGGAATCATGTAATGACTGTAATATCAACTAATAAATATAGAAATTGAGATTTGATTGAAAGTCTTAATTATTATATTCCCTTTAAAAATGTCATAAAGGCCATAATATTAATATGCTTGAAATCAAGGGAGACTTAAATGAAAAAAAATCATTTCCACTTACATCTTTCTTTCTCTGAAGTTCAGCTCTTTTCTTTTCGGCATAAAATCTGGCTTTGTCCCTAGGAGTTAATTCTGTTAATGACTTGATTTTCTTTTTGGCTTTGTGGACAGGAGAATCTTCTGGTGTGTTGTCCTGTGTCGACCGAGGGCGGCTGTAAATGTTGTGATATTCTAGAGCTTTCTCCTTCTCCTGAAACCATCATTTTGAATACTACATGTTCAAGGTTTTAGAAAAAAATCCTTACAGCTACAGTACTGTTTTACAGAAAGATGTTTTAAAGATTTATAACAATCAATTATTTTACTTGATTCTTTTAAGGCTGCAGAACAGCAAGAGTCACACAGTAATATATACCATTTTTTCCAAACAGACACATAATTTATTTTGGTATCAAGATTAATACATGACAAGAGTTATTTAACTCCTATGACTACTTATGATTACTTAACAGAGAACAGAAAAAAACAGATTTTTTAAAATTGCTTGGATGAAACAGAAAAAGGACAAATCTGCTACAGGTTTCCGCTGGACATTTAGAAAGACAATAAGGAATTTAACTTACTCCACTAAACCAAAAGCATAAATATTTTCAAGCCTTAAATAATAGTTTGTTAGACAGGCCAATCTGAACCATACAATGAGTAAGTTTGACCTTTGTAATTTAGAATTTAATACTTAATTATAGTGTATGTTACAATGCTTGCTAATGCACACACCTGTGTCTTTCATAAAATAACATAGAAAGCTCACCTTCAATTGATTTTCTAACTGTGTGTTTTTTTCTGTAAGCTCCTTCAATTGTTTTTTTAATTCTTTCTGTCTTGCTACCTCAATCCCAAGTTCATGGCGGTGATTATTTTTCAGAGCCTCTAAGTAAGTCTCCAAGTCCTATAAATAGAATAGATGATTTGGCTACTTCATTCTGGTTTGCAATACATATTTTTAATAACTCAGCAATGATTATTTCATAGACTTGAATTTAATGACAATTCTAAATTTAAGGGACAACTTTTTCTTCCTTTTAAAAATAAGGTTTTTATATGTATTTAATTAATAATTAAAACAATAAAAGAAATGTACTGAGTGTGAAACAAAGATAAAAAGGAACAAAAATTATACTAAAAATATTTCTTCAATCGTCTTAAAAAAAACAATTAGTATTTGTTTTATCATCATTATCAAATCAAAGCCTCAGTAAGAAAGAGCTTGATAGCTCCAAATCCTCTCTTCTTAGAAACCTACACAAAAACCTTGTGTTTGTGTACAATGCTCATATTTATCCATTCAAGTCATGTGGCTTCTGGCACAGTCAAAAAGAATATGAAACACAATTTACTTTTCCACAGAGAGTCAAAGTTGACCAGAACCAAGTAAGGCTCATAATGCACTGGTCTATAGTAGCTTGTTCTGGGGAGCTTCCACTGCAAAATCATTTTTGTTTACTTCTATGCCGTTGATTTTGATACAAATGTTCAAAGTAAATAATTCTAATACCTTCACTTTTAAAGATTTATCTTCTAGCTCTATCTCAGTTTTGGTTAATTTTTTGGTGAGATCCTCTCTCTCCTTCAATTCCTTCTGCTCACACATTTCTTTATATTTGTTCATTTTCTTTTTCACTCTCTCCAGCTCATCTTCAGCATCTCTCAGGTACCGGTCAGTTTTGTCATATTTCTCTTTCATCTTACGGTTCTGCTCTCTCAATGACCTGAGTCCAAGACAAAGTTACAAGTGTTAACAAAGACAGACTTTGAAGTAATGCTTGCATACAATGTCTTACAAAAAATTGCAGTCAAATAAATCCAGAATCCTCTTACTGAATGCAACTGTTTTTGCACTATCAAATAAAAAAAATTAATTATGTAATTAAAGATCTAAATGTAATCACCCAACTAGACCTTCTCTTCTTATCATTTAGTATATAACTATAAATCAACTTAGGGGGCAGTAGCTGAGAGGTTAAACGCTTGGCTTCCAAACCTGGGGTCCTGGGTTTAAATCTTGGTGAAGACTTGGATTTTGAGCTTCAGGATTTTAGGGCACCCCAATTCTAATGGGTACCTGATTTTAGTTGGGGGAAAGTAAAGGTGGTTAGTCATTGTGCTGGCCACATGACACCTTGCTCGTTAACTGTTAGCCGAAGAAACAGATGACCTTAACATCATCAGCCCTATGGACAGCATGGGGAACTTTACTTTACTTATAAATCAACTTAGCACACTTCCATACAGATAATATGATACATCATTGCAAACTTAGTTATATTATTTGTATATTTTGTATACAATTTTAATTATAAGGTTTATAATAAGAGCAAGACTCATTTAGAAAGACATTACATACCTGACTTCATTGTTATGTTTTTCCAATATGCTCGGTAAATCATTTTCTTTCTCTTCAATAACTCTAATGGCTTTCTCTTGTCGAAACTGTAGTTTTTTATAAAGTCTGTTTTCTTGTTCTAAATCTTTGATCTGTAGACGTAGTTCTTCAACCTAAGAAGTCAATTTATGCATGAATTAATAATAATAAACATGCTTTTGAACTTGCAAGAACTCTCTTTAAAAGACAAAAAAAAAGGGCATTGAAATATTTAAAATTAACTGTTAATTCATCTAAATAGTTAAGTTTCTTTTTCAGACCTTGCAATCTATAAGGCAGATGATGTTAAGGTCATCTGTTTCTTTGGCCAAGAGTTAATGAGCAGGGTGTCATGAATCCAGCACAACGACCAACTGCCTTTACTTTCTCAACTAAAGTCAAGTACCCATTAGAGTTGGGTGGACTCAGGGGCAATCTAAAAATCCTGAAATTCAAAAATCCCAGTCTTCAATGAGATTTGAAACCAGGACCCCAGGTTTGGAAGCTGAGCACTAAACCACTCAGCTACCATGTCCCCCACTCTTTTTCACTTAAATGGAGGCTATATAATTTTTAGAGGAAAAAAATTATCTCAATGATAGTTGAAAGTAGCATTTAATATAACCAGAGTGAATCTTATCATTTAATTTTATCAACGAACACATATCATTTTTAGGCTTCTAATATGTGGCCTGAAATTTTTTTTAAGACTAAATAAAGCATAAAATAAAGGCTAATTGGCCCAAAACAAATAGATAAAGATGGAGGCTCTCAAAATTCTCAAAGTAAAATTAATTGAAAAATACCTTGTTCCTGAGTTCATTAATCTTATTTCGACTGGCTGATAAAACTCTGGCAGTGATGGTGTCATGGCTTTTCTTCATGTCGATTGGCTCACTGTTTCTGCTGTTGCCTCTGCCTCTCTTTGTCAGACGTCCTCTGGATCTGCCTGCACCGGCACCTCTTCCCTTCCCACGAACTGAAAGTAAGTAAAAAGGTAAAACATTAACATGACATGGAAGTCATCTGCCAAAATTGAAAAAAGACTCAATGAGGCTCAACAAAAAATGGCTGAGACGGATTTTAGGAGTCAGTTATATAGATCGGGTCTCAAACAAGGAAATCCTAAGCTGAACTGGGAGTCGAACATTCTGTGAGGTTGTGACAGAGCATCGCATGAGGTTTGCGGGACATGTGCTCCGACAAAATGAACTACACAATCCAAGAGTTGCGGTGACATAGAGGCCAATACGAGGAAAGCGCAAACATGGATGTCCTGGTATAACTTGGTGCCACACTTTCATGGAGGACCTCAGAACAGTGGGCACCAAGTGGGAGGAGGCTTCAGACATTGCCAGTGACAGATCTTTATGGAGACAGCTTGTCGCCCAATGCGCTGAACGGCGTGATAGGACCTAAGTCTAAGTAAATCAGCTGTTAGATATTTTGTTTTAAATTCAGAGTACAATAATTCCCGTATGGAGGGCGAACGTATGCCAAAAGCAGTCTTTTTTTGGTGAGCTAAAAGGTGGTCGACGTAACAGAGGTGCCCATGGAAACGCTTTAAAGACAAGCTTAGGTGCCAACTTGCTTTAGCTGACATAGAAGAGAGCACCTGGTTGCATGCGGCTTCAGAACGAGACAGCTGGAGGACACTCACACGGGATACACATTTCAGACCAAAAGAAAATCTGCTGCCGAGGACAGACGCAGATGGCGAAAAGAAAATCTTAATCGACCACCGGAGGACAATGGTTATGCTTGCCCTGGATGTGACAAAATATGTTGACCAAAGCTGGGGTTGCGTAGCCACGGGAAATAGGCATACTGTATTCCTCATTAATCTTCGGACTCTAAGACAAGCTTTATTATTTTTATTAACAATTCCATAAAAAATGGCAAAATTTGTTTTTGTACTATTGCGGTCTATAAGGCATTGCGGTGTCTTTACGTTCTATCGGTTTATTATTCGTGTAGGCCTACGCGATGATCACAGTCACTAACTAAACAATTTAAACAACCTGAAGTAAAAGTACAATTATTTTTTTTTTTTATCTGGTCTTACAAACTGTGCCAGATAAACTAAATGCTCTCAGAATTAATCAATGAAAATAAACTAGACATGTAGGCCGGATTGTCTTTTTAAAACACATTTACAGGGGTTAATTCTATAGGCAGAACTGTATGTTTTTAATAAGATATTGAACTATTTGAAATAAAAATAAAGAAGTACTGGGCAAACTAGACAAAATGAGCTCTTACTAAACAATAAGAAAAGTATTATTAATTGTTAACATTTTAGAGATATACAATACATATTATTTTGGGGAAAAAAAATAGGCCTATAGCTAGTAGTGCAGCTGTGTTTTCAAACACAATGACTAGATCTTGATTAGTATGTAAACATGAATATTCGATCAAGTCACACCGAAATTTTTTATTCTTCAAGACTCTAGACTCATGTTACATTCTACTTTCTTACAGGACTTTCCTTATTAGGGACCTTTTCTGTAAGGGGCATAACCTGAGTACTTTTAGGTAATCTTGTATCGATTGCCATGTTTTGGAGATATCAATGCCATAGGACTAATTTGACAAGTTGGTGAACAAGGAAATGTTTACCACGAACAAAGTTATAGATCTAAGACTTAGTTTACTACCGCAAAGTGTTTGATAAACACACGTAGGTACTCCAGTTAAAATAATATCCGCCATTTCTTACAATAAAATTGTAATTTTCAAATAATGGATGGTGGACATAGTGGATCGAGAATCTTCTTTTAAAGGTCTTCACAAGAACGCGCTTGAATGTTAATGTTACTACTAAATCTAGGTCAACCTGAGGTTTTGATGAGCTGCACAAGTTCAAAACAGTAATGGAGCAAGATGGCAGTCGTGGGAATTAGTGGGATCGAGACCGCAAGATTTATAAGGCAGATTAATAACGACCTTGACCTATCTTTTCGTAGCGCGCAATAAGAAGATAGCTTTGTTACATGGGCTCTATGGTGTGTGAGGCAACATATATGCTAACGAATCTGCTCGATCTTAACGACAACGAAATTATTGAAAGAGTCATCATGTTTGCAACACGATGGCAACACTGCCCCATTAGACAAAACGAACTGCCCAGCAGTTAATCTGAACTATTTCTTGGAAGCATTTGTATTTATTGTATTTAGATTTATGTATCAAACCTTAACATCACTTAACATAGTTCTTTCTATCAGCCTTCTTTTCCAGTATTCTCTTTTATTACGGTATTCTACGACACTCAGGGAGCAGAATGCCAGCCATAAAAACTGATACTTTGCTATACGACAACTTCCTTAGGAACTTAAGCCTATTATTATTGGTCAACAAGTCGGTAATGCTCGTGTTCCAATGAATGCAAGAAAATAAAAAAAAAAAGTTAGTTTTGAAAATAATTTTAATTAATAGGAGGTGAGGTGGCAGAGCGGTAATGCGCTTGTCTTCCAAACCGAGAACCCGGGTTCGAATTCTGGTGACGACTGGGATCTTTTGGCGCTTCAGAGTCCACCCAGCTCTAATGGGTGCCTGTCATTAGTTGGGAAAAGTAAAGGCGGTTGGTCGTTGTGCTGGCCACCTGACACTCTCGTTAACCGTGGGCCACAAAAACAGATGACCTTTACATTATCTACCCTATAGATCGCAAGGTCTGAAAGAGGAACTTTTACTTTGTTTACTTTGAGAATAATTTCATTAAAACCTTTTTTTTAAAAATGACACGACTGTGAAGAAGTAGCAAAATGACATGATATTAGGCTAGTCTTTTGAGCCCGACGATAGAGTACAAATGCAGTATTTCACGTCACACTGCAGCCCTAACTGTGATCTACATTTTTGCTTATACCACTAGCCAACAATACAAAATGTCAGACCGCCACCAAGTGGACAAATAAATATGTATCGTTGGCTGTTTTCAGTCGTAAGAAGACCGTGCCTCATCTCGTGGAGCATTTCTAATTGTGAGCCCTATTTTTTTTATAAGCATTCCGTCCCGCGTACTTCACATATGAAAGTAGAATCTGTCAGTGCGTTGGGGGAGTGGGTCTTATTCCATTTGGCTCGTTTTTCTTTGTCGGACGCTACTTCCGGTGCAGAACGCTCATGAAGTCAAACGTCAAACCAATCACCACTTCCCAATAAAATATATATTTAGTTTGCTCTTTTTGAAATATTATACACGCACTGTCATTGATTGGCACACAACTGTCGCTTCTATTAGAAAACAACAACAAAACACCACCACCATTGCAATAAATGATTAGTCCTCGTCTACAATTCAAAACTTCGATGACAAAAGTTTTTGAATCAAAGTAGTGTTTTAAGTCCTTGTGCGTGTACAGGGCTAAGGATAGGCTACTGTTTAACGGCAGTGTTTCTCAAAATTGTAACCCGTGACGACCCCCTATTAAAAGAAATTAACATTACAACCACTTTTGCCAGTTAAGCTTGCTAGCTTACGGCACTTTAGGCTTCCCAAGCAGGATCGGCCCGAACGTTTTCCTGCATTCTGTGCTTCAGAAATTCATTCTCCTGGCTTCTTCAATGCACTATTGTTCCTGATCAGAAGAGCGCCTATACTGAAGTGTGAGAGACATTATAATCAGGAGAGCTTGCACGTCTGTAGTCGTCGTAAGATCACTTTGTGTTCAGCACATAGCCTTATAGCGGGCCTGCCTACATGAAGCTTTCTATTTAGGAGATAAAACGTTACCCTTGTGATTCTATTTGAAAAACAAACAATGTAATAATGTATTAAATTGAGTATAACTCCATTGATCGAGCCATCTCTCGTATAAATTGATCTATGCTACGATTCATGCCAAGGTGTACTCAGAATCAATTTCTACTAGTTGTTAAAACAAAACACAATATACCGAGCTCCAAGTATGGACACGATTAAGAATAGGTTCATGATAAGAGATTCTTACATAAAATATAACCTAAAAACTTTATTTTAAAAAAAAGCTAAATGAGGGGCAGCTTTATAATCAAGAACACATTCAGGTAATACTAAAATATAAACCTGCATTCCTAGAGTCTATGCACTGACAGTCACTATTTAAAATACGAGAAAAAAAATCCACTTTATTTCGTTTGTTTGACATGTATGTTTCAGCTGTTCATTCAGATTTGAAGATTGTTAAGCTCTATCTCAAACCTCCCACAGGACGGCGGACAGGGTTCAAAGCCGCGAACCTTAGACAACAGTCCAGATCTCGTACTGCACGACCAGGCAACCATCAAAAGGGCGGGAGGAGAAGGGAAGAGTCGAAGAGGAAAAAGATTGGGGGAGGGGCCATGTCTCTCACACGAGAAGAGCAGTTTTACAACTATACAGAGCTGCCAAACGAGTAAATTTGCAAGTTTATAGCTAACAACTTTACCTCCAAGAACATTATCAACTTTAAACAAATGGCCTGCGGAGAGTGTGTGTGTGCGCGTTTTCCTTTTCTTCTAACATACCAGCATCATGGATGATCCAAGTCTAATTCGTTATAAATTAGCAAAAAAATAAATAAAAAATCCGTTGCCAACAACAAAGCCACACACATGTTAAGTACGATTCCAGTGGAGACTCAAAAATTCAATACTATAAATATTTGATCATGCAAAGCGAATTTAATATTTAGTTAAAGAGGAACGAAAGAGTATCCACCCATTGCTTCAAATACTCGGTTCTCTCCCTTTCTCTCAATTCCCCCCTCCCCTCTCTCTCTCAATCCTCCTCCTCCTCCTCTCTCTCAATCCTCCTCTCCTTGCTAAAAGCGTCGATCCCCAGTTTTGGTGACATATCCATGACAATGACATACAACTGGGCACCTGGAAATGGTCTGAAGATCGATGACATCATGTTGTTACACTGTTAAGAGATTTCACTCGAGTCCAATCAATGTCACGAGCCAAGGAAAGCCACAGCAGATGGACGGTGAATAGTGAGACTGATCTAGACATTATTATGCAAGTTTCCCCCCCCCCCCTTCCCCCAATCTTGTTTTCCATCCATCGTTTTGCCTGCGTGTAGCTGAAATCATTTTAGTTAACACTCATTTAAATGTATTCAAAGCCCATTCCATCCACTCTCTTAAGTTTTAGTAAAGAAATAAAAATGCACATTTCCATCAAAAACTAAGATTATAGTTCCACCATGTCGCCAGGTTCTTATATCTACCAATTTTTGCACAGTAGGCCTATGCTCGGTTGCAAATAAAAATTGATAAACTGTTGAACACAGTGAAAGAAAGAGGTTAATAGTTTTATTTATATTAGATAGATAACAAAGTAAAGTTCCCCCTTCAGACCTTGCGGTTAACGATGGAGTCATGTGGCTAGAGCGATGACCAACCGCCTTTACTTTTCCCCAAATAATGTCATGTAACCATTAGAGTTGGGTGGACTCAGAGGCGCCCTAAAGATCCCGAAATTAAAATTCCAGTCTCCACCAGGATTCAAACCCAGGACCTCCTGGTTCGAAAGCCAGTGCTTTAACCACTTGTGTTTCTAATTAATCTTTTAAAAGTTTGCACATACATACTAAAACATTGAATCATAGATATAATATGATTAGATTATGCCACTGATCAATGTTAACTTAGTAAAATGGGCCTACAATAACATAAATAGCCCAAGTGTGGTTACATAGGCTGCTTGGTCGTGTGGTATATGCTATGGGCTGTCACTTCGATGATCCTAGTTTTGAACCCTGCCTTCTGCCACCCACTGCCGACCTGCTGGGCTGGGATGAAATAATCTTTAATTCTGAAGGAACACCCGAAACGTGAAAAACAAACAAACAAAACAATTTGTCACATTCCTAGTAAAGACATTTAAGACAGATGTACATTATTTGAAAAGGCAGCTGGTTGACGTAAGATAGGCATGTGTTTTGTTACATACATAAGTTATTCTTGAGACGTGGAATAAAAACGCATAAATCAGAAAAAAAAATTCATCAAAAAAATTAAATAAATAATTGAACAAAGCTAATTCTTCATTCTTTACCACTTCTGAATCATAGCTTCCCCCTCTCTACAAAGCTAATATCAACTCACTTGTTTGGTAAAGTTGTTTTTTTTACACATTATTTCTTCCACACCCAATCTCAAATCAAGATGAAATTTAGCACAATTATTTTTTGTACCTGACAACACAAGAATCAATGAAAAAAATTAACCAAGTAGTTTATTAAATATTGGTAATTAATTATTTTATTTGGTTTCAAACAAGGGAAAGGAATTGTACTTGACAGATGTAGCGGTCTAAGTAGAGTTAGTCCACTTTATATTTTATGTAGATAATTAAGTTGTCGCTTAAATGTTTGAAACTAACAATAGATAGCTATGAATTCTATTTTCAAAATTATTTTGCTGGCACAGTGGTTATTGTATTGACTTGAAGAAGCTTGATTTCGAATCAAGTCATACATCTTATTTAAAAAAAACAATTTAAAAGCTATCATGATAACCTTCACCTAGGTAACCCCTTCTTTCTCCCTTCCTTTTCCCCAAATGGACCAGACAAGGGAGAAGATCATAGTGTAGTGAGAAAGCTAAAAGCATGAAACTGAACTAAACAAAAACAATAAGTAAAAATATTTCTAATTGCACAGATTAATTATTGTTAGTCTAGATCTTTTACAAATTTATATGTATAACTGATCCAAACTAATTGATATAATTATACTTAATATAAGCTTTTTAAAAAAATATTTTTATTTTTTATTTTTCTTGTTTCATTTCAAGTAATTCAATAAAAAGTACATTTATCAAACTAACATATTAACATTACCAGGCTATTATTTAGCTTTCAAACATTGGCTACTTCGTCCAGTACTTTGATCTAGCTAGGATTTAACAATAATTGTTGCAAACATAGAGACACTATTACAGAATTTCTAGTAAATCTCCAGAGTGTTGTAGCTAGAAGCTAAGGTCTTTCTACCCATATTATCTCCAGTTATCTACGTACTAGTTCTTAATATTATGGTTTATTAGGTGACCTCTTTATTAAAGGATTCAACAAATTGTAATAAGAATATTTTATGGTCCAACAAATGAAGTTCTATACTGAATGAAAATGCCTGCAGTTTTATAGTTTTAAGCCATTTCACCAACACTAGCAAATTTATGGATATTGGTTCTTGCTCTTTCAAATGTAAATTAAAATTATTATTTTTTTAAATTATTGTAACAACAATAGAGAATGAAAAAAAATTAACACAAAAGAACCAAACCAAACTGTTTACCATCATGACTAGTTCCCTCTTGCAGAACAGAAATAGAACATTGTGTATGAGATAAAGGAAGTTTTTTGTTTCTTGACGCTATATTTTCTGTGCTACTCATGACAGGTTTACATAAAGTGGTTGAATTAGATTGCAGAGGTTCCATCAGATGCTCTCATTAAATATATACTGTTGTTTATACAAAGGTTGCAGTTTTCTACACATTACAAAATGTAAAAAAAAATGCAAGCAAGTCAAGATCATCAATTACAGCAATTGTTTTAACATTAAAATGGCTAAAATGAGATATTTGACCTCAATGGTCAAATACTAGAATGATTAAAAACTGAAGTAGAAGTTCCTGGGTTCTGGGAATTTCTTTGGGTAAAACTTCCCAGGGTTAGGGAAATTCAGGATGTTCTGAGTCCTCCTAGTTATGAAGCTCCAAAATTTGTTGGGGAAAGTGTTCCGATACAGATTCCAGCTGACTAGGCATCATGGATAACTTTTCCCACAGGTCCACAAAATAGAGATTGGACCATAGCACACTGAGCATGCTATTGCATGAAAAAAGGGCCATACAGTAGTAATTTAAAAAATGTTTATGCAGTTGACTGTCATGCTAGCAAGATGACTTCCTTTACTAACTGTAGACTAAAAAAAATGGCATAAATGATCTTAAACTGCATCCGATCTCTTGATCATCTAATATTGTGCCAGCATGCTTAGTATCAAAATTAATGATAGCAGGCAGGTAACTATTTAAAGATTGGTGGGTTTTTCCAGCTCGTTGCTTTAGGGGTAGACATAAGTTTTTCGAACTCCCTGGTTCCCTACCTCGACAGTATAAACTAAAGCAAAGAGTAATAATACGTAAAACTAAGGCTTACTAAATGCTGACTAAATGTCATTCAACTGAACGACAATTGTTCAACACGATTAATAGTTAACATTAACGATAAGTTTACTTGCATTAGTTAACAACAAGATCGTACGTTTAACAATTTAATGCATGGATGAAAATGATGAATAATGAAAAAACAGTTATTAGAGGTTTTGAACTGTGACCCTTAAAGAGAGCTTACACAGCTTAACTATCCTATTTATAAACAGATTTCATAAAATGTTATTGTTAAATAAGGAAATGTTACCTATTGGATCTTACAGTTACACAGGGTCATGAGATTACTCTAACCCTTGATAAGCCTAACCCTTGTTCTTGTATGTTCTTTAAGTTTTAAGAAATAACAAAACACAACAGGTACAAAAATGTCTTAATAAATTATCTTGTCTTCACAATTTTACTAAAACTGGCTGTTTGATAAGTAACAATTATACTCATTCCCACCCCAAGCTCTGGTATGCCACTATTACTTAAGACTTTGTTTTCTGCAATTTAAACATATATTAAAATTAGGGTAGAAGAAGTAATTCATCTTAGCATCAAATGTGTGATGTACAAATGTGCTGAGGGCACCATTCATTCCATAAAATTTTTCTTATCAAAAAGTTAAGTAAGGCAGAAGAAACAATTTGAAATTACTTACAGCGATCTTGGTAGTACTGATGATGTGAACTTCTTTGGTTTTTTGAACTTTTGTCAGGAGTAGGTGTTCTTTGGTCTTCATCACTAGCAAAGTCATCACTATATTTGTCATCATGCTTATCATCTTTGTCAGAATATGCTCGACTTTCACTCATTTTTCAATGTCTATATTTGTGTTTGTGAGTGTAATCCTTAGGGTGTGACTTTGTCAAAGAAATCAACACATGCGGCAAGTTCTGAACACATAAATAAATATATATTTCAAGCAAATAAATGATATTAAATAATTAATTTTTTCCCTATGGAAGATTAAACAAGTTCTAAGAATTTTAATAACTTTTAGAGACAGGCATACTTACTGAATGTAAATTTAGAAATAATAAGAAATTTTCTTTTTTGAAATTTATTTTTGCCAAACACATTCCATTCTTATCAATGAATGAGTTATTTTTTTTTTAGAAAAAAAAAGGTCCATGTGCTTATTCTAAGGTGAGATTCAATATTCAAGCATAAATATAATTTCAATAAATTAATCAATATAACATACATCACTCTGAACATTTACAAATATTTCCTAATGCTACTCAACTGACATCTCTATACTTTAAAATAATGGGAAATTATCACATGCAAGCGTACAGGATCCCTCACCAGTTAATGCTTCAGTTATCATGGATTCCCCTTTTGCTGTTCTTTATATATATATATAAGTAGAAGTAGATATCTTTGACTTCCTGACTGTAGCTCTTCAACAAAACATTTATTGCAGACACATAATTTTATTTATTAATTAGCCTTATAAGAGATGAGTAAACATTTTTTAAATGCAAGCCTACAATGAAGAGGTACATTTTTAGAAAGCAGCAATAGCAAAGCTAGTCATTTGAAAGCATACTTAAAATTATCTCCAAGGAAAGAGGAAGAGGGGAAGACCCAAGAAATACATGGTGCTGTATTTGGAAGCAGATGGACAAGATATGGGAAAAGTTGGAGATACTTTCTCAGAACACCAGGAGGAAGCTGATTGGTTGCCTATGCCTCAGCCAAGCAGAGATGAGATAATAGGTAACTGTTGATAAAAATTATTTGCTTTTCTAAAATTTCAGATGACCCTTTCGGTAGATTCTAAAAGTCAAATTAGTCATTTATACACACTATATACTTAACAAGAAATACAAAGCAAAGGCATAATATCTAAATTCTAGATGATGATTCACAAAGATTCTAGTCTAGTCTACTTATCATACACAACTTATAAATAAATACATAACACTGTGATTCTGACTATAGTAAGTATAGTATAGGGTCTAGTTCTGAAAATAACTGTCTAAAAATTCCTTACATATATAGTTAATACAGCAAGCATATATAATATATAAATATAGATCTATAATTTAAAATATTTTATTTATTTACTGATAGAATTTATTGATCACTGGTTTGTGTTCAACCAGCTCTGGGTCCAGGGTAATAACAGGAGAACTTGCTTACTAAGTCTAAGTCAGTCTAAGTTACTTGGGCTGATGAACTGAGACTGAGACAAAAGAGTCTATATAGATCTAGATTTTTCTAGCAAAAGCTACCTTTATTAGCCTTCACTGATTTTCTTCTCTAGCTTTAGTAGTTTACCTTTATTTTTATACTTTGACATTTGATTTTTACTTTACTTTTAAGTTTTTGCTAGGCATTTTTTTTCTTAAATTTAAGTGACACTGACACATACATGGATTTAGCCTCTTTAACGAAAGCCTAATACCACGGAGTTCCTTGAACTTTCATGTCGATAATTACAAACAAAATACCGGTGTTAAGTCATGAAGCATTAGAACTAGATCTAAAAGAATTTTATTGTTTACCTGCCCCAGCAACAAGAAAAACTATTTACTGCTTGTGTTAAACGTCATTGATTAATGTGGTCTAAGTGAAGGTTGGAGCTCTTCAGCTCAATTATCCGTGACGTTTTAACCAAAAGAACCTTATTTAGCGTGTAATTCCTTATCAGGAAGAAAATATAGATCATTAGATCTAATTTATATTCTGCGACTTTTCGTTCACTCAAGTCCAAATCTACCTCTGTCAATATTAAATCTATATAACGTTGTCCCTAACAAGTATAGATCTAAATCTATATAAAAATGAGTGTTAGGGTATTTGTAAGCAATTCTGCAGTTAGCAATGAGGTAAATTTATTTTATTTTTATGTCAACAAGAACATGAACATCTTCTTGAAAGTGAACCTAAGACTAAGACAGTTAAACCTTTAAGACACTAACCGGCTAAGACTGTCTAAGACCCCTATTTATTTGGTCCTAATTAGAAATCCTCCCAAATGTTTTATGATTACATTAAATAAAACTCATTTTTTAAATAAAATGATGATTGAACATTCCACAACAATACTCAAGATTTATCTAGATTCTCAAGAGTCAAGTCTGAAAAGATCAATCAGTACTCAGTAGAGGTGAGATTTCTCAGGGTACAGCTAGGCCTGCTTGAGGTGTCAAGTGTTGATAACAGCGAGGATATCTAGGCACCCTGTTCTTTGCAGCACTTCGTCATTATTTATTTATTTTGCCACCTTATTTTAAAATCCGCCTTAAGCATCGAAGATAGAAGATGTTCAGCTTTTTTTTTTCCTGCCTAGAGTAGGTTGACCATGTTTCACTACTGTATCTACAGAGTGCTCATCACACAGGTCCGGTAGGCTAGGGTGTTGGCATTGGTAGTCAGCAAAGTGTTTTCTGCAGACGTAACATGGTGCCCGTTGCCTGGGTATCCTGTAGTTGATGTCTTTATCCAGTGGCACATTGTTGGAGATGATGGATCCAATATTCCTTATTAGTACCTTCTAAACTTTGTTTTTGTGTTTGGGAGGGCATCGTAATTTTCGAGTTTGATAAGGCCATTTCTGCTGACCATGTCAAAGGCTTTTGTTAGATCAATAAAAATGATTTATAATTATATGGGTCTGTCTCTCTTAATCAGAATTTCTCCTGTAGTAGTCTTAGAGAAGATAACATATCTAAAGTGAGTCGATCGATCTACCACACCTGAATCCACATTTAGACTCTAGAAGCTATCACTTGCAGACTGGATAGTGCCGCTCTTGCAGATATTTTGCCAACTATGCACATCACCAAAACTTGGATACTTTGCCTTCATTTGCTCTGAGAATTTCTCTTCTTTATTACTACTAGGACTAAGGTTATCTGACATCTTGACTACAAATTCAAATTATTAAATGCAAACATGACAACAGTGAGCACACAACGTTGGTTGTTTGACACTTTGTATCATGGATCACTGTCAAGTGCATTATCATGCTACTCATTTTATAGAGGCTATACCAATCAACCCAGTGAACGCATGCCTTTTATTTTTCTATGTTAAGGATGTGTATGTATTTGATCCAGAAGATATGAAATATTAAACTCGATTAATAGATTACATGTCATTGCAGTAAATATCAGTGAATAAACTGGACATTTTCATACTTGAGGTTAATGCCAGTCTGCCATAGGACACAACCCCAAAAAAGAGGACAAACCCTCCTTTTGCTGGATGTCCTTACACACATTTCAGCCCTTTAATTCCTGTAGCCCTTAGGAAAAATGTGTATATACACATTAATATTTTTCATAAGTTCTAGGTGTAGACATATGATCAAATCTAAATCTATTTCCACCTTTTATACATGCTATTTTTTGCCCATCAGTAACGCACAAACATAATGCAATTCAATGTTGTTGTTTTTTAAAAATATAACTGTTTATAATATGAAAAAAAAATGTTAACCTTGTTTTAGAAATAGTTTTTACATATATGCATTCACTGCACAGTTTGTTTTTTTAAAACAGAAGAGTTTGCTAAAAAGTAGTTGGACTTTTTAAAATCTTAGTGAAGGCAATGCTGCATGGAATCACAAAATATCATTATTCAGAGATAAAAAGTTCATGTATTTCTTAATTGACAGGTTCGCAAAAAACAGCAACATATACAAGATGTATTAACAGCACTGAAAATAAACTTTGAAGTGATTGATGTCCTTGACCCTAGAAATGACGAGCAGTTAAAGTTCATGCATTCAAACAGTAAACCAAAGAAACCCAATCAGAAGCCTGTGCCACCTCAAGTATTTAATGGAGACGAGTATTGTGGGGTAGGATAATTGAGTTGACTGAAATTCTTTTTTTTTTCTATTTAGTTCCTACAAGTAGACCTAAGTGCTTGAGTTCTGAACCCAGGGATCTTGAGTTTTAATTCTGTTGAAGACAGGAATTTTTAGAATGCCCAGCTCTAATGGGAAAGTAAAAGTGGTTGATTGTTGTGCTTGCAAAATAAAACCCTTGATCCTTGTTGACCATCAGCAGCTATAGAACTGAGGAGTTTTACATCCTATACTCCATAGATTGCAAGGTCTGAAAGGGGTAGCTTTATATAGTCATATTTATTGTTATACATGCTAGAAAATGACGGTTCGTAGCCACCTTGAAAACCTGGAAAACACCTTGAATTTCATATTTAATTTAAGGCCTTGAAAAAGCCTTGAATTTCGTAAAAAACAGTGAATAAACCTTGAATTTTAAAACTGGACCTTGAATTTTTTCCCTCCCTATACCTTGTGTTTATTTTCGCTATTTATCACTGGTTTGTTTTTTTTCGCTTACATCAAGCAAGCATTTCACCTGGCATTATTTTGTTTTTTTAAGGCAGTGCAAGATTTAGTGCGTTGTGACTATTGACTATAATTAAGCAATTACCAGCCTAATGTGTAGGCTACACCCCTCTGGCCCTCCTTCACCTAAAATCTTTTTGTAACAGAAAGAGTGACTTCGCGTGGAAAGTCCGTATATCATCTAGATCTAGTAAAATAGTAGCCTATCTAGAGTTAAATCTAAGTTAGATCTAATGAAGATAATTTGCACATAACCTGAATGCTCCGTGAATTTTAGTCAATTTTATTATCTCGATACATCTAATGTATAGATTACTCTAGAATCTAAAATACGCTAGATTCTACATTTACGCTAAATCACTATCTAGAATCTAGTGACGATAATTTGCAAACAGCAATGAAAAGTCCGCGAATTTAGTGACTTAGATCTAGAGTCAAGATTTACGATAGAGTCAGTGAAGATAATCCGCATATAGCCGTGAAAAGTCTACGAATTTAGTGACTTAGATCTAGAGTCTAGATATACGCTAAGTAACTAGAATCTAGTGAAGATGATTTTTTAAAACTAACCCTGTGAAGCCTTGAAAAGTCTGCTAATGTGATTTATAGTTATAATCTATAAAGTCTATTATAGATTCTAGATCTACGATAGATTCAATGACGATAATTCGCACACAGCCGTGAAAAGTCCGCGAATTTTAGTGACTTAGATCAAGACTCTATATTGACGCTAAAGCACTAGAATCTAGTGAAGATTATTACTAACCCTGTGAAGCCGTGAAAAGTCCGCGAATTTTAGTGATTTATAGTTATAATCTATGGTCTATTATAGATTCTAGATCTACGATAGATTCAGTGACGATAATTCGCACACAGCCGTGAAAAGTCCGCGAATTTTAGTGACTTAGATCAAGACTCTCTATTGACGCTAAAGCACTAGAATCTAGTGAAGATTATTACTAACCCTGTGAAGCCGTGAAAAGTCCGCGAATTTTAGTGATTTATAGTTATAATCTATGGTCTATTATAGATTCTAGATCTACGATAGATTCAGTGACGATAATTTGCGCACAGCCGTGAAAAGTCCGTGAATTTTTGTGACTTAGATCTAGAGTCTAGATTGACGGTAGATTCAGTGAAGATAATTTGCACACAGCCGTGAAAAGTTCGCGAGTTTTAGTGACTTAGATCAAGAGTCTAGATCTACAGTAGATTTACTGAAAATATTTTGCACACAGATGTGAAATGTCCGTAAAAGTTATTTCGGTCGTAAAAGCTAGGGAAACTACATATAAATAGATCTAGTTGAAAAAATAACACAAATAGGTCTAATACCTCCCCTTCCCTCCAAAAGCCATTATTTAGTAAGCAAATATCAATTAAACAACCAAATAGGCCTATATATTACAGGCTCTATTTATGAGGAGGATTTAAGTTCAGTTAATATAAGAATAAAACATTACCCCAAATGCCCTCCATGACTCTACGGTACACATAGGAACTCAGAATGTACATTTCCATCACAGGGAATACACATTATGAAGGCATCTCTAAGAATGTTTCTTATTTTTAAAAAAATGGAATAGCAACCATTTGTAATGTTCTTTAATAAATCTTTAATAAAAAAAACGGTTGTTTGAGGTTTTGGGATGACAGTCAAGTTGTTACTTGATTAAAAGATAGTTACATTTTCTGTGGACATACCAGCCGATGACCTTGTTTATGTTCTGAGTGGGATGTTGGCAAATCTATCACACAAATGAATGGGACAGACAGACACACACACTTACATATATATTTATATATATATATATACTTTTTTTTCAGTACTAAATACATATATATTTTGTTCTTTTTACATATTTATGTCATCTGTATGTAAATATGTTTACATATATATTGCTTGCTATGGTGCGATGCATACATTGAAAATCTAAAATTCTACCTTGAAAAACTGGAAAATACCTGGAAAATCATTCATGAAATTGGCTATGAACCCTGAAATGATGCTTTTTTTTTTAATGAGAAGATAAACACTGTCATGGTTCACTTGAGTTGTCATATATGTCACTGTACTTTGAATGGATCAATTATGTGACAGGGTGTTCTAAATGAAGTGTCAATGTCTCAAGATGTTCCTCTGACGTGCCAGGGATTCTATAGATATCTCTCTATATATCTTCAGAGATTCAAATAACGAAGATCCTTTCAATTCAAATACAGAACTTTAATTCGATATCTAGGAATCACTTAATATACAGAATATACAAAATAAAACTGTATCAAATAATTACTTTATTTCAAAACTCGTTAACAAATAGATTCAGATTAATACTAATTTCACAAGTGAAGAAAAATATGCGACTAGACTGTACAAGTTACTATTCTACACTTCTTAATAAACAACCTATCTCTATGAAATTTCCTCCACAACTACATTCTCTTAATCTTGCTCTATCAAACTATTTCCTTAACTCCTTCCCCAAACACTTCCTTTTAACCAATCCAATTATTCCCAGAGACAGCCAAGCTAACACGTGTTAGATGACATCATGGGTTTTTCTTTACACCAGCACATGGGTTTTTCCTTACTCCCGCGCATGGGTTTTTTCTTCAGCTGGGCTAAATTATTCTAAGTTTATTACCCTAGGTTAGGTTTATTAAAATTGATACGTGTCAAGCACATTTATTTTTGTTTAAATACATGTCCTTGACTGAGGTATTACTTTGAACAAACTAATCATTTGAGGAAAGAGGTTTAAAAATATTTTTCTGTTCCCCAGGACTACACAAAGTTTGCTGAGTCATTGGAGTGGGATCAGTTATATGAATTTCTTAAGCTAGAAAATCCAAACAAGATTTCAAAGGCGTCAGTTCTTATTACAGGGGTAGGTCTTTGTATTTCTTTTTTTTTTTTGGTTATAAAAGAAACGGGTGTGTGATGTTTGCGAGACTAATTTCTTGTTTAGAAAGTTTAAATTTAGTGTCACATATTTAAAGCCAACACCTTAGAAACAAAAAATGTTCAAATAATATTATCATTAAAAAACAACTACAATTGAATATATATATATAAGCATTGTGTAGACAAAAAAAAATTTTCAGAAAGAAAAGGGACAATTTTTTTCTAGCTTCAAAAGTGTAGGAAGGTCATATTCTAAATATAATAACATTCATTTGATTATTAAATAAATACTACAAGATATGATAATCACTTGTTTTCCCATCACCACTTCAGGAGGAAGAGGAAGAAAAAGAAAAAACAGATCAGGTAGAAATAATGTTTGCTGTGGCATGGTGTAAATACTTAGATTTTAATTATGTCTTTTCCCAGTCAGAATTTTATTATGTCTTTTCCTAGTCAGAGTCCTAGTCGATAAGTCTTTCTCCCTAATTATTTACTTTCATGTCATTACTACCAAATAGATATATATATATATAATGTGTATTAGAGATGATTTTTCTGTAATTCTTAGTATCTTAGTATAAGTTGTCTTCTTCTAATTACTAACTTATCTGTTATAGTAATCATTTAATCTTTTAAAGAGCATTCCAACTACTGAAACATTTGTTAAACCTCTTTTGCTTCCCACAGAAAGTAATTTAAAATAAAATGTTTATGCTTCCACTTTCATCAGTACGTAATCCATGCTTTGTTATTCTTATGTTGTATAAATCTTCATTGACTTGTATCTGAATAGTACACATCAAAACAAATGAACTTGGATGTTGGGCATTAAAAAAAATAATGAAAGTACAATGAATTCAGCAACAAAAATATAACAGAGAAGAAAGCTGAAAGAAGATGTAGACACAAATTTTAACATAAAATTATTTGTTAATTTTTATTTATACATGCATGTAAAAGGTTTTTGTTAGCTAGAGCTTAAATCTTTTAGTATGTCAACTTACCTATATCTTCCAGCACTTTCTTGATAATTGATTAATTTCTTGTACTTAAATACCATTTACAACTTGAAAAATACTATATTTTAGTTTTATAAGTTTTGGATTTCCATTCTGAAAATGAAGCCCAACCTTCCTGCAGGATGGATTATCATGATGACACTCCAAAGCACATATCACATAACCAACCATACACCATTTAGTTATTTCATTTCATTTTTCTTTTTTTTTAAAAATACATAAAATATATAACTGATGATTTCTTCACTACTTGCTGTCTATTTAAAACAATATATCAATAATGTACCAAATATATCAATACACTTATTATGTGTATATTGCTTTATTTGTCTGCTTTTGTCAGAAAATGTATAATTTTTTCATAAATTTATTTAAGTTTATACATGAATGAATACCTTTTTATCTAACTTGAAATTTTATCAAAGCATAAAAAAAACTTTTTTTTCAAGGCCATTTTTCTAATATTTGAAAATTATTTAAGAAGACCAACTCATGATGTTTTATTTGATTGCTGTGTTTATCCTATTACTTAGCCTGAGAAAACAGAAGACACAGCTGAGAAGAATGAAGAAGAAAAGACAGATGGAGAGAAGGAGGGGGTGGTTGAGGTGGAAAAAGAATCAACAGAAGAGAAAGGTGGGGATGAAAAAGATAATCAGGAGGAGAAAAAAGCAGAAGAGAAAAAAGAGGATGCAGCAGCTGCCTTCAAGAACAGATTTAAAAAACCTTTTGATGATGATGAGGAAGAAGAACTGGACTTGAGTGCCTTTGAGGAAAAAGAAGAGAAGCAAGAAGAGAAAGAAGACCCTTCAGCTGCCTTTAAAAATAGATTCAAGAAACCTTATGATGATGATGAAGAGGAAACCTTAGACCTGAGTGCATTTGAGGAGAAGGAAGAAGAGAAGGCCAAAGAAAGTAAAGCAGAAGATGAGAAAAAGGAAGATGTTGCATCTTCTTTTAAAAACCGTTTTAAGAAAGCTTTTGATGATGAAGAAGAAGAACTGGATTTAAGCAAATTTGAAGAAAAAGAAGATGAAAAGAAAGAGGTAGAGGAAGAAGAAAAGAAAGAGGAAATAGAAGAAATTAAGAAAGAGGTAGAGATGAAAGAAGAAGTGAAAAAGGAGGACCCAGCAGCAACATTCAAAAATAGATTCAGAAAGGATTATGGTGATGAAGAAGAGTTAGTTTTATCTCCTGTGGAAACTGAAGAGGACAAACAAGTGGATGCAAAAGTAGAGAAAGAGGAAACTAAGAAAGAAGAAACATCTTTCAAAAATAGATTCAAGAAACCTTTTGATGAGGAGGAAGAAAATTTGGACTTGTCTGAGTTTGAGCAGAAAGAGGAAGACAAAAGTGAAACCAAAAAGGAAGAAAGTGAACCCAAAGAAGAAGTACAAGAGACAAGTGAGACAAAGGCTGAGGAAGACTTGAGTGATGCCACAGAGAAGGAAACAAGGAAAGAGGAGCCCACAGAATCACAAGAAGAAGCAAAGACAGAACTGAGTCAAGTGGACAGTGAACCTGTTACTAACAAAGATGATCCAGCATCAGCTTTCAAGAGTAGATTTAGGAAAGCTGTGGACGATGAGGATGAGGGTCTCTCCTTTGATAATAAAGACAAGGAAGATGTTTTGGAGAAAAAAGAGGAAGAAAAGAAAGAAGAGGTGATACAGGAGAAAAAAGAGGAAGAGGTAAAGCAGGAAGACAAGGTGGAGGACAAAAAAGAGGGTAAAGAGAAGGCAGAAGAGAAAAAAGAGGATGAAGAGAAGGCAGAAGAGAAAAAAGAGGATGAAGAGAAGGCAGAAGAGAAAAAAGAGGATGAAGAGAAGGCAGAAGAGAAAAAAGAGGATGAAGAGAAGGCAGAAGAGAAAGCAGAAAAAGTAGAAGAAAAAGAAGAAAAGGTAGAGGAAAAAAAAGAAGCAGAAGAAACGAAAAAGGAAGAAGATAAAAGTGCATCCTCAAGTTTTTCAAGATTCAGAAGGAGAAGGGATGAAGATGAAGAAACTCCACTTTTTGATGAAAAGAAGGAAGAAAGTGCGAAGGAAGAACCTCAAGCAGTAGATAGCAAAAAAGAAGAAAAATTGTCAGAAGATCAGGCAGAAAAATCTGCTGAAGATGACAGAGAGGCCAGGCGAAGGCGTAGGAGGGAAGATCGAGAGAAAGAGACCACGGAGACTCCCCCACAGGAAGATGATAGAGAAGCCAGAAGAAGACGGCGCCGTGAAGAAAAGGAGAAAGAAACTGCTCCAGCTGAAGAGGAGGATGATCGAGCGGCCAGACGAGCAAGGCGCCGCCGTGGTGGTGATGAATGAGAAACTTGGAGGTAAAATGATTGACAAGCATGGAGTGATCAGGTGTTATGCTCAGTTGCTTACAGCATGAAGAATAAAACTCCTCAAATAAACTTCAACTCTCAAGTTACTGCTTCTTAGTTTGTTACTAATTCCATTCAATTCAAGTTTATTTAAAACATTGCATGAAGATTTAAATTGTTTTCTTGTATTAGAAATATGTTCATGTTTCTGTACACAATAATTATTAACCTTTTTTATCCTTAGACCAGTTAGAGATACCAGTAATTTCCCAGTAATATAAAAGTGTGTGCGCGTGATCTAACAGCATTTTATTTTCAGTTCTATTGTCTTTTCATTATTTACAAAATATTTCTGCAAGGATTACATTTTCTCTTCATATAAGCATTTTTAGAAATATTTTAAGAATTTTTGTTTAACTTTCAAAATTAATGTATTTTAAATTTTAATCCTTAAATTTGTTAAAGTAAACATTTACTGGATCCTTAAATTTGTTAAAGTAAACATTTACTGGATCCTTAAATTTGTTAAAGTAAACATTTACTGGATCCTTAAATTTGTTAAAGTAAACATTTACTGGATCCTTAAATTTGTTAAAGTAAACATTTACTGGCCATACACCATACAGGATTGTAATGATAAACCTTGTCCATACAGCTGAAATTTGTTGAACAAGGCAATTAAGTAAATGAGAACAAAAATGAAGAATATTTTCTGTCACAGAATATAGTCTACCTGAACAAGTTTTAAAAGAAATGTCAAGTCAGCATTTGACTTCAGAGCTAGTATATGTATTCTTTTTACATAAACTAGTTCTGACTGACTGACTACACAGAAGTAAAACACACAGCATTGTACATCTAAACTTTGACTTTGTTTAGTTTGTCTCAGAAATGTCTTTTCTTCTAATCTGCTCAGTATTGTCCTTGTTTATAACACAGAATCATTCATTCTTGTACCCCGCCAAATGCTTTTATGATTCCAATAATTATATTTTTTGAGATGCAGTATAGCTGTAAGTTTAATATTGTCTGCTATTAATAGTATCACTATTTTTCTCAGGGCAAACCAGTGGAGGAAGATTAGTTTGTTGTGCATAGATCAGGTACTAATGAAAAAAAAAAAACCTGTTGTATCCTCTATTCCTAAATTAAGTCTAACTCATGCTAAAGCTTTATTTAATGTTGATGATAAATGTAACCTTTACGTAATGGTGGCATAGGTTTATGTTATTTTTTTTAAATAGGTATTTCTATTAACATTTTTGGTATTTATATTAAACATTTTTTATATTTTAATATTCTAATGTTGGTGAATTTAATGTTAAATATTTTCCTGCATGGATTTGGTTGTTTTCTTGTAAATGTGTTAGAAACATGCATTTCAATATTTACTTATGTTTTTAAATTAACATGACACAGTTGTAGGGATACCTTAAAAAAAATGTGTGTCTAGTTATCTAGTTCATATTTAGACTTTGTATTGTAACTATTCTTCTTACCACAGCACATGTTAACTTATCTGTTAAGCTCTTTTGTTAGCTAACTGATCTATCGAAGCTGCATTTAATTCCATATATTATTCATTTTAAAAGTTATTTTATTAGCTTACTGTATTTTACAATCTTTTAATCTAATCATGCAAGTTTTTTAATAACGCTATAAATATTTGTGATTTGATTTCATAGGAAGTATTTTCTCTCCCTATAAAGTAGTAACAAAAAATTGAACGTTGTATATTTTTAGTTCTTATTGCCATTTTTGAAAATCTGATTCACAATATTCCTATATTCCTGATTCCGATATTTTGTGTGTGGTAGTGGTCCAGCTTACTTTCTCATCCCCTTATTAAAGAACACATGCATTTATATTCTCATTACTTGATTTAAGAAAACATGCTTTTATCCTCATCCCCTGATCAAAGAAAGGCTTTGTCCTCTAAAAGTCATAGGCTTGACTGAACATGGTGCTATTAATCTAGACCACAATAAGACGTTCATAGAGTAGTTCACATTGAAGAGTACCTTAGGATTCAACCTTGAACCATGTTGCACTCATCACTCTAATTTCTGTTTTGATCTTCCTTTTATGTAAACCTTTAACCCCCTTTTTTTTTGTATTCTGTAATGTTAATAATAATTATAGCTTTTATATAGCGCTACTTTCATGCTTATAGCATACTCAGAGCACTATGGTCTAATCTCGTTTGTGGGCCATTGTGGGGAAGGGACATCTGGGAGGAAGTTTTCCATGCTGCCTTAAGGCGCTTAGTAAACACAACTCTGCTCGAGTCGGGTGTCGAAAACCTCGAGCCCTCATAGTTAGCCAAGCCAAGTTAAAGCGTACTTAGCCTCTCAACCAAGCTTCCCACATGTTACAACTAATTATTATTTAAACCAGTGTACTATATATTTATAAATTGTTAACTTGAGTGATGAAAGTATCTGAAAGCATTATGTTTGTGTCATTTAACTTCATACACTTTCCTCCACTCAATCAATCATGCAAAATATAATGTAAAACAGCCCATTAGTGCCCATAATAAAATGAAGCACTTGAGGACAAAGATAAAGGGGATGGGTAATGAGCAGAGGTACATTAGGCAAGATTGAAAGAGGTTCTATCCAAGGCAAAATACAGGAATGGAGAAGGATGGTTGACAAATCTTGTGTGATGCCCCAATGGTTCAAAAGATTAAGGGATAGGTGAAGGTAATTAAAACATCCAATAGAGCCAAGTCAGTTAAGTGCATTAACAAAATGAACTATATTTGTCCAACAAGTTTTATTTGGTGGATGCATCTTTGTCAAAGAATTTTGATTTTATATTTTAAAATTAAAAAAATTTTTTTTTGCAAAAGGCCAACTTGAATGATGCTCATTATCTTTGGTAATTTTCAACAATTTTCTCGTTGTTGATCAGTGTGACGTGTCTTCTATTGTAAAAATTGGACCCTGTATCACCAAAATATGCTTTATTAAATTACCTTGAGACAAATTGGTCTTACATGCCATATACCATATGATATGAAGTTAATGCTTTTAACCTTGCCAATCTGCTCATTTTTACCCCTGGGATATCCTTGTCCTAGAGTGATATGCTGTTGTGTGTTTGTTAAGTTGGCAATTAATTCTAACTCTAAGTTTCCTTGATTTACTTCATTGATAGAAGTAGTTTGTATGTGTGTGTGTACTTCATTGATAGAAGTAGTTTGTATGTGTATGTGTGTGTGTGTACTTCATTGATAGAAGTAGTTTGTATGTGTGTGTGTGTGTGCTTCATTGATAGAAGTAGTTTGTATGTGTGTGTGTACTTCATTGATAGAAGTAGTTTGTATGTGTGTGTGTGTGGTAACATTTGTTGTTTTTATTATAATTAGAAAGTTCAGCAATTTTGTGTATAACATTCACACAAATTAGCACATTAGGTGTGAAATAACTTTAAAACTCTACTTATGATTAAATGCATACAGACACTACACAATCAAACATCTTTGTATATGCCTTATCAAACAATAAGTAGGTCAATCTGTATATAAAAATTTTCAACTGTTATGCATGCTGTTTTTATTTATCCCTATGCAATTGTTGAAAATGACTAATTTGTATTCACATATCAAGTACAGGTACTTAAAACAAAATATGAGTAAATTCTAAAACATGAACTGAGTATTTATTTAGTAACAGAGCCTTGGGTATTAATTTCTGTAAGACACTGAATCATTTCACCCTTAATGAAAATGATAAATTATCTGATTGTAATTGGAAAAGAAAAATATATTAATCTTTTTTATTGATAAACCCAACTAATCACTTACATAGAAAATACATGTATTTATCATTATTTATTTTTTGTCCAAAATGTTACAAGGTTACAAGATGGTAATATTTTTTAGTGCTAATTTATTTATAATACTGATAAAGATTTTATGAACAACTATAAACCAATTATCTTATTCTTTTCAGAATCCTTATCTGTTTGACTGTTCAAATTCAAATGTAGAATGACTTTGGGTAAGTTGAGTTTTTAGATGTATAATGTAATTTTTTCCATTTAATTTTGTTTTTATTTTAAAACCATTGATCTCATTTTGTTTAAGCTGAAACTTTAAAAAAAATATTTTTTTTTCTATTTTCAGTTCATGAATGATGCCAGACCCTATACTTTGGTTACCCCAGCACATCACAGTTAAATAAGCCTACTGGATTTGACCAGCTGCCTTTATCTTTAGTTTTCCTTTAGGGTGACTACTTTGCACATATACCCAACTTCGGAGCTCAAAACTAAACAATAACATTTCTGTTTTGCAGTTGACTAGCTCTAACCTTGCTACTGAATTTAAAATGTAGATAAAATATAGTCTGTACTCTAGTTCCTGTTTACCCATACTAGCTAATAGTGAGAGTGCTTCATATGATTTGCTTGTCAAGAGAATTTGTCCCGTAAAAGGGGAATCTCTTGTGTAAACATTTTCAATGGACAGCAAAGAAATAACTCATTCAGAATTATTTTCTTTTGTTAATTTAAAAAAAAACAAATTTATTCATTCTATATGTTTTTGTGTTTTATTATAAAGTCACCAAAATGTTCAGCTACATTTACATCTGTTTATTTTAAAATTATTTCTCTACAAATGTTTTGTAAGTGAATTTTTTTGCTGGATGATTTTTATTTGGAAGCATAATGCTTATAGTTTTGTTTTATGCCTATTTATAGCCCAATTTATTTTAAAAAAAATTTCAACTGCTTACTGTTTCTAGTTAATTATTTACAATTTGACTTTGGTAGTTGAGTTCAACCTGTTAAAATGGCCACACCTGCTTAAAGTATTGGAATCTGATCTGACTGAATGGTCGATAAATTCATGTCCAACATGACATTTAATTTATTTTCTATGGCTTCATTGAAAGCTCTGGTAAGAATGATGTAATCAAAATAAATAGTCAATTTATATAACCGGTATTCACATGTTGCCAGGATATAAACTGTGAAAGTAGCACATTTTACCATTGAAACTTATGTCATGTTATTATGTTTGATCAAGTGTTGCCATAGTGTGGTTGGTAGTTTTCATGTAATGTATTTTTTGTACACTTGAAACTCAAGCTATCAAACTTGATAGTAACAATACTTTTTTTTTAAGCTCAGAATTACTTGTATGTACAGAGAGTGTGTAATGTTTCACTTTGTACATTAAACAGATGCTAGATGAGACATAGAAAAAATATTCTGGAAAGGATAAATGTTAGTGATCTGTTACTTATTTTAAGTGGGGGTGGATGTTTCTCATAAACCCAAGTTTATAATCATTCTGTTTACTTCACATTTTATGGCTTAAGTCTGTTGTATTTACTCTTATAAAATCATGTTGTTTGACAAGTGATACAAGTATGTGATAACCCCCCACTCTTCAATCTTGGCCACTATATTTCTATGCATAGGAACCACTGGACACACTATCATGTAAATAGTGAAAATGAATTTTTTTTTTTGTATATAATTATGTCACCTAGGATTTTTTTTCAATTGAATAAAAAAATTCAACTCCTCATAGTGTCTGTACTTTTTGTATGTAAACTTAGAAATCTAACCTAAAAAGAAATTCTCACAATAATGTATCCTTTTGAAAAAAAAAATAGATGATAGGTATTTAATATGCTGTGATTTTAAGGAAAGTCGACCTGCCTTTTGTTAAGCTTAGGTATCAAAATATGAACCTTCCAAACTATGGTGCTTTATGTTTGGCTTAACACAAATTCTCTCTAAGAGGAATCTAAATGGGTTTACGCCACCTCAATAAGTTTTCAGCAGTATGCTTGTCTGCATTGATAGATTTTACATAACAGAAACTCTTTCATGATACAAGTCATCAAGCTAGACATAACTAGAGATTTTGTGATTTTGGGCACATCGGCACAATTTAGGCCATGTTGTGCCTGCAGTCCCTCAAGGGCCACTCTCCCTCCACACAGCAAAGGCCAAATTCCATACAGTCAAATCATAACTAGATCATGGGCTAAGAATGAGGGAAAGATGCATTGACCTACTTTTACCAGAACTAGGTTTCTATTTGAGACATGGAAAAGATCAAAGAACTGAAGAAAAAAAGATTTAATCTTTAAAGCTACAGCTTAAGGCAGAATCTTCTGATACTCAATGTCTCATGTGCAAATGGGTGGCAAAAGTAATAGGATGGAGATTTTCTGTCAACTAATAGTCATGTTGACTCTTCAACTAATACTTAAAGAATCATACCTAGAGTGTACTAGTTTATGGCCAATTAGAAAAAATGTGTCAAAGCCAAGTCCATATGTCAACTAATGGTCATGTTGACTCTTCAACTAATACTTAAACAACCAAACCTAGAGTAAAAGTTTGTTTTATGTTTCAGATGTTCCTTCAGAGTTGAAGATAATTTACTTCCTAGTCCAAACCTGCGCAGAACAACGGGGGATGGGATCTGGCAGGGTTTGAACCCAGGACCATCGATAAGTCTGAAAGACAGCCAAGTGCATAAAACAGGCAGAATCCAGTTTTTTTCCCAGCAAAAAAATGTGTCAATGCCAGGTCCATTTACTTATCCATTTTATTCTACAAATGAAGTAATTTAAAATTGGTCACTGAAAATTTGATACAAACATGGAAGATAGAGATAGCCTTGCGCCACAATTTCACGGATGACTTCAGGGCAGTGGAGTTAAGCTGAAGACTGACTTCTGTGACAAC
Source organism: Biomphalaria pfeifferi (assembly GCA_030265305.1). Taxonomy (NCBI): domain Eukaryota; kingdom Metazoa; phylum Mollusca; class Gastropoda; family Planorbidae; genus Biomphalaria; species Biomphalaria pfeifferi. The sequence goes on from JASAOG010000093.1 coordinate 354,215, forward strand.
TTATTATTCACCTTAACTTATTTTAATATGTTGGACCATTGGGGCACCACACAAGATTTGTTGACCGTCTTTCTCCATTCCTGTCTTTGCCTTGTATAGAACCTCCTTTCAATGGCAGGCCCATCCATTCTTTTATGTTGTTTTACTATTTACTTTCTCTTGACAATTCTTCTTTTTCCTGGTAGGCCTACTGTACCCTGAAGGAAGTTCTTTGTGAGCCCCTAAGACTGTAATATGGCCATGGAGTTTTAGTTTGCATTTTTTTTTTTTACAATACTTAGGTCATCGTGGGGTCCTATTGCTGTAATAATATATTCATTTGTTTTGTAATGCAGTCTTTAAATGTGATACCTAGGATCCTTCTGTAGCATCTCAATTCCATTGCTAGGATCCAGAGACACGTTAACTTATCACCTAATGTAATAATGTATATTTCAAATGGCTAGCAACTTGATGTAAATAATATTACTAATAAGGTACCGAATCAGAAACCCCATTAGTAACAAACCATGCTAAGAATTACTTCCTTCATTAGAGCACACGAAAAGAAGCGGAAGTGAATTTTAAGGTCGCCTTGCTCGTGACCTATGTCGAAGGCGCCGCCTTGCTCCCATACAAGGACAGCCCTAATGCAGCACACAAACCAGTTCTCTCTATTAAATCATTGTCCCGATAGTCCTTCATGCAGAACGGGACATTTATGAAGAATGTGGTCTACTGTTTCTTTGTCCTCTATCTGATGGCGACACCATGTGGTGTAGTTTTCTCATATCCTCGTAAGTTAACACCAATTGGACAGTGACCGGCTCGGAACTGGGCCTGTTCCATGTCATTGAGTTGCTACCATGCATGCTTTCCATCTGGTCTCCTCAGCTGCCTGTGAAGACCACTGCCTTTGTCTGAGGCGTCCCAGCTATAGTACCAAAGTGCCAACAATAGGGTGTCAGATATGGATCATACACTTCCATAAGTGCATAATAATACATGAATGCCATATGTTGTGCTGAATTAAAAAAAAAAATCCAATAGAAGTAACACTAAAAGAAACTTTGTGCACTGTAACATATTTATTGTCAAGAGTGCATTGGTTTATATATTTACAAACAAGAAACAAAAATGTATAGAGCTAATGGGAATGCCATCAATTATTCTATAAGTTTTATTGAACTCAATTATCACCCCCCCCCTCTACATTACAAAATGTGTAAAAGTCAAGTACTCCTTACTGAATAATATTCAATAAATCAAAACATGTGCTTGCTAGGTAGCAGTTATATCTCTTACAAAACGTGTAGGAAAAAAAATGTTTACATTAAAACAAAAAATGATGGAAATAAAATACTGATCCACCTGATCATCTTACTGATGAAACCAAACTTCAAGTCTGCTGAGTTCCACTGAATGAAGAAGTTGCTGTTGTATTTACACATGAAGTTGAGTACACTTCTAGGGAAGACAGCTGCATGTTATACTTGAATGAGATTCACAATGAAACAGTGAAGAAGAAACTGTTTCTACTTCAAGAACACAATGTAGTTATTTAGAGCCGCTGGCAACTCAGACAAACTGGACTACATACACAATGGGTTATTGTTACCTGAGTTTTGAACTGGAAGAAAGTTGAATACAGATATCTGCTTACATTTATGTAGAGCTGTATGCTCATCCAAACATTACCTGAACTTTAATTTAAAAAAAAAATAGAATAACTAACAAAACAATGTTTAATTACCCATCCTCAGCAATGGATTCATTTGTATTAGATATGGCTAAATATGTAGGCTAACGCTGGGGTTTTCTTAATTTTGAAGCTTTACAAGTTCCAAGTTAAAAAAAAACGCCAACTTGGCACACTTTGTTTTTCCATGTTCACTGCAGATCAAATAAACTGGAATGTAGGAGAGTGCTGCAACCTGGCCAGGCACATCTTTTAGACAAAATGAAAGAAATCAGAGAATTGTTACATCTCTTTTCATTGTAATTATTAGGCTTATTATACAATAATGAAAATTTAAGGCTTGGATATAACTAGATTAAAGAAAAAAAAAAAAAAAGCTCTAACTTTCAGCCCATTTCAAATTAAGTTTTATATCTCACTGCCCCCTATACATTTAGTTCTACTGAATACATCTATTGAGTATGCTACTAATTGTTCATTCACAGTAACAAAATACTACATATGTCTGTAAACCAGTACATGATTTTAAAAAAATGACATATATATATATAAAACCATAAATAATTGTGGTATTTCAAAAAAGGTTTCCATGACAAAATACTGAAGCTTATGTTCTGATTGACTGTGAACAATGTAATAATAAAAAAAAGCCTAACAATAACAAGGCAAGGCATGAGCAATGTACTGCTACAATCATTGAACACATTTTGACATGGAAACCGTTACAAGTACATTCTAGAAAAATATAGTTTCAAAATTGGTTAAATGTAACTGTTCTCGTAGGTCTTTGACTAAGCATAGAAACAGAATACTTGTTTTAAATATAATATCTGAAATTATTGCTGCACCAATAATATGTGAAAGTTGCAGTCCAGTAACATCGACAAGAATATAAACAGGTCAGAAAACCAATTGAAAAGTAACAATATCAAAGCAATTGGATAACACTCACAAAATACCAGAAAAAAAAAGTATAATAAAAGGATTTTAGAACGACTAAAAGTTTTTAAACAAACTATGGTTCAATACTTTTGATCCTTGGTAATAGCATTTCAGACTTTTCTCATTAACTTTTAGTAAGCTAATATGTCATTACAGTCCATAAAGAACTACTTTGTCATTTCATTTCCACTTGGACCAATATATTATTTTCTTTGTTAAGTCTGGACTTGCTTGTCTTCACATGTAAGAATGACTTAAATGTTCAAGTTTATGTGTATGCTCTAAATAATTTCCTTAGCCCCAAATAAGCCAACCATGGTCAGAGGAGTTAGAGTTTTTGGCACATCGGCACAATTAAGGTCAGAGGAAAAAGGTGATCTATGGCTCTTTAGTATTTCAAAGTTAAGATTCTAGATTATGGTATTTCATTTGTATTTCTTGTGATAATCATATAGATACAGCATGTCACTAAACTTAGATTTACATTTGGAACAAAATGTACAACCCACACAAAATGTATTCCAAGAAAACAAGATGGTCAAACACAAGTATACATAGAGGTGTGTATAATGGGCAATACAAGATTGAATATGAACTTTACATTGTATGTCATTCAAGAATGTTCAAAATATATATAGGTACTGGCATGAATGAACACACCCATGTTATAAATACAAAGTACATGACAAGAGATCCAAATGTGACAAATAGGAAAGGAAAAAAAATAAATTCACCCCTTGAAAAAAATAGGGTTCCTTAATATCAGGGCTCTACATAGTCAAGACACGCCTACCACTTTATCCTTTTTATATATATATATATATATTAGCCCTGATTACAAGTTTAAAGAATGTTAATTAACATGCAAGGATCTACTTAGACCAATAACAAGAGTTATGAGAGTTGGTAAGTAACTTAGTCCTTCAAGGTATGACAATCTAACATAAGCAAGTTTGATCTATCTACATTAATTACAAGTTGGGTTCATGTAGGCTTAAACAGTATCATATAAAACCTTCATTAAAAAAAACAACAACTTAAATACCAGGATACCAGTTTCAGGACATAACATCAACTGTTATAACAACTTAGTTATACAACTCCACTCTCTAGTCAAGCATAACATGGAAAAAAAAAACAAATATCCAAGCAAGAAGTGAAGTCATTTAAATTCAGAGCAGACACCATTAGAGGTGATCAGCCAAGCATGAAATGTATGGTGGCACACATCCACATATAAGTTGAATACATCTGTTGGCTTAGCTTCATAAGAGCTTCAAACAATCATAGAATGGGTTCTACACAAACTATTTGAAGAGTTGACACTATTTTAACTGTGACTTTATTACATAGACTTGAAGTTTTTAACTTTTATCAGGTTCTAAATAGAAATGAAATGGCCTAAATCTAAAAGAAACTTTTCTGTATAAATTCAGCACATTTTAATTACCCACATAAATATACATTTTTTGTTTGCTATTGATATATGAAAAATTAAAAACTAGCTAAGGCAACATGGCTAAAAAGGAAAAGGTCCAAGATCTCAGTAGAATAACACTTCAGAAAATTTCTTCTAATATACATGAGACAATTGTTCCCTTATATCTTATAAATAAGGAATGAACCAAATACAATGTTTTTTTTATAGAATTATTTACCTTTAACATATTTATCAAAAGCAATGTCATGTGATTGTCAAAAGGATAGCAAAATGTCTGCAAATATGTTCTCAAAAAACCAAAAAAAAACAAATTAGTGGGCAAATACAATTACAGAGAAGCACAGCTGAAAGGACGATGAATTCATAAGATGCAGCTAAACAGAATAATTAGTTTGGTTTCAAAAGTAACTTGCAGACTTTAAAAAAAATCACACTAAGGAAATGCATGAAAGATTTCTCAAAAGTAACAAATGAACCAAAATAAAACAAGGTTGGGTAAAAATAGAGCTGGGTTGTTTTGTTTTACTTATGGCACATCTAAAAAACACATGAGTTCAGACTTTTGCTTTATTTTTTTTGTCGAAATATTGCACAATCAAATGATTTATTAATACAACTGAGCACAAATAAATGGAGGCCATAAAAAAAGGAACATTTTGTGAAATATGTCATATATATATATATATATATATATACCGGTATGTCATTTGAAACTAATAAGCCTACACAAGTCTATTTATATGTAAAATGGATAAAAAAATAAATGTAGTCTTAGAAAAGTTGTGAAGAATTAAAAAGTAAGAAATGCTTTAAAACATTTTAAATTCTTTTAGATGCTTGAGAATCTAGAATTACAGTACATTCCAAGTTTATTTTAAATGCAGCTTAACATGATAGTGTTTTTAAGCTCTAGTGCAGTAGGTTCCAACCCATTAAAGGTATATGTCCCAAGCCAAGCTTGTTTATAGTTGAATATGGCTTGTATGAAAGCATGTTGATTTGAAACCTCTACTTTATAGCTTTTTAAGTATCACTAATATAGGGTAATAGTAAAAAAAAATAAAGCGACATAATCTTAAAAATACCACTAAAATGCCTACAGAGCTTTGTCCATCCAAAACTTTCCTTTTGGGAAAACATAAATCAAGGACACAGCAATGTGACATCAATACTACATGAATTCCCATTTGCAACAAAATAACAATAAGCTACAACTTATCCAATTTATCAATTCATTAATAAAAACATTATGTACTGTTAATTGTTACAGTGTACAAGTCAAACTTTGTTGAATCTCTGAACATGTCAAGATGTTGAGCTGGTGAACACAAGCAGCAGTTTCACTGCCATGTCTTTTTGTTTTTTTTATAAATAAATTCATTTAAAACAATTGTAGTCTCAGAAATTTCAACATTTATACAGCCAAAGTGTACACAAAACAAGTCTTCACTTTATTTAAAATTGAAGAAAAAATTCTAATAATTCAATAAAAGAAATATTTAAAAGCCAATACAGGCCAACAGATTTGCCTTCCCGATGACAATTTTAAGACCAGTCTGATGTTTCCAGATGACTTAGAACTGCCTCTGGCAAGATAAACGAAAAGGAGTTTTACTTGGGCTAGTAAAATATTCTGGCTAGCTATTTCTGTTAAAATGGCACCTATTTCCTATTGGACTTCATTGAAGGTAGTTGTTAGTGGAATTTTCAAAAAGTAAATACTTTTAAATGAGGTAAGAAACTAATTAATTTAACAAACAACACCCAGCTAATTCCACAGAGTACCCATAACTAACAATATTGTTTACAAAATAACATATGGCCTGTTATCTAAGGCAACTTTTACTTTTGTAAGGGAGGGATTACAAAAAAATGAGCATCTTTCAAAAACCTTACAGCATTTTAACAATTAGGAAAGTGATTGTCTTCTCTCTTCACTGTACCTATAGAGCTTCAACATATGGTGTATATACTTCATTAACTATAGACTTTTAGATAATGCTTAGTTACATACTGCAACAGCTTTGTTCACAAGTCTCATGACTCTCTTTATTAGTCTGTTCCAAAATATTTTTGCCCGAAATGACTTGGGGCCACAGGATGAACCTCTGAGGTTAAAATTGTCATTCCTGGAAATTCTGTCACCAGTTGATTGGCAGCTGGCAAAATTTAAAAAAAAATAAAATAAATATATATATAATGGCTGTAAAACATAACCAATGGCAATAGAAATGTTAGAAATAGTTTCAAGTGAGGGTTAGCTTGCAGTAATGGGGTGAGTTTGTATGAAATGGTTTGAAAAAAATACCTTGTGGTGTGCAGAATAAATTTAACAATATAATATTAGACTCATTCACATTGTTCTGTTGTAATATCTTGACAGCCTTTGCAACAGTATTTCCAGTACCTGCAGATAATACCTACACAGTTAATTGACACATCACTCAATTTTGGGGGTAAAAATAACTAAAATGTAATCTTAACAAAAAAAAAACGAACAAAAAACAAGCAAAATCAACTGGAAAAAAAAAAAGTTGACAAAACTGTTGACTACTGACAATATCATATAAGCAATATTTGTTTGTATAGTAATTATTATTATTAATAATTTAAAAACAGTTGTATAAATATTGATGACTCCAACTATTTTCAAACTATCACCTCCCCCTTCATCTTACCCTAGATTCAATTTACCCTAACACAAATGAAAAATAAATATGACCAAAAACCAATTCACAAGATATATACAATATATCAGGACTTACACATAATGGGGTACATAAGCAGAACTTTGCGCTGGTTAATGTCCTTTGGAAGATTGGCATAGACAACTTTTGCATCATGTGTGTCTTCATCACTTTGAATAAGAATTTTTCCAATTCTCAGCGATCGACAACAGTCTCGCAAACCTTGCTCCATAGCCTCACCTGTGAAGTGAATGACAAACAGTAACTATCAAACTTGGAAAGATCTTTAATATGAAATGAAACTTAAAAAAAAACAAACAACAACTTTCAAACGAATAAAGAGATTAAAGCTTACCACTCCTAAAAGCATTAAAAACAAAAAACTTTCAAATGTATAAGAGAGATAAAGAGCTTACCACTCCTAACAATGCTAACTCCACAGTTTCCTTTTTCATAACGAAGTCCGTTATAAATTTGACCTATGAAAAGTAAAAAAGGAATTTTAAAGACAGCATAATTTTTCTTATACTGTGGAAGCTTAAACACATCTTTTGGACCAATCTCAAATAGGTATTTACTGAGCATGTGTTTGTATTACTACACAAAATATTACAAATAAAGCTCTAGACCAGAAGTTTCAGACTATTGAATTAAAATCTACTTTTTCCTGCTTTAAGCTAAAAGAAATGTCTATGTAAAAAAACTTCTGAAATGTTCAATATTGAAAAAAAAAAAAAAAAAAAAAAAAAAAAAAGAGTAAATGAAATCACTTGTACCTGTAGGCGTTGTGACTGAACATTTTCTGTAAGGAAGCTTGTTCAGACCCTCCTCCACTATTAATCGAATCTGATAATGGTTTAAGAACAATTTTCTACTATAAAAATTAAACATCTATGACAGACCTTAGAGAGTTTTTACATTAAACAACCACTGGTGTAATTTAAGGCTGTCTTCTATTTGAAAACTCAAGCTTGATTTTCTATTTCAAATTAAAAAAAAACTTCTAAATATGGCAATTGAAATAATGATATATTTTTTTGGTGTTTGAATGTACAAAACAATATATTTTTAAAGAATTTATTTAAATATAACTTAATCAATGATGTTTTCCTCAATTAATTTTTAAACTGACTAACTATTATTACCTTTTAAGAAATGTAAAAGGTGCTGGCAATAGGGTTATTATTACAATTGTCATTTTGAAACTTTCAAATCCATTACAAGATAAGATAGAGATATCTAGCCATAATTATATTTAGATTTAATGCCAATGTTATAAATCCTTTTAACAATTGCTGCTCAATTTTCTTATCTACCATTACAAATCTTTAACAGTTGTATAATAAGACAATCATGAAAAGCTAAACCTAAATTTTATCATTTTGATGTTCTACTAAACAATTTGTAGCACTCATTGTCACAATGTGAATTATTGTATGACTGTAGTTAAAGGCAGTCTAGATGACATGTTATTTAAAAGAAGGTTGATCAATAACTAAGTTTGTTTACTAGATATTTCTTACTTTTAAAAAAATTTCCATCAATTGACCTCTTATACAAATCCTTATTACATGTACTTATTTATGTATATTGTACTTTTCTTCACAAAATATTTAAATGCATACAAACATTCACACACACACACACACATATATATATATATTATACACATACACACACATATACAGGTTATATTATTCATTCTGATGTATCATCATTCACACATATTCTGAAATAAAACTTTCTGTACTATGACTTTCTTTCTCTGTTAAGTAGATCAGCATGTAAGATGTGAATAAAGTCCTAAAGAAAAGATGATAAAACGAATACAAACCAAGCGATCAGCATAAAATATGAAATCTGTTCTTGGTGTGTTCCTGAGTGAAAAGAAATTTTAAAATTTACAAAAATAGATCTATGATAATAGATAGATCTATATGATATTTCAAATCTAGAATATGTTAATTAGTATATATAGAGAAACTATAAACAATTAAATTATTAATAATGAACAATCTGAACATGATCGTTGTCTATGTCTAAATAGATCTAAAGCTGACTAAACATTTTTTTAAAGAGTTTTTAACAAGTCAAAAAGATGAATCTTGAAACTCTTGAACATTTTTAACTGGATACCAGAATGTCCAGAGATCAAACTAATCAAAAAAGATTTATAATGAATAGAATTTGATCTGAATAGGAAGATCTAGACTCTACTGAGATTTACCTGTCAACTAAGACAGACTATATACTTTACACTACAGTGACTTATGATGGAAATAATAGAATATCTCTACAATTTTAGCTAGATTTTGTTTATTTAATCTGTTATTCAAGACATAATGGATGATTTGAAATGTACACATTTAGAATCTAGACTAGATTTAGCTAGATCTCTTTTAAAAAAAACAACATAAAAAATACTTTAAAAAAAAAAAAGACAATACCTCCTTACTACATCTTACTTTTACTCTTAACTAATGAATGTTAGATTTTAAAAACAATGGAACATTTTTTACCCCACCCCAATGAAAAAAATCTTGGTTAAGCGAACGCATTTTGTATAATAATTATAAAAAATCTACTAGAAAAGTATGCTTATGATAGTCCTTTACTATGACTTCCAAAGTTGATTGTGCACAAAATGTTCCTGAACATTAATTAATTAATTTAATTTTCATACTTTGAAACGGTAATTTTGAATGAGTGCATGGGCCAGCCATCTTTGTTATTGTTTTGACAGTTGTCTTAAATCTTGGGTTTTTTCTCTCAGATTTGGATTTCTGTTTTTAATTTAGTCACTAAAAAATATTCTTGATCTAGATCTATCATCTTTGATTTTTTTGTACTGGTACCTAAAGTCTAAAGCTAGGGCCAGATTTAAGTCCACGGCCTCCACAAAAGTGATTTTACAATTTTATTGTTCATAACAACTAGATGCATTTATTTTTTGTCTTTCATGTAGTCATAAGATCTTTCCTTATTCTGGTATATCCCTTTCTCTGCTCCTCCTTTCATGTAGTCATAAGATCTTTCCTTATTCTGGTATATCCCTTTCTCTGCTCCTCCTTTCATGTAGTCAGAAGATCTTTCCTTATTCTGGTATATCCATCTTTCTCTTCTCCTCCTCTCCCCCCCCCCCTGTTTTTATTGTTTATTTATTGTTTTCAATGGCATGTTTATAAGCCACAATAAGTCTAAAACTAAATCTATATATAAAATTAACATGTAAACAAGTTTAAAAGAAAAATGAAAATTAAAAAAAAAATACATTTTTTTAAAGAAATAAAAAACAGCCAACAACATGTTTAGATATTCTGGTACATTTCACAAGACATTTAATAAAGGAAGATAAAAACAAAACAGAAAAAAATGACACATCAATTCAGACAATTGTATGTAAAAAAAAAATATTGGTAAAAAAATTCAAACTAGACAATATTAAACAATTAAAAAAGAAGACTGAACAACAAACAATGTATGAATCATAATGAATGTATAATAATGACACCAATTCCAAATTAAAAAGAAAATAGAATTGCTTTGAAAATACTGGTATTTTTAAAGACACTATCTTGGGATTTCTTTGGAACAAACAATAACAAATTAGTAAAAAAAAATAATTATAATATTAAATGATAATACTAATAATACTAATAGTTAATAGTCGTACAGATTACATTATAGTCGATAGATTTCTGACAAAAAAAAAGCCATAGTTAATTAGATAACTAGATCTATGTCTCTGTCTTAAGACTAAGTTTAGTATAGAGTTAGACTGTCACTATGGGCACAGCTAAGTTGATTATAATTTAAATTTATTATAGAGACGTAGATAATTATACTAGATAATCTTAATACTTTAATAGATAAGAATGAAATATTAAAATACTTGTCTCTGATAACCGTCTGAAGTTCCCGAACACCATCAGTCGGTCGCAATTTGATAAAATTAGGTCCAAAATTATATTCCTCTATTTCATTGAGTTCGTTTTCCTTAAACAGTGGTTTACAATCTTCCGATGTTTTGTTTGAATGAATGACATCGGGTTCCATTGTTTGTAAACAGACCGTTTTCTGTCTATCTTCCTCGTGGTGTTCAGGCATGGTACAGCAGTGCCAGCTAGCCAAATATATTTTTACAACTTGTCTATTTGTGGATAATGAAGCAGTTGTTTTTCTGTTTGCTAGGACTGATAATAGACCGAGCGACAAGCCAAAAAATAACTAACTACTACTTGGCATTTTAAAGTCCTTAACATATTTTTTACACGTAAATAAAAAACTAGTGATATTTAAAAAAAAAAATTTATTATGTAAGATATGAGAAGAGCTGCATAACAAACACTTGTCTGAGTGATAATCAGATTTATTAGGCCGCGATTGACGTTTCACAAATTTTTAAAAATGTATAGTATATATTTGTTCTTGTCTAAAGATCTCGAGCTAATATAAATTTCTACTTTAATACATGTAATCTTTAAAATAGTGGAAGGAAGGAGCGCTTTAATTAACTCAAAATTTTATTGATTTTTTAATTTTACTGAAAGTATTGGAGTCATCGCAAAAAAACAACAACAAACAAACAAAAAAACAACTCGTCTGCTATTATTGTCGATTTATCATTAAAAAATAATATTTTAACATTACATCATATTCTTCATTTTACTCTTATAATGATAAAACTAACCTTAAGATGAGAAATGTACATATGACTTAAAGTAAATAATAATTATAAACGATTTTATAGATCTACTTATAGTAGATCGAACATAGAAACTGTTCAAATAAATTGATGTAGGCCTACTATTAATTATTCATTCTTTTTTTCAACCATTTTAAACTGCGCATACCAGTTTAAAATATAATAGATTACACAAACTGGCAATACGCCCAGCATTTATTTAACTTTCATTTGGGGGATTTAAATTTTTTTTTTTTTTTAAAGTTGTTTACTTGACTAGAATCACTAGATCTACCAAAAATGTCAACGTCCTTAACAATTATATGGCTGCCTGGTCGTGCGGTTTGCACGCTGGACTGTCGTTCGGATTTATCGACGGCCGAGGGTTCAAACCCTGCCCGCTCCCATCCCCCGTCGTCCTGCGGGAGGTTTAGACTAGGAAGTAAACTATCTTCAACTCTGAAGGAACATCCGAAACATGTAAAACATTTTAGAAACATTTTTTTTTTACAATTCATCCCTAGGTCTAAATCTATAACTTTATACAGATCTGAAACAAGCTAAACAAAATAATAACTAGATTCTAAATCCAGTCTAGAATTGATTGAATAAAGATAGACAAAAAAAATCTACCAAACCCGCGAAAACGTGATATCAAATAAACAGTACCATTTCATAGAGCTAAACTCTATACTCAGATTGTAATTTATATAGATCTGCATAAGAATCAATGTAAAATTTAAAATCTATATTTTTTAAGGTATATCTAAATCTAGATATCTATTTTTTAAATAGTAACATATACAAATATTTATATTTATTCAACGTATGATTTATTTATTTTGAAAAAAAAATGCAATGCTTCATTGATTCATTCGTAACTAGATCTATCTCTTCACTACCAAAAGAGCGTCAATATGGCGGACGGGCAAGCACAGACTTCCATTTCACAGCCTAATAAAAAAGGTTATAGGTCTATACTCATCTCTTAAAATCTCTTTATTAAATATTGACCGAGAGCATTTACTTGTAAATAACTATCCTAATCTATTTTTTTATAGCATAGAATATTTGTATATTAAGTTGATAAACAGAATTAGTTTTATGGTCTAGATTACATTACTCTAACTCTAGTCTAGATCAGTAGCAGATATCATTCATATCATTATGCTTATCTTAGTATTTATTTAAATTATTAGTATTCATACTCATACTACATTACTGTTAGTAATAATAGTAATAAGTAAATAAATGAATTGAATTAGTTTTAGGGTCTAGATTATAATCATAGTTCATAGTATTCATACTCATACTACATTACTGTTAGTTATAATACTATCATTGCCATTACTAAGCTGATGATTACTAGAGTCTAGATCTGTTCATCTTTCACTTACTACACTTGTAAAGTTGTAGATCTATGACTTGCAGTTACTAATTTACTTAGTATTAGTGTATAGAAGTAAATGTTATTCATTATTTTTCATAATGATAATCATAATTTAAACATGTTAATGATTTAAATATTTCCCCCCACAGGACGCACTCAATTTATTGTATCCTTTCACCTCTAATGGTTAAAATGCTTTAAGATGTAGATCTATATATTTTAATACTTAAACCTAGAAATCTAATTGATTTATCTGCAATATTTATACTGCAATTTATGTAATAGATTTTAGATTCATGTTTTTTTTTCCCCTTAAAAACACAACTATGCTTCAAAAATATTAATCACAGAACAAATTCATAAATATAGAAATTCAGTATATTTAATTCAGGGTGTCCGTGGCCTCCTGAAATTCAAGGATGTCCTCGAATCTCCTTGAATTTAAAAAAAACTCAAAAAGTCCTGGAAATCTCCTGGAATTTTAAAATATCTCCTTGAATGTCCTGGAATTTTGCCGATCGGGGAAAAAAAAAATAATTAGAAGATGGGCCGACGCGGGTGGAAATAAATTCGAAATTACAGTTTCCGAGTCTGCGCAGAAGGTATTTACCACTCCTTCACTTTATAAAGCATCGTTATCGGATCGTTTTTTCAGTGAACACGTTGATTTTCATCCAAATTGGATCTAAAGTTTACGTTACGCATCTTCAAAACTGTTTTTCTGTTTCATTTTGTGCCTTTATATTTTCATCGGATCATATTATTACTTAGATCTATGTGCATTGTGAATTTAATAATTAGATCTAGGCCTAGATCTAAATATATCTAGACTAGATTATTATTAGATGATCGTAGATCTATAGTGACTATATGATCTACGTTTCTTTTATTGTGATTTAATTTGTGCTTTGGTTTAATCAAGTCTTTATCTAAGCTAGAGATTTAGAGTCTGTTACGTAGCTCTAGTTTTGAGACTTGATTGTTCTATCATCTGATTGGAATGTTCTAGAATACTAGATTCAAATCTAAATCTAGATCTATAACCTACATTTGTATTACAATGCCTAAATACAGAACATCGTTTAATGCGCTTTGGCTTAAAAAGATATTTACAGATCTTGGCTTCAAAAATCATCCGTCAGTGACACCAAAGCCTTTTGTCGTCATTGTAAAAAACAAATTGACATAGTAAGCATGGGTGAAGCAGCACTTAAATCTCATATGAAATCAGATAAACACAAGCGAGAGTCTGGTAAGTCAGATGATTGCACCCATATTTGCTAAAAAGGCTGCTACAGTTACAGCGACTGTCACTTGTCCTACACCTACAGCTTTGCCACCAACCCCACGGAAAAAGTGTTGTTCAGATATCAATGGATGGCCCCAATGTCAACTGGGCATTGTTCAAATTACTCAGTGAGGACCTCCAGAAAGCATCAGAAAAAAAGTTTGTGGACATTGGCAGTTGTGGGCTTCATACAATGCACAATGCTTTTCGTGCAGGTCTTGCATCAACTGGCTGGGAACTGGGTCATTTTTTCTTATCGCTGTCTTGGCTTTTCAAAGATATCCCAGCAAGAAGGGAAGACTTCACATCACTAACTGGCAGCAGTGATTTTTCTCTTGAACACTGTCAGCATCGATGGGTGGAGAATGTTGAGGTGGCAGAGAGAGCTCTCAAAGTATGGCCCCATATAAAAAAATTCATTCACTCTTTAATTACTGCTAAAAAGGCAAATAACACTAAGTCTTTTGAGCACCTGAAAGGCTGTATGGATGATATACTACTAATTGCCAAAATTGAAAGCTTCATATCCATTGCAAAGGTTTTGCAACCTTTTTTTAAAAAGATATCAAAGAGATGCGCCACTGTTGCCCTTTATGGCCCAAGACCTCTTCAACATGCTTCGGTCATTGTTGCAAACATTTGTGACACCAGCTGTTTTTAAAGAATGCACTTCAGTTACAGCACTGCTTAGTGCAGATTTGTCAGATATAAAAAATCTTCTGCCTCCTGGAGAAGTTGACATAGGTTTTAAAGCCAAATCTGCTGTCAAAGAAATTAAGAGTAAAGCCAGTGCAAGGGATATTTTAAACTTCCAGACGGAGAGCAGAAAGTTTCTGGTAACAACAGCCATGAAATTAATGACAAAATCTCCACTGAAAAATCAGCTTGTCCAGTGTTTGAAATGGCTACAGCCTAAAAACATTGTAGAAGATTTTGATGGTTCTTTAAGAGACTTAGATGCCATTTTGAGCTACTTATTTAGCTTGGCCGTGTCAGCGCAGATGACTGTGATGATATCAAGTCGGAATTTACCCAGTGGCACAGTTCCATTGTCACCACAAATTCTATAGTATTCCAGTCCTTTAGTATCCAATGTGATAGACTGGATACTTTTTTTAACCAACATATTAACAGTGAATTCAGTGAACTATGGGCACTAATGAGAGGAATTTTGACTCTGTCTTATGGGCAAGCCCAGGTCGAAAGAGGTTTCAGTACCAATAAAGAGACAATGTGCATCAACATGATGGAGAGAACTCTTATAGCCAAGAGAATGATTTGTAACAGCATTGAAGCAATGGGAGGAATTAAAAATGTATCAATTTCTTCAAGCATGCGAATGGCTGCTGCTTCAGCCAGATCAAAGTATAGAATTTATCTGGAAGAAAGGGCTGAGGAGGAAAAAAGAAAGAACCAAAAAGGAAAAGAAACGATCAATGTGAAGAACTTGAAGCCATGAAAGGCCCAAAAAGCTAAGGTTCGAAAAAGACATTACAAGCCTCACTGACTCTGCGAACAAGCTTGCAGAAAAAGCAGAAAACACTAACAGTCATAAATTTTTAATAGAATCCAATGCTTTACGTCGCTCTGCAAAGCTTAAAAAAGAGCACATTGAAAAACTTACTTTGGAAATTGAAACCAAAGTGAGGGAGATCAGTGGACTAAAAAACAGTAAAAACCCTTGTATATATGGAAATATTTTGTAAAGAATGGATGTTCAAGATGCGTTTTATGGTAGGCCTTACACTCATACTAATTTATAATGTATTTTTTGCATGTTTTGAATATCTTGAGCAAGTTATTTTTATTTAGTAATCAAATCTAAATTATTCCAACCTATATATAGATATATATGGGCTATAAATATTTTTATAAATTTTTTGGCGCGAATTTTATGTCCTGGAATTTTTAAATTTCTCCTTGAAAACTCCTTGAATTTCATTTAGACTTTGGTGCAGAAACCCTGTTAAGTAATAAATTGATAAAGAATAATCACATATAGTTGACGCACTATAATTAAGTAAATTATATGGATCTGTCAAGTCTAACTTTTACCCTTTTATGAATTGAACTTCCTTATTGGCTCTAGTTTGCATCCCTTTAAAGTTTTTAAATAGGTAAGGTCAATAATAGAATATATGCATCCTCTGTTTGGGACCCCTCAACTAAAAAATACCATTAGAAAAAAACTAGAACAGACACCAAATAGAGCTGTGAGGTTTATAAAAAAACAAATATTCACATTTTATTAGAGTAACACCATTAGTAAAATCACTTAATTTAGAGACAGTTCAGGACTGAAGACTAAAGAGTATAGTAGCAATAAAACACTGAATCATAATTTACAAATACAAAAACAAAACCTCATAACATATTGAGAAAGATAAAGGCACATTTCTTATTCCATATGCTTCAAGCAGGGTGTCCGCGGCCTCCTGAAATTCAAGGATGTCCTTGAATCTCCTCGAATTTCAGAAAAAATAAAAAAGTCCTGGAAATCTGGAATTTTAAAATATCTCCTTGAATGTCCTGGAATTTCGCCGATCGAAAAAAAAAAAAGGTATTTAAAAAATTCGGCACCGTTGCTGCGGATGGGCCGTCGCGGCGGAAATAGATTCGAAATGAGCATTTCCGAGTTTGCGCAGAATGTGTATACTGCTCCTTGACAATAGATAGATCTTATCTATTTATAGATTAGTATCGTTATCGGATCGCTTTTTCACTGAGCACGTTGATTTTCATCCAAACTACGTTCCGTAACTTTTTACGGGCTGGCTGTGTCAATAAGCTGACCAGTGACGAGTCTACACCGCCTTTCACCCACTTGTGAAGCGTGTTCTCGTGATTGAAAATTGCCCTTGGCTAAAAGCAAGGGCATTTCACCTGGCATTAAAATGATTATTTTTCTGAAGGGCCCTCTCTCACCTAAAATCTTGTTGTAACAGAGTGATTTTTCGTAAATCATCTAGACTATAGCTAGAAATAGTATCTAGATTTAGATCTAGTGAAGATAATTCACACCTAACTTGAAAACTTCGTGAATTTTAGTCAATTTAATGATTTCGATACATCTAATGTCTAGATTATTCTAGAAATACGCTAGATTCTAGATTACACTAAACCACTAGCTCTAGAATGTAGTGAAGCCTAGAAAAACTCGCAAATTTTAGTGACTTAAATTAGATCTAGAGTCTGGATTTACGGTAGATTCGGTGAAGATGATTCTCACATAGCTGTGAAAAGTCCGCGACTTTTAGTGACTAAACTCTAGAGTCTAGATTTACGGTAGATTAAGGGAAGATAATTGTCACACAGCCGCGGATTTAGTGACTTAGATCTAGAGTCTAAATTTACAGTAGATAGGTGAAGATAATTCTCACACAGCAGTGACAAGTCGCGAATTTTAGTGTCTTAAATTTAGATCTAGACTCTAAATTTTACACTAAATCATTAGAATCTAGTGAAGATAATTCACTCATAGCCGTGAAAAGTCCGCGAATTTTGTGACTTAGATTTAGACTCTTGTAGATCTACTGTAGATTTAAGCAAAATATTTCGCACACAGCTGTGAAAGTCCGTAAAAGTTATTTCGGTCGTAAAAGACAGGGAAACTACATAGTTGAAAAAGAAATTGTGCTTGGAAAAAAAAACGCTAATGGGTTTAATACCCCCCCCCCCCCCCCCCCAAACAAAAATAAATCCAAAAGCCATTATCTAGTAAGCAAATGCCAACTAAACACACAAATAGGCCTGTATGTTACAGGCTCTGTTTATGAGGAGGATTTAAGCACAGTTAATAAAACATTACATACACATAGGAACTAAAAATGTAGCCTACATTTCCACCACAGAGAAGGCAACTCTAAGAAAGTTTCTTATTTAAAAACAAATGGAATAGCAAACATTTGTAATGTTCTTTAATAAATCTTTGAAAAGAAAAATGTTTGTTTGAGGTTTTGGGATGACAGCCAAGTTGTTACTAGATTAAAAGATAACTTACATATATATATATATATATGTATATATATATATATATAATAAGGCTTCTCTTCGAGTCCGAAGATTACTGAGCAATAATAATAATCAACTTTGACAATTATTATGTAATATTTTTGCGCGAATTTTATGTCCTGGAATTTTAAAATTTCTCCTGGAAAAGTCCTGAATTTCATATTGCCTTTGGTGCAGAAACCCTGTTCAAGGACAAACTTGTTAAAGTGCTCCTTTCTTTCCTAGTACTAATAGAGCATGGAATGGGTTGCCTGAACCAGCAGGAAAGACAATGATTTGGCAGATTTTAAGTCACTGATTAAAATGCATGACTAGATTGACACAGGGAAATGTGTAGGATTTAACTTATAATTTATGAGATATTTTGAGAAAAAGTTGTGATCTAAAAGGCTATTTTTTCATGAATGTGACAGCATGGTAATAGGTTTGTAGGTATGGAAGTTTTCCTCACCATTTTAGGATTTAAACAAAAGCTGAGTAAGCTATAAATAGTTTTTAATTAGGTTAAACACAACATATTTTTTATAGACACTGTCTTATGCTTCTCATCACAAAAGTTATGAATTTGAATGTGTGGAAGATGCCAATTTAAGGTCAGGGCTATATCTGTCATGATAGGTAATTTACCATGAAAGGTGAAATAGTGAGCAATGTCAAAGCCTGGTGAAGTAGAATACATATATACATACACATGTAATTAAATGAATCAAATTCTAAACATGATTTACTCTTGCTAAAAGTAGCCTTAACTCAGTTCTAGAGATCTTCATTACCTTATCAGATTCTACTATATTTGAATGGCTGGTACTTTGCATTTTTCTTTGTTTGTGAAATACTCCTCTTTGTCTTTAAAGGTAAAATTTATTTTTTATTTCGTGTCATTTATTGTAATGGTTTAGACAAATATTGTAAAATAATTATGCATGGTAAGATAAATAAAGTTTTCTTTTGAGAACTATCCATTCTTAGAACATATGATATAAAGGTCAGCTGTTTCTGTGAAAATATTAATAAACATTTCCTATGGCAAAGAATGAGACAATTGCCTTTACTTTCCTGAAAAAATTTCAGTGTCTCATGAGAATCAAGTGATTAGAATTCGAAATCTTGAGATTTTAGTGGGATTTAAGCTAAAGACTCTTCAATTCAGAAGTCAAAGTACTTTATCCCTAAGCTGCCTTTCCCCCCTTTAAAACAATGAAAGAGAGTTAAATTTATTTTTTTTAGGAATAAGATAATCATTGCCTTCATAATTAGAAATATATTTGCTGTTTATTTCATGAAATCATGATTATTTTTAGGTGAGACTCTTCCATATGCAACAAATGTTCTTGCTGCAGAAGTTATTTTACTTTTCCTTTTGGCTATTGTGGAAGCACTGAGGTTATTCTTTGGTAAGTTAATTATTTTCATAATGCCCTGAATGTTTTATTGGAGCTGGCCCTTAAAAACAGATCTTATATGTATTAAATGAATATTGTGCTTACTTCTAAAGTCTAAGGCCCCATCCCTCCTTAGAGTGACTGGATTTATTACTGTGAGAGTCGAGGCCTAAAGGCACTTTAATATTCCATCAGATAGATGGGCCTTTGATTAAAATCTGAATGTTCATGCTGACTGTCTAGAGTTTTTCTTTTGTGTCTAATTTCATGTAGTCATTACATAAGTAGGTCAAATTGATATCTGACGTAAAGTACACTGCAGTTTTTAAACCAGGGATGTTTTTCATAGAGCTTATTTTTAGTGTGTTCAGATAGAAACAAATTACTTGTTTCATTATCATTACATGCATAAATTGCTAGGTTCTAATTTGTGTGGGATAATTTAATAATTCACTTATGTACATACTGTTTCAGGTAAGCGAGGAAACCTTACAGAGCAAATAATGGGAGTACTGGTGTGTGTCTTTCTGAGCATTTCCACTATATTTGGTGTGCTCTTCTTTCTCTTGTGGCAGACCTATGTCTTACGAGTGGAAATCATTCTAACTGCAATTCAGCTATTTTTCATTGGCATGGAGATCATCTTCGGCATCATCTCAATAATTACTTTTGCAAAGTAAGTCTTCAAAAAAAAAAAAACAAACTCTAGAAATTGTTGTAACATTGTTGTAGACTGTCTTCAGTCTTATTAAAAAATTTAGTCATGAGACAGAGTGCTTTTGATTTTCCAAAAATAATTTTGAAAAAATTTTAATCACCTAAGAAATACAAACACAAAAATGAAGTAAAAAAAAAACTGTATCTAAGATTTAAATCTAAACAACTAATATTTACAAGTTTTTTAAAATTTTAAAATCATTCCTTCTTTAGGAATAATTTCTGATTCCATTTATTTCTTGTGATACTTGATCATTGCAAGAAGTCTTTCCAATGAGCTTTCTGCACAGTCATTATTTAGAATCTACATCTTGTCTAGTATTTTCTATTTTTATATTTTAAAAAGCTCTTGGAGATTACACTTACATAAGATGGTATTGAAAATGTTCTTATATGTCTATTTATACATTCAATTCCTTATTGAATACAACGAAACATTAGAGTTGAGTGCAGTAATTCCTGCTGAAGCTGAATGACATAATTTGTAAAAAAAATCTTTTTCATTGATGAAAAGATGTAAGCCAAATTTAATTTTAATTAAATCTATTTTTGAAAAGTTATAATGGTCAAACTAGTTTTCATTGTGTGTCCAATTAGCTAATGTTTTTTTCCCCAAAGATGTACATAAACTATCAAATTTCTTCTTAAATTGTCAGAGGTCTTTTAAAATGCCCTACCAACTTTGACCTTAAAAAGGTACAACTCAGTTGAAAGAAGTAGATTTCTGATAGACGCAAGGTAGCAGCGACTATGGGCCTAAGATGCAAGACTATATACTTCCAATAATGATGTGACTGTACAGTGCCAGTGTGGACTATTAAGAAGCAAAGCTTATTGTTCAGTAGCTGCACTGGGTAAAGTGCCTATGCTGTATTGGGGATACCTGTATGCCTAAGGCAATTTATTTCAAGAAACTAAATGAAAGATGAAATATCAAAGTCTATAAAAGATCAGCTTAGGTGTCAGCTGGAGTACACCTGGCTGTAACTGCCTTCTTAAATAGACAGCTATCAAACTCTTACAAAAGGAGCCTAAGGCAGGCACAGATTTTGTTTACTTCAGAAGTGATAAAAAATATAAAGCTGGGTCTTCATAGGCATTTAAATTACTGCACTTTTCAATAATTATTCTGCTCAAAGACAGTTACTTTTTATACTTTTTTTATTTCTATTTTTGTGGGTATATTTCTTATCTTGGATAATTTGAAAGCATTGAAATTGACTTTTTTGCTTGAACAATGAATAAATGCTGAGATTTGTATGTTTCACATATTCCTGTACATTGTTACAGCTGATGCAGACAATTGAAAGTCTACTTAAGATCTCTTTTCATTATCTGCACCTGTTTTTGACTTTTCTTTGAATCTCAAATGTGTTTACTACAACCTTATTGAGAGCAAAGAATTGTCTTTTTCAGATGCCATCTGCTGCTAGCTACTTTCCTCTATGTCATTTAGGGCAGCAAAAATGGCACCTAAGTTGAAGGTTATAGGGCTTCTTTGGGATGCCTCTCTGATGCCATCCTCTTTGAAGCTCACCTAAAAAAGATTGCTTTTGGCATGCGATCATCCCCCTATGGGAGAGGTATCTGACCCAGCGCAATACATAACACAACACACAAAGTTCATTGAGTGGCTACACACGCCGTAATCTTTTTCACGTTCCTTAGCCAACAAGTAGCGATGATACAGTTTGACAGAATGGAGGACAAATGAGTTTTTTTAATGTTCGGTTCTAGTCTTGATGGACAGAAGTTGCCCTCTTCATGACCACTTGACAAAGTTATAATGTCTTTCTGAGATTTTTACGAATTTGTTGAGCCATTTTTTTAGAAAGATGGTAGAGCTTTATGTGTGGTTTTAGATGCTCTTTGTATGAGGCTGTATAAAGGGCTCAACAGTTTGGATGCCAAGTTGCCTTGCCAATAAGTTCTTGTATTTGTTAGCAGATTTTGAATCGTCACAATGTAAAAATTATGCAAGATTATTTTTGTAGTTTGAAGCTGTTAAGAAATAGCCACTATGTGATTTTATTTTTGCCAGATACTGCACCCATTCTTAATCTTCCCAATTGAAGACAATGCCTGCACATTGTTAAATGGATGGTGTATCAAATTTTAGTCACCAATTTAAACTTCAAAATGACATGAATATATCATATTTTGTATGCACTATGGTTCAATTCTAAAAAATATATTTACTAAGTATTATTTTGAAATTTTATATTTCAAGTATTTCTAAATTGTATTGATCAGCTTAAGTGTTTCCAGTGGAGAAAAAAAAAGTGATACTAGTATTGTACTTTTTAAAGAGACATGGTTTTAATCTATAATTTTTATTTTTCAGAGGAGCTCCTTAAAATACGAATCAAGACTCGGACACACATTTTCTGTAATCATTGCTGAAAGGTAGTATGGAATAAACTTGTGATTGTTGCATTGTATGTTAGTATTTTCAAGTGCTGTGTCTACATTTTTTGTTTTTAATTTACTTCATGCAACTTATGCATCGCAGAATGTCAATAAATATAGATGTAAATTATTCATCACCACTGTTGCTAATATTTGAAATATTCTTTATTTGTAACATATTTGTTAGAGAGATTTATTCAAAATTAAGAAACTATAAAATATGCTTGTTTCTTTTTGAAATAAAGATTTTTTAAAAATATTGGGCTTCACTCTCAGGACATTTGCACTTGCAGGTCATCAATATTTTAAGTTTGCAGTTTTTGGTTTTGTTTGACATGCTTTGGATGTTCCTTCAGATTTGTAGACTACTACATGCTAGCCCAAACCTCTGGCTAAATAGCAGGGGGCAGGTTTTGAACCTAAGAACCTCTTTAGCTAAAATGTCTGATAAATAGTCTATACATATTTTAGAAAAAAAAAACCCACAAACATTTGAAATAGTAAAAAACCTTTCGAAATAGGAATCGGTATATGAAAGAAAAACTTTTAAAATTTAAACCAGAATCTATGAGGAGAAAATATAAACATTAAAATAATTATTTGAAAAAAAAAACAACATTTGAATGTAAGAGCAGAGAATCTTAGAGAAAGCGAAGAGAAAGATGCAGTTAATACAAACACATATAATAGTGTATTCCTTTTTTTTTTTTTTACTGGATGGAATAAAAGATATAGATCCATAACTATGAAATGGTAAATGGTAAGGTGCACTTGTAAAAATAACAATATTGCGAATCTAAAATGTATTGTATAATAATTGTTTTATAATGTATTTCTCCAATGTTAGTTGTAAAGTTTATTGATATTGGGAAAGACATTTTTAAAAATTGAAACTAATTTCTCATGAGCCGAAAATCTGGCTAGTCAGGTGACGAGTACCACTCGCTGGAAGTATCACAGTTACAAGCTCCTTGCAGTTGGTAGGCTGTGGACACCAGCTGTCGACTTCTCGGGTTCTGTTTTAAAGGAATAATAATATCGTGCTGAGATCGATGATTCGTTTTCGCCTGGCGTCTAATGCAAACATCCTGCTGACTTTCTTGTTCATTTTGGCATTCATTAGTGTATTTATCTTGATGGCTTTTGCTTACACAATCAATTCGATGACTTTGGCCCAGATAATCATTTCGGCATTCTCTCGTGTATTCATCTTGATGGCATTGTCTCACATCTTCAACTCGGCAGAGATCTTGCTGGTCGTGGCTCAGACACTCGTCATTGTTGAGTTGGCATTGTCTTATAAAGTCTTCTTGCTGATTTTCGATCCTGTAGAAATTTGGGAAGGGACTTGTATACTCATCTTGGCGACATAGGCCTTTAACGTCATCTAGGCTTTCAATCACGCAGTCATCTTCGCTTTCGCTCTCAAAGTCATGTTGACTTTTGCTCATATTGTCATCTTGTTGGCTTTGACACCTACACTCATCCACTAGGCAATGACATATAGTACAATCTTGCTTCCAGAGACTAGCTGAGTTTTTTCCGTCATATTGCCTTAAGTAATTCTCTCGGTCACTACGGTGAACATTTCCTCGAATTAAATAGCTACATTGTCTATCATTTTCAATTAATTTGGCTTGTCCCAGAAGGCCATCTATTTCCCATTGACTGTTTCGGTTATTTCCCTTATATCCGCTTGTATCGTCAGCTTGCTGACATTGACCAAAATGGTTGCTTTTTACGCCGTCCTTTGGAGCTTCTTTGGCATCGTAGTGCTCGTCACGCTCATGGTTCTTCTTGAGCAACCAATTATTGTGGAATGTCTGGTTAGCTTTATTGTAGATCTCCAAAAGATCACGATAGAGATGCTTGTTGTTTGAAATCTCTCTAGGAAATTGACTCTTCTTTTTCGGAGAATCAACAAGCCACGAGCATTCATTGTGATTGAAATAAGACTCGGGTTTTTTCTCATGTACCAAATTCAAAGGATTTCGCTCATGCGGTACTTTTCCTAGATCTCGAGAGTGCACTGAATGGCGGGCATTCGAAACATTAAGGCTTGGGCGAATGTCACGTTTAGTTGCACCATGCTCTTCTTGAATAAACTTATCATTTTTGGCACATTTACTGCGCCCTGAAGCAGATGTGACGTAGTTATTGGCCTTGGAAACTTTGGCTTGACCTAACATAGGCTGTTCATAAGATTTAACGCAATACTCGTTTCGGGAGCTTGTTGGTGCACTCTGTTGCGTATCGTCACTTGCCATGCTTTTTTGACCGTTAAGGGAAGCGGAAGGCTTGTACCAGTCAAAGCTGACATGCGCACCGGCTGAAATGTTTTGCTGCGAGTTAACGTCTGGGTTCCGTTCGCGGCTGCAATCGCTTGATGAGTAACAAGCTCCAGGCTGCACGGAATGGATTCTTCGCGCTTCTTTCCTTCTTTTTTTTTTGGCTTGAGATGAGAAATTGTCAGACGTCCCGTCATTTGAAGGTTGCGTGTTTTTATCTTTCCTTGCCTGACTGTCATGGTGACGTGTCAATAACGATTTTTCATCGACCGTTAAAGTCATTCCATCGTGTTCATCCCCCAAACACATACCAGGAGTATTCTGAAGTTTATTTGTATTGCAGTTCACATTATGCAAGCAACCGATAGCTTCATTCATACCGTCACTGCACTTAAAGCAGTAGTTGGGTATATCCGAGAGACCTTCTTGGCAACTGTTTCTACCTACCATCGGTCTAAAGTTGGCGCTGTTGTTCTTCTCCAAAGCCGAAAAGCATTCAGTCTTCTTTTGGGCTTGTGACTGAAAGCAGCCCTGGTTTTCAAACTTATTTCTAGTATAACGCAAAGCTGATGTCACATATTTGTTATTGCCTCTGCCGCGAAACTCTACCCTACGTAAGCTGCGTCTATATTTGTCAACGGCGTCCGTCGAGTCATTTCGGGACGATTCTATCTGGTTTATCTTTTTAGATTCAGACGGAATCTTTATATGGTTCTGGTCTTTGTTTGGTTGGTTAGTTGGTGTTTGCACACAAAAAAGTTGGCACTCGCCAGATCGTTGCTGCTCCACTTTGTTAGCTTTGCACATAGCCTGGATCACTGCAGGATTTTCTTTCAAGTTAATTCTTCTCGTTTGTTCAGCCTTGCAGTGTGAACCGCCCGTGTCAGTCCAGAACTCCAAATCCTCGTTTTCATCTCGTGAGACTTGTACGTTTTCTTTTTTTGGAACCAGACGAGAAGGGCTCGATTCTGGTCTCCAGGCAGGCTTAATGACATATTTTTTAGGCACTGGGGATTTTGTGAGGGCAAGCCTGCATAGCTGATCAGACTCTATGTTATTTGACGTTAGTTCATCTGTTTCCAACAAGCGGCCGTTATCTTTGATAAGAATGCTGGCTATGTTAATAGATGCGTTTATCTGGTTACTAGATTTATATGGCTGCTTAAGATAGCTGCAAGTTTTGTTTTTACTATTATCTATTATTTGTTGGCTGTCTCTTGCTTCATTGTCTAAATATACTTTGTTGGCCTCTATTGCACGAATATTTTCTATCACCATCGGTCTTTTGTGACCCGGCTCGTTTTCTTTGACTCTGTGGTTTGTTTTCGCGATGTACAGTTTGGCTCGATTGCAAATTGCTCCTATAAAGGCGTCAAGCTTGTTATCGCAGTCCTGCCCCCTGACTACGCCCACGTTGCACGTGCTTTCAGCGATGGCCTTCTGACTCGTCGCGATGTACCTCTGCACAGAGCCGAATGTCTCCTCGTCTCCGAGCTCGTAAGGGCTGGCTCTCAACAAAGAGGAGACATCGTTGATAAGTCGGTAGTCTCGAGTGGAGCCATCAAAGTGAACCTCAGTCACGCCGTACTCTGACCTTAATATTGGCGACACCTGGTTATATCGTTTCAGGCTTGCAGGCGGGGATTCTTCTGGCTGTTGGTAATTATTAATTCTTAGTACATGTTTCTCAACGTCATGGTAGTTTACGTAACTTTTATGGGTCGGTTCACTCCTAGCATAACCGTTGAGACCTAACGGGCGTTTTGAAACTGGGCTCAGTTCAGTTTTAAAAGATTTCAAATTCACAGTGTTCTCCATCTCGTCCTGTTTTATGCTGTCTCTACTGGTCTTCTCATTGATGTCTGCGTCCTGGCCGATGGATGGACTAACACGCTTGTAATACGTTGTCTTCTTGTCAGTCACAGGTTTGCGCGATTGGCTGTTTAGTGACATCATCTCAAACTGATAGTGGTCAATGATGGACTTTCTGTAGCCCGCTGGGCTGACGTCTATTGAAAGCTGCTCATATATGTCTTTAGACAGCATCTCTTTTAAATATTTTTCTCTCAGTTCGTCTACGTTGCCTAGGAGATGTCTAGGGACGGATTCAAGAGCCACATTTACATTTCCAGCATGTGACCCCAGCGCATTTTTGTAGGGTGACGGTGTATGCTCAGGCGTCTCTTCTATCTTCGAATGAGCATTGGCTGTCAGCCAAGCATCAAAGTTTTCATCGACTCCCTTTTTTGGGCATTTTGAATCCCATTTCCTGTGTGCGTTTTTGTAATGACCACTGAGATGCTTCTCACTGGATTCCATGTCTTTCAATAGTTTTCTGTTTGTTGGGGATTTGTTCATGTTTAATGGGGACTGAACTCTTTGCATTTTATGACTTTTTATCTCTGTCTCAAAATTATTTGAAGGTATCCATGAGCATCTTTTCCTAGAGAGGTTGGAGCAATGGGACAATGTCCTTGCTGATTCGTTGTCACTTGTGCTGATTTTGGATAAAGAGCTTTCGAAGATTGGAATAGGAACATTTTTAAATGCCTCGTGAGCGTTCTGGTGCTGTAAACTGTCATGATTTAAGATGTTGAAAGTATCCAATATCTGCTCGCCAGCGCCAGTCCTTGACACTTTTTTTCTTTTGAAATTTTTTGGGCTCTTCTTAGTGTTGAAGCTTTTCTGACGTCTAGAGAGTAAAGTGTCTCTCAGACCTGCCATGATTTCCGAAGCCTCCTCTGGTTTTGCTATAGAAATACATTCGAAGCTGCTCAAGGAACTTTTAGAATGAGAACATTGAAGCACTGGACGCTGAGGGCTGAGTGGGACATTGACGACTTTGCGACCTTTCCCAAGATCGCCTCGAGTTTTATTCCCTTCTTGGTCGAATTGTGCTGAATGCGAAGTCTTTGACAAAATCGAGTCTACATTTTTTTGGTTGTTGCCTGGGCCAAGCGGGGGCTGCCCTCTGGTCACACCTTGGGACGCGGTCTTGCTTCTAATCCTCACATTAAACGACGAGTTAGAGGAAGCTCTGAGGTTCAGCTTAGCTGGAGGAAAGCAAGTGGTGGAATTACTGGTTACAGAATGTGGTGTGGTCAGTTTGATTTTGCTTGGCGATATCACGTCACTCGCCATCGGACTATTTTTTTCGGACATAGAGTAATAATCTTTATAAGTAACGCAGGTAATGGGAAAGTAGTCACTTTGAATGGAGCTCTTCATCGTCACGTTCGTATTAGTAACAGAGTTGGCAGCAGGGGATTGACAAAGAGCTGGGTTAGTTGACTCAGGATGAGAGAGGGCTTCGTGGAGCTTTGGAGGAATCGAAACGTTCGTAGTACTTTCATTTACGACTGTAGGTTGTTTTATAGTTTCAATTGTACTGGGAAAAGACGTTATGGTCTTGTCCGATTTGGATATCATGTGACGGAGGTTATCTTCCGGAATTCCCAATTCATGCCGATCTTTAGCTCTCCGTTGTTCAACTTTGTCGTAATCTTGTTTCCTCTTTTGTATTTCTGTCTTTGCTCCGAAATGGTGAACTGAGTTATCACCCTTCTTATCTCGAACACTAGGTGGTTCTTGTCGGAAAGACATAGTTTTTCTTAAAGGTGGCTTAACTATTATATTTCTTCTACCCCCCAGCTTTGCAGAATTTCTTACATTTGCCAAGACCTTATCTTCAGCGTGAAGAAGCTGGTCTTCATTGACATTTTTAGTTTTCTGTTTTACTCTTTCATTATCTTTTTGTTTTGGCTCTGGCTCTTCGACTACAGTACATTCGCTGCTGTTGTCACCAATTACAGCCAAATTATCTTCGGAAATTTCTGGAATAGTTGAAAATCTTTCGTTTCTCAGCATGACTTTGTTCAGTTTTTGATGCGACCTACGAACAGGTGACCTGGAGATGGAAGGAACGTTACGTTGTTGCGCCTTCACAGTTCGAAAAATCTTCTGCTGAGTCGACGGTGATGTATTTTTTACAGCTGCCCCGTAGCTGTTGGACAAAGCCGATGATCTATTAGGGTGAACTGTAGAAACTCGAGTGTCGCGAAGAGTTTCATTTTTATCACCTTTATATGCAGGCTTTGCCGGAGGTTTCGTTCCCCACTGCCCCTTCACTTGCTGTAAGTTAGGCTTTATCGGCAGTGGGATTTTACTTTTCTTGACCATAACATTTTCTTTAGGTCTTCCAGTATGAACCCAAGAGAAATTTTCGGACGTCGAGTCGGGTTGTTGTAAATGAAGATTATGTTTAAAATTTGCACCAAGGTCGCTTGGCTTTACAATCTCAGGCTCAACGTCGCTGAAGGATGAACTGCTGGAACTAAGCCTGATATGGGATCTTATGACAGGTTTGGCGCGTATCTTATTGCTTCTGTAGTGGGGCGAACTCAAGTGGGATATTAACTGACTACAGCTGTTGCCCGGATTCACTTTGACGCTTAGAAAATCTTCCTCCTCATGAAAGCTGCCTTCCCTTGCGACTTTTAAGTCCACATCACATGACTCATTGTCGCTGTCGTAGTGGAAGTAATACACTTTCTCCGCGCGTTTGGAGTTGCTGCGCTTGCCTTTCATAGTGGTGTTAAAAGGAGGAGAAACTCTCGCAACGATGCTTTTATTTTTCTGGCAGAGCTTTCGGGACTTACACAAATTGCCTCTTCCTTGAGTTGGGAACATCGAGTCTCCGATTGTGTTGTTCAGCGAAGAAACATCAAAGCGTGTTGAGTTCATTGAGAATGGATCGTCATTCACGTTGCGGCCGTTTTTTCTTTGCGCACTGTTGCTAACCTTTCCTTTCGCCTTGTTGTGGACATCTCCAGGTAAACGATTATCTCTTAAGTGGCGCTCATCGCTTACTTGTCTCAACTGCGTGGAGTTAACTATAGTATGCTGAGCGCCCTGTCGCACTGATGTTGCCGGGAAGGCATGAAAACGCGCAGCTTGTGTGTCTGCATAACGAGGCGAGTCAGGAGAAAGAGGATTCATGTTAGAGGAAACATTTCTAGTGGCGATGAAGTTAGGTGCTTGATGTTTGTTGCTAGTTTTTATGCTACTTCTATTAGCCTTTAAGTTTTTTTTACGATTGAGAAGAGATTGGCTTCTAGAGATGACTGGCCGACTTGGAGTGGCTTGGTTGATCTTGCGCAAAGCATTAAAGCAATGCCACTTCTCACGCACAGGTGGTCTAGCTATGTCACTACTTCCTTTGTTGTGCTGTGTGCAGTGTTCACCTCCAGATTTGGGGATTCTCACATTCGTCTTACTTCTCATTGAAATCGAGTATCCAGCGTTGACTTGCCTCATGGGGCTGTTGTCTTGAGCGTGGCTGGGCAATCGATACACTTTTGGATCTGCACATATATCAACAGCCTCACGGACTCCCTCAATACAAACATCTTCTCTGGAGAAAGAGCGCTTCCTTTTCTTAGCCATCTTGATTTTGTATTTGTTTTCTGTTTGTTCCATCCTTGTCTGCCTCACATGGTTACATTGCTTAGCATCCGTTGGAGATGTGACGTATACTTTGCAGGGAGACAACAAGGGGTTAGAGTTCAGCTCACTTCTGCTCACCTTCTCGTCACCCACACCACATTTTTGTTTTTTGCTAGCGTTATTTGCTAAGCTACTCTTCTGGTAGACTTGGTGTGATCGTGGGTTGTGAAAGTGTAGTCTGCTTGACGTCTCGTTCCGCTTTTTAACGGTCTTAGATAACGGATCATACGATGGTGTGTTTTCGGGAGTAGATTCCTGGCTAACCAAAGGATCATTTGCCAAGTTTATGTACGAATGCACTGCCTGAAGAACAACAGAGGTTTTGCCATTTGTAGTTGACTTTGTAGTATACTGTTGAATGGTCTTGCCTGTATGGAGCGCATCCTTTTTATTTCCTTTACCGCAACCAAAAGCTTTTCCCGCAGTCATTTCCTGAGGACGAATAACAGCCTCGTAATCATATTTCTTGATACCTTTATTGACACGCTGGAAGCAAGTCTTGACCCCTGGTCTGGTTGAGCTCACACCACCGCTGAAGTCGCCCTGAAGTAATGCCACTGTTGCCTCTTCTGCTGTTAGGGTAATGGAGCCACGTATGGACGTTGACATGGAAGAAGAACTTTTCCCCGAAAGTTGAGACGTGGTCACGTGACATCGATTTGAATGAATTTCTTTGTCCTGTAGCCGATTCCAATCGAAATACTGTTCATGTGGTATTTCTTTTTGGATTGTCTGACTTTGGTTACCGACGGTAGCAACAAAAGCTGCCGGGTCGGGATGTTCTAATTGTTTTTGGCCAGCGCTTAAAATATTCGCGCTCTTGAAGTTATCGTCATCAGACTGAGACCTGTTGCCACTGACATTGAGTCTTCTAGCATTGTCCCTTTGCTGCTCTAGAGGCGGTTCCACGAGTTTTTCCTTAATACTTCTTCGATTCAATATGTTCTGGACACTCATCGCTTGACTTCTGGAACTTTTATTGGGTAAGCTGCAACGGTTTAGTTCAAACAACTTACATTATTTTAGCAGTCAAAAGTTTAAATTTTTTCCTCCCCCCCCCCCCCCCCGCCCGAGATTGTAGCGGAGAGTGGTTTGCAGGTGTTCAAACTTGTATGTGGCAATAAAACTATATATGAAAAATGACCAAGAGTCATAGCGATTTTATAAATTGATATGGAATTGTAAAAAAATAATAATTAGATAACTTGTAATAGTGGATCATTTCCCTACCATTTCTTAATCTTAATGTCACGTCAAGAACGCTATCATGTCACCACATTATTAAATTCTTGATGTTTTAGATTCAGATGTATCGGGCTCAAAACATGCTGACATAGAAGTTCTATGAGGTGATTGTTTAGACTAGAGAGATGTGATCAATTAAATGTTTCCGCCCAGAGGCGGTCTTAGCATTGCAAGGAACCCTGGGCAAGTATCATATCAGGGCTGACGGTAATAAAAAAAATCTCTTTATAGTAGGCGCATGGTTTGGGGCGGCTTCTCCACTCGCCAACCCTTTACGCCGCCTCTTCGCTTATTCCTACCGAATTACTTATATTTAAACTGCATGATATGCTTCCCTCCTTTTTTATTGTCCAGGAACAGAAATAGTGCACATATGTAAGGTTTATATAGGCCTGCTGGTTGTTTCAACTTAAATATTGTAGAGCGTGAATTCGAGATTCTATTACACTGTATTGCCCCCCCCCCCCCACCACCACGCATACATTTATCTCGTAAATTCTAATTTTATCACCCCCCCCCCCCCCCCAATGAATAAACCTACATACAAAGTCTATTTTTCTGATTATTAATTCAGTATCTAAATATTCAATAGGGCTCTGTATTGCGTTTTGGCCCAAACAATCCCCTCCCCTCTTTTTTTGTTTTGAAACATGAAATTTTCATGAAAAGGTTTTTCTCATCCTATAGAACAATTCGAAAGGCACAACACAATTCCAAATGTATTCCACTCTTTACACTTGACTTTTTAAAAAATATTATAAATCTAGATTTTACAACTAATTTATACAAATTGTTTAAGAATAACTAGTAAGACACAAAAGTAAAGAGCTACTCTGAGTGAATATTTTTGTGACTCCAATACACCTGGAAAATGAAGGCCTATTTTCGTTTTGTAGAGAACTAAAGCTATATCTAGTTATTAGTTTAAGTAAATACAATTAAAAAAATGTAATTCTTACCAGCTGTCATTTGACCTACTTCCGCTGTCTGTGGAGCAGACGTGCATAAATTAATAACGTCATGACAACAAAGTTCTGTTTAAAAAAGTGTTTATGGAGATTGTCGACAAAGGGAGGCCAGATATAGCATTTTATTTTAAATTAGAAACAAAAAAGTATGTCCTTCATTGCTGGGCATTGGTTCAAACCCTCGTCTTTATCAGCCATCCTAATACATTTCTCTTTAGAGACAAACTTTTTGTCTTGTCAGAATAAACAAACAATACGTACAAAAAGCATACATAAGAGAAAGAACGGCCCAATTACTGACATGTATCTCAACACTGCAAGATATATTTCCCGTTTTTATATAAAACAAAATTAGTTAATTACCACTAATTAATTAACGAATTTTTTTTTGTTCCTGATTATGTGTTGTCCTCCACAGTGAGTTGTTGGTGTAAAGTTTCAACTCGATTCGAGAGTGGAAGAAAACGTGTGGGAAAAAAAAAGTCCTTCCAAACAGAAAGACGGAGTGAGTTAACTCTTTCTCTCCAAACTGACGATACCAACGTTGATTCCATCAGAACGTGTTAAATAATAACGGAGAGAAAGAGTTAATATACGCTTGGTAACAAAACAACAGCTGAGATGAACGTTGGCCCGTCCACATAACTGGGGTCGATTTATTGGGTCAAAATAAAATACATTAAAGGCATCCATAAATAGAGATAGAAACAGAAAGAATGAAATAAAGATGTGATTGAAAATGAGAGATCAATTAAGGGAGAAAGGAGAGTGAAAATGAATAGGAGAGAAAGAGAGAGAGAGAGGGAGAATGAAATACTGAAACACGACTACCTTTTTTCATGTCTTGACGTCTAGACCAAGGCATATAACAAAAGAGGGCCTACAGTAAACAGAAAAGATAAATGTTATATAGCCTACAAATATAACAAAAAGGATTTAAAGTAAACAATTACAATCATGTTATGCAAAACCAAATACATTTACTACAAAAGGAAGTCTACAATACACAAAAATAGTGTCATATATGTGTATAGACCTAACAAACGTTTCTACATATTATAGGCTATAATGTAGACAAATATATATATATATAGATTTATATATATATATATATAACAAAAGAAAGTCTACAGAATAGAGATAAAAATATGTTATGTATAAACAAATATATTTATAAAACTCAGAAAAACATTGAAAATATTTTTTTGTAAAGACTATAGACCTACCTCAATCATGCAACCTACAGAGCAACTAAGTTTCTCTTGATCACTAAAGAATGTGTGAGATTACAATTTTTGTTTTGTCCCGACTAATATCCCCTTCCTCCCTTAGAAAGAATCTTGGTTCACCGAATCAACTAGACTTTATAAATATTCCAATGATAGGCCTTGATCTAGTGTTACAAGAGGATGCACTATTCTCTGAACATTAATTGATTGAACTTATTAGGCCATTAGAACAATAAAAACAACACAAGACACAAATATTTTACAAAGAGAATTAGATGAATTACAGAAATGGGAATCAAATTGGAGCATGTCTTTCCACCCAGAAAAATGTCAGTTGTTAAGAGTAACAAAAAACTAAAACAAATTAATTCCACTTACTTTATTCATGGCAAACCAGTAACACAGACTAAAAACGCAAAATACTTAGGTGTTATAATCAATGAAAAACTGTCATGGAATCCACATATTGATGAAACTACAAAAAAATCCAACAAAGCATTAGGGTTTATTAAAAGAAATTTCTATAAATCAAATAAGAACATAAAACTAAAATGTTATTTAACCTTGGTTAGGCCAATAATAGAATATGCATCCACCGTTTGGGACTCCTCAACTCAAGAAAACATTAAGAAACTGGAACAAACACAAAATAGAGCAGTGAGATTCATAACAAACGAATATTCACATTTGACTAGAGTAACACCATTAGTAAAATCACTAAATTTAGAAAGCCTTTAGGACAGAAGACTCAAAAGTAAAGTAGCAATTATACATAAAACACTGAACCATAATCTTCAAATACAAAAACAAAATTTAATAAATACTCTGAAAGACACAAAGATAAAGGCACATTCCTCATTCCATATGCTAGGACAAATTTGTACAAATACTCCTTCTTCCCTAGTGCTATTAGAGCATGGAATGGGTTGCCTGAGCTAGCCAGGAAAACCAGTGACTTTGCAGAATTTAAGTCATTGGTTAATATGCATGACTAAATGCATGACGCGTAGGACGTAATCATCTTCTTATTTGAAGTAACGTCTGTATTATATACGATATGATATAAGATTATGGAATGTGAAATACCCGAGGACGTAAAGTCTGTTCCAGAGAAATATTTTCATGTTCTCTAAGAAATTTAAGTTTATTTTCCCCCCACAGTGGCGCTAGTAAAACGTTTCCTAACAATAGGCCTATACAGCAGCTTTAGAATTTCTAGAAAAATGGTTAGATCCGTTTTCGAGATCTGTGTCCAGGTTCCACCCAACAATTATTTAAGGGGACTAAACACAACAAATTTAGCCATATATGTGAAAACTGAAGTATTAGTTTCCTTGTTGCTATTAAACAAAATAATGAGTTACCAGTATTTAATTGTCTAGTTAGTTACTTTTTTTAAATTAATGTCTTGTCTATGTCAATGAATAATTGTGCGAAGTTTTAGTTTGATCCGAGAAAGTGTGTGGGAGAAATAACGTACACATTTTTTACCAGACAGACAGTAAATAAGTTACATGACTAATGGGGAAATCGTAACTAGCCAATAGTACAATGTACTAAATAAGATAAACTGAATTGCCAAAACAAACCTTTGAAGTGAAGATCCGCTTGATGCAGTGCAGCAGAAGGTAAGTTACAGCAGCCCTAGTGCAGACGAGAGAGAAAGGAACAGAGCGTGATGAAAACACGTCACGTAGAACTACTGATGAAATGAGGCTAGGAGGAGGATTTACTGATCGAATGGGATTTACAGTATGAAGCTTAATTGATTAAATGGGGTTGTACTCAATTAAATAGGGATGTATTAAATTAAATAGGGATGTACAAAGTTAAATGCGGATGTACTCAATTAAATAGGGATGTACAAAATGAAATGGGGATGTACTAAATTAAATAGGGATGTACTAAATTAAAAGAGGCTGTACTAAATTAATTGGGCTGTACTAAATTAAAAGAGGATGTACTAAATTAAATGGGGCTGTACTAAATTAAATAGGGATATACTAAATTAAAAGAGGCTGTACTAAATTAAATGGGGCTGTACTAAATTAAAAGAGGGTGTACTAAATTAAAAGAGGCTGTACTAAATTAAATGGGTCTGTACTAAATTAAATGAGGCTGTACTAAATTAAATGAGGCTGTACAAAATTAAAAGAGGCTGCACTAAATTAATAGGGCTGTATTAAATTAAAAGAGGCTGTACTAAATTAAATGAGGCTGTACTAAATTAAATGGGGCTGTACTCAATTAAATGGGGCTGTACTAAATTAAAAGAGGCTGTACTAAATTAAATGGGGCTGTACTAAATTAAAAGAGGCTGTACAAAATAAAATGGGGCTGTACTAAATTAAATAGGGCTGTACTAAATTAAATAGGGCTGTACTAAATTAAAAGAGGCTGTACTAAATTAAATAGGGCTGTACTAAATTAAAAGAGGCTGTACTAAATTAAATGGACAAAAGCTAATTGAATAGAGCTTAAGCAATTGTTTTTGTTTGTTTCATTTGTTTTGGGTGTTCCTTAAGAATTAAAAAAATGAATTATGCTATACTCTTAGTTAAGTTTTGTATTAGTAGCGAACATGGGCGTAGCCAGGATTTTTTTTTGGGGGGGGGGGGGATTTTTTTTCTCCCCCCCCCCCCCCGTGAAAAAAAATTAATAGCATATATGTGTGTGTGTGTGTGTGTACATGATCTTTATTACATTCTGACCCTTCATTCTTTCGAAGACGTTTATTATGCCCTAGAATGTATTTTCCTGAAGTTAGTGGAGAAATTGTAGTCTCCACGCTATTGCCAGCAAAGGGTTTTGGGGAGCGCATGGAGCTCCCCCAACGCGGGGCGAAGCCCCGCCGCCAAGAACTTTTTCTGGCATTGAAAGTCAACAAAATGAATAATCTGAGGTATCTACAGTATATTTTCCTGCTATTAAAAAGTTTTATTTCAAAAACCTAAAATGCATTCTTACTGGCGCTAAGTTGTACTAGGATGTCATCGCAACCCTTAGTATGCGTAATTCATTTTGTCGGAAAACATGTTCCGCAAACCTCATGCGACGCTCTGTCACAACCTTACTAAGGTGTCGACTTCAAATTCGGAATAGGATTTCCTTGATTTAGACCCGATCTCTATAGCTGACTCCTAAAACCTGTCTTAGCCATCTTTGTTGAGCCACATTTAGTGATTTTCAATTTCGGCAGATGACTATTCAATGCACTTTATTAATGGAGCCCCGTCACTGGTAGAAATGTGTAACCTCTCTTGAATACGCTCTTGGAGTTAGGTGACTGTAGTTTGCTTTAGATTTTATATCGAAAAGGGAAGTTTTATCATCAAAATCATCTGTTGTGGATTTCAAACTAAAAAATCTATGGAGTTTTTTGTTTTTTTTAATTCAAACCCCATTTAGCTACGGTCATAGAATTCGGTAACGGTAGTTTGCTTTAGAATAATATTGAAGATGGAGGTTTTCCCACCTCAAAACTCTCTGTAGGGGGATTTTAAACTCAAAACCAACTGGAGGGGTTTTAAACTTTTAAGAAAAGCCATCTGTAGGAGAGGGGTTTAAACTGAAAACCCCCAATCGGCGTGAGTACGCTCAAATAATTTTAGTGTGTAATTTGCTTTTTTTTTATAATAAAGAGGTATTTTTTTAGCATCGAACCCCCCTGAAAGGAGGTTTAAACTCAAAACCCCTTTTGGCAACTCTCATAGCATTTTGAGTGCGTAATTTGCTTTTTTTTATATTGAAGAGTTATTTTTTTAGCTTCAAACTCCACTGGAGGGGAGTTTAAGCTTAAAACCCTTTGACTACACTCATAGAATTTTGAGTGTATAATTAGCTTTGTTTTTAATATTAAAGATGTAATTTTTATCTTCAAACCACGCTGAAAGGGGTTTGAACCTAAAACTGAGTCAAAACCCATTTAGCTACGCTCATAACATTTTAAGTGCACAATTTACTTTTTTTTTCATATTGAAGAAGTATTTTTAACTTCAAACACCGCTGAATGGGGCCTTAAACTCAAAACTGAGTCGAAACCCATGTACCTACGCTCATAACATTTTGAGTGCGTAAATTGCTTTTTTTTTTTATATTGAAGAGGTATTTTTAGCTTCAAACCCTAATGACGAGGGGGGGGGGGGAAATAAGCTCAAAACCTTTTGGCAACACTCATATAATTTTGAGTGTGTAATTTTTTTTTTTTTTTATATTGACTAGGGGATTATAAAATCAAAATCTTCCTGAACTGTGGCTCTTGGAATTTGGGGAATGTCGTTTGCTTTTTTTTAAATTTTGTTTTTAGAAGAGAGGGATTTAACTGCAAAAACCCCTGGTTGTAAACTCAAAACTTGCTGGTAGGGGGTTTTAAACTCAAAACCCCCTGATAGGGGTTTTGAACTCTAATCCCTTGTAGGGGATTTTAAACTCAAAACACCCTGATAGGGGTTTTGAACTCTAATCCCTTGTAGGGGGATTTTAAACTCAAAACACCCTGGTAGGAGGTTTTAAACTCAAAACCCCTTGATAGGGGTTTTAGACTCAAAACTTCCTGATAGGGGTTTTAAGCTCAAAACCCCTTGGCTTCGCTGGGGCAAGTGATGGCATAGTATTAAAATGTCACCCAAAATAAACAAAATCAAAGCAAAAAATCAATTACTGATCTCCCCTAACTACGCTCATGGTAGCGAACTAGTTAACTTCAATTAGTATTAAATATGATTTTTCATCATAAATACTCAAGATCAAAGCTTTTAGAACCTTTAAAAAACAGCCTATACGTTGAAACACGAAGCCAGTGACCTCCTTAATGACTGTCTACTTAGTCTTATTTAATGACCATCTTGAAAACAAGTTGATGCTGCCCAACCTGCGGATGTAGATCTAAATACCATTTGGGGAAGTCTGCCGTTTAGTGTTTGAAATCAATGTAATGAGCATTTGCTGGTGTCAAAGCGCAGGAAATCCGAAAGAGGTGGTTGAACTAGTGCTATACATGAATTGGTGTTAGGTGATATGATTGGTGATATTAACAACATCGGAAGGGGAACAAAATGTAAGTTGTGTCTGTGTCCATTGTTTTTCTCGTGGTCTAAAACATCTTTTGTTTTTCCTTCGGTCTCGAAGGGTTTCCCACATTTTTGTCTTGTATGGAAACACTAGATCTAGAATATCACCTTTACCATGTACATTTAAAAAATAATTAATACATCCGAATGATCCGATCTTGAACTTAAAATACAAGCATACATTGAGGTTGGGGAAGATTTTAACTTTTAAGAATGTAATGAAATAGAAAAACAAACTTATAGTCATAAATATAACACCATTCTCAGAATTTATTTTTCAAGTCTATTAATTGAACACCATGTTTAGAATTAAAACTATCAAGCCGGAATCTCACTATAGCGAGTTATTTTTTTCTCGGGACTAGTGTTGACTACATAATTATTAAGTGTTTTCTACATTAGAAATGTCCATCCTGGAGATAGAATAATGTCATTTTACTCATATTCAGACATGGATTGATAAGCATCATTTTCATCAAACTCTATTTGAGTGAGGACTTAAGAGTTTCAAGTCCTCTGCTGCTTTGCGTAGTGCAAGTATGTCACCATACAGGTCGAGAAGTTTTGGTTTCCCAGACCTATCGATACGGAGAACTCAAGTCTGGGGCAGTCAAACAGAATATGAGACATGGCACCAGGGTCGAAATTCGGTCATACCCTTATAAATATGAGCCAACGGTACATTGGCCTGGCCTACACTGTATTATAATAGCTTTCTCAGGTCTGGGCCGCCTCTACCACGGAGAAACGCGGTCAGGGCGCCTCGTGTGCTCCCAGACTCCGCGGGATTTTTGGGACTTGTCTCAGCACACAAACCTTTTTTCCATTTCTATTTTTTTTTGGATTGTAGCCAGAGCATGATGAAAATTCACATCCTGCTCGGTAGGTAGTGTTAACTGGTGTTAAGGAGTCTGCAATGGTCACAGCTACGTGACTCGTTACCCACTGCATTATTACTGGGGTGCCGCCGCCCTTCCCCCCTTCTCTTGTCAGGACGTCGCAACTCCCTTGAGATTGAGAAACGCCGGACTATAGCGTGTAGCCTACTTGAGTTCAAACACATACATAATTGGTAATGTCGAAAAACAAACATACAAAAAAAAAAAAAAAAAAACAACAACAAAAAACAAACATCTAGTGACTCACGTGACTATGTAAATTGTGAAGGTAATGGCCACAGCCATCCAGCGAAGAACTTTTTCCTGTAACGGCGTCTTGACAATGTTCACGTCTTCTGAGTGTTCGGGTCGTTTCACACCGTCAAATAGATAGGACATAAGGTTGTCTCCCATCTCGCCCATTCTTTCATTGGCTCTTGCTGATAATGAGACAAAGAATCAGTTTGAATACAATATGGGACCTTGTTACAATAGAATCGGGTTGTGAATACACTCAAATGTTCTCAGGAGTTCAATCTGTTTCCCCATTGTCCTAAATTTGGCCGTAACTTTATGAAATTAATTTTTTTTTAATTCTTCAAGTAAAATATATAATTTATTACAATAGTGTATTCCAAAGAATGAAGCTTGAAACTTATTGACTCATAAACTTTTACTTCTTAACCACGAAACAAACAAACTCTTCTCTTTTATCTATACATTTTCAAACCTAAAGTTCTCGAAGTGGGGATAACAAGGAAAAATCTCATTTGTAATTAGCTCCCTTTATATGTTTACTCTTCTGTGTATGATCTCGAATCTTGCAGAAGCCAGTGCATACCTAAACTTCCTGTTTACACTTCTCTTGCAACCCCTGACTCGTACACCACCATCATCTTTCTGTCTAGCAACGCATTGAAAAAAAAGTGTCATATTTCTGTCTAGCAACGCAGTCAACAAAAAAGTGTCATATTTCTGTCTAGCAATGAAGTCAACAAAAAAGTGTCATATTTCTGTCTAGCAATGAAGTCAACAATAAAGTGTCATATTTCTGTCTAGCAATGCAGTCAACAAAAAAGTGTCATATTTCTGTCTAGCAATGAAGTCAACAAAAAAGTGTCATATTTCTGTCTAGCAATGAAGTCAACAATAAAGTGTCATATTTCTGTCTAGCAATGCAGTCAACAAAAAAGTGTCATATTTCTGTCTAGCAATGCAGTCAACAAAAAAGTGTCATATTTCTGTCTAGCAATGCAGTCAACAATAAAGTGTCATATTTCTGTCTAACAATGCAGTCAACAAAAAGTGTCATATTTCTGTCTAGCAATGCAGTCAACAATAAAGTGTCATATTTCTGTCTAACAATGCAGTCAACAAAAAAGTGTCATATTTCTGTCCAACAATACAGCTACGTGTGGCATTCACACTTTGCCGCCATGACTAGTGCAATGTCTTGCTATCAGGTATACTCGATGTCAAAATTACTAAGCTGCAACGAATTCAGAACAACGAGGTACGAATAGCCATAAGAAAGTCTAGACGCAATTCTGCTCTCTTGCGTACATTCCAATGAAAGTAAGAATCGGCTACAAGGTGGCCACGTGGGAGTGACTGTACATCATGAGTTGTGATAGTTTGGGCGTCGTGGCCTCATCATTATGTTCAGCAAGACGTCTAGTAGCGGGTTTGTTTTGTTTAAACAAAAGACGTCAAAAGTCTTTTCATAGGAATAGTCTAAATTTCTAAATAATGTTTTTAAAAACATTGGTAATAATACTGTTTTAACATGGTTAATTGTTTTTTACTGTAATACAAGAACAACAGATTTTGTTTTCTTAAAAAGGAACTGCCTTCGCACCCCCTCCCCTGCAGTAACGTCGAGCGACCCTTGGTGAGGTTTGCGAAACGATGCACTCACCTTTACATCTTCAATCTAGACAGCAGTTAAAAACGATGATCCAAGGGAAGTAGTCACGATAAAGAAATGAGATGCATTGAAACGGAAGCAGATATTTGAATTAAATCTAAGACCATCAGCTATACACCAACGCGCAGATCTAATTGAGATATCGTCGTCTATTTAAAATATTGATATATTTTACTTAAATTTAAGAGCTTTCTAATATTACAGGATGTCTCCCACCAACACAAGTAGGCCCTACTTTTTTTTTTCTTCTTGTAAGACAGTGAGTAGCCAGCCATGGCTAACGAGCCCCTCCTGCCCAAAGCTTACTGGTTAAGGCGCCAGTTACTCGCCTTTGCCCCTTCTCCTGTTAGTGAGAACAGTTCCGCCGGACTCAATATATGAGCCAAATGTGAAGGCCAGGAGTTGGACTGGTTGTCAGAGGCTGTTTGAGACGCATGCCATTAGGAAGCATTTTAAGGTAGTGGAGTGCTTACATCCATTACCACTTCCGGCAATGACAACCTTGCGGTACCGTAACGTTCGTAAATCGTAAGATAAGATGCATAGAAAAAGCTTGAGTAGTATAAAGTAGTTGTGTTTATAGACATGTTGATTAGATCGATTCATTACTGTAAATAAATTTTCATACCAATTAAAGTTTCGCTTAATGAAATCTTTAGTCTGGACTGTCAACCCGACGGTTTTAAGTCTGAATATCATGAGATGTTAAGATTTTTTTTTTTGGACTTGGGAATCCAACTTTATATTATAAAGAGTTACAGTTTTAATTTGGGGAAAAACAATGTCCTTTTGCTGGTCACATGACACCCTAATTTACAAGGACTTGAGAAAGAAGTATGTTTTACGTGACACTTAGACTGGTTGGTTGTTGTACACGGTGTTTTTTTTTTTTAAACTAAGAGGAAGCACATTATCTTTTCTTCAGCGCACCATACATGTGCACATCATTTCCTCTGTTGACGACAATCACTAGCACATTAGGGCACCTTTTTTTTTGCAAGTCCATTACTCACTAATTCTTTGGTTTGTATAGTTTAGTGACTTAGATCTAGAATCTAGAGTGCCTTTGATTGTATTAAACATAGATCACTAAATACATATACCTACACAATTAATGTTGGTTTAGCTTCAAACATTATAGAAATTAAACATTAAACGCATGCATTGTTTTCTTCTGCTCTTATCATTAGGGGGAGGGTATTCCAAAAAAATTATTATTGCTTAAATTATACACTATAACAGTAGGCTATAAAGTATAACTACTTTAACAATAATATTATATATTATTATATAGTGACTTATTATAGTCGGTAGCCTGAAGAACTACTTTTGCAGGAGGAAACGTGATATCGCGACAATAATATAATGCAAAATGTCTTTTTTTTAAATTAAGATATATATCAGATAATCTATCGAGATCCTAGGTTTAATTATCTGCAATGCCAATGGCCGTAAAGTCTTGGAATAATTACCATGAAGGGGACACCTGTATAGCCACGCAGAAGTATTTTAAAAAAAGGCAAACAAAACCGGAAATGACGAGAAAAGAAAAAAAAAAAAAGGAACAACGAAGGAACAGAAAAATTCATTTTGTCAACCAATACACGCAATCTTGAGACCCGAATATGGTAAGGAATGAGACTAGTTCTTAGAGATCTTACGCAAGCCAAATATAATATTAATTAGAATCTTCGAAGCAAGCTTTGTCTGCAAGATACTTTTTGTTTTGTTTCCACGTACGCTAATAAAAAACAGTAAAAACATAGTTTTAAAAGAAAAAGAAGAAACAAAAAACAGAGAATGAGATTTTGTGGAATAATAATAATAATAATATGTAAATAAGAAAAATAATAATACATAAAATAATAATTTAAAAAATTAAAAAAACATGAAAAACATGTTGTATAAAGTATTAAAAAAAAACATATTCCTACGACATTACACAATTTCGGGATTAGTAACCTAGAGAATAACACCTTTGACGTCAGTTAATAGTGACATTTATGTAACTTAAACATGGGGTAAATTGTGTAAGGCCTGTCTTCGAGTCCGAAGATTAATGAGGAATTCAGTATTTCCCGTGACTACGCAGCTCTAGCTGTGTCCTACATATTTTGCCACATT
This sequence comes from Biomphalaria pfeifferi, assembly GCA_030265305.1. Lineage (NCBI taxonomy): Eukaryota > Metazoa > Mollusca > Gastropoda > Planorbidae > Biomphalaria > Biomphalaria pfeifferi. The sequence continues at coordinate 398,077 of JASAOG010000093.1, forward strand.
CAGGGCAAGCCTAACCATTGTCCGCTGGTGATCGATTTAGATTTTCTTTTCGCCGTCTGCGTCTGTCCTCGGCAGCGGCTTTTTTTTTTTCCAGTCTCAAATGTGTATCCCGCGACCTTTGTGAGTGACCTCCAGCTGTCTCGTTCTGAGGCCGCATGCAACCAGGTGCTCTCTTCTATGTCAGTTAAAGCAAGTCGATTGCCCCAGATAACAGGATATTAGGGGGAAACATTTTAGAGCACACAACTTAAAAACACTGTTTGCTAATGTCGATCCTGGGAAGGTATTGGGCTTTGTCCGGGAGGTGGCGTTATCTGCGAAGGTTTAATTTGTGATAGGGCAAAGAAATTGTGAACATGTAATATTTACAACAGATTTTTATTAAATTAATACATTTTTACTATCTTAACTGTGAATATACCTTGTTTTTAATGACTAACTGTATAAATTTAGCTCTTGTGATACGAAGGGAGAATAACTACTGAGAGATTACGGGCACAACATGGCCTGAATTGTGCCGATGAGCCAAAACCCCAAAATACAAATACAAAGCAAGTTGGTCTTTAAAGTGCTTCCGTGGGGCACCTCTGTTACATCGACCACCTTTCAGCTCTCAAAAAAAGATTGCTTTTGGCATACGTTCGTCCCTCATACGGGATACGTGCCCAGCCGAACGTAACTGTCGCACTATATTCTGTCCATACCGGCGTTTGCATGGACATCCCTGTTTGTAGTGCGGTCTTGCCACCGTATGTCCATGATGGAGCGCAGGCATCTTTGGTGAAAGCGTTCAAGTAGTCTTAGTTGCTTTCTGTATAATACACAATCTCAGATTAAGCTGAGATTTCGTACAATTATTTCTTTCACCTGACAACACAAGAATCAATAACTGTTGGTAATTAATTGTTTGTTTGTTATCTTGAACAAAGGGAAAGAAATAGTGCTTGACAGTTGTGTTTGTATACGTTGAATTAGTTCCATTAGAATGTGAAGAACAAGAGCATATGTTTTCTTTAAATGTAATAATTCCACCATTTATCTAGTTTGTAAATCTAATGTATAGCCATATGTCTCATTCTAAAGATTGAAACATGTACAGATGTACGGTCTATCAAATCACTTTTGTAGTGTAATTTCGCCTGGTTTAGTTTCGTGCGTAATTGTATTTCAAGTGACTATAACTCTTGTTGGAAAGAGGAAGCTTTGTACAGCGGAAATGTGACAAGCTTCCTATAGCTTTCATTTTTGTAATGTAGGCTAATATTGATCGTTTTGAAGCTCTTGTAAGCTTCATTTATATAAGTTCCACTTTTGGTAATAATTAAGTACATTTCGCTTAGCTTAAAATCAAACTAAAATGTTCTGTAATAGTAAAGCTAGTATAATTTCTTTCATAAACATGCGGCTCTAGATAGACCTAGATATAAATTTGTAGGATTTTTTTGCAATTCAAAAATTGACTTTCAGAAGATAATTTTGTAAAATATTTTTGTTTGTTTGTACTTGGGCTTAATTTAATTCTGGATTTTTGTTGTTGTTGCTTTCTCTGATCAATCCGGCATTCCGTTAGTATAGACTCATCCAAGACTTGACTAATCTCCATCTATTATTTTGCTTCAAAGGGTCGTAGTGTGACCAAATATAGGCAAACAAAAAAAACACAAAAAAAACAAAACAACAACACCATGGTATTCACATGAATGTCACTGCAGACATTTTTTTGGGTATCCTTTTACCTATCTACATCTACTTCTTAAATCTGTTTTACTCTCAAGCCTATCACACTTAAAAACACAAAGGCACACACACACACTAATACACTCGAACACACATAAGCACTGCAGCGTTGCGCACATTCCGTTTTGAATATTGAATTGAAAACTCCATGCAACAGTTTGGACTCCATTGATTTCACTCAGTCAAGTAAACCTAGATGTTAGGAGTAAGGAAACCTAGATGGAAACCTAGATGTAAGGAGTATCTACATAGTGAATTGTTTTACTACGGAATAGTGTAACACATTCTTAATAACAAATCTGCTGAAACATATTTACTAGTGAAACTAGCGCGTGTTAACAATATATTATAGTGTGTTTCAATGTCATAGTTTACACGTGAACATTTATATATACATAATGATAAATCTTTGATATCGAGATTAACTATCAACATAAACACAACAGCAATACAAGCAGTTATAAGGTAATCATTTTTTTTTAAATCTTTATTTCCCTTTTTACATTTTCGGACATTATATTTTGTATCCACATAAAATATCTTCCCATGCGTATTTATGAATCAAGATATTAAGCTTCGATCTATTATGGTTAGATTTTGATAAATATTTGACCCCCCCCCCCCCCCCCCCCCCCCCACAGCTTTCATTTTCAAACATACAGATTACAATAGATTACCATAATTTAATTTTAATTTAATAAATTGAATTTAATCTTTTTTCTTTTCTATACTTTTCCATAATCTCTTTAACATTTAGGATGTAATTCCATATGAAATCATTTGAAATTAGAAATAGGAACGAAATTACCTAACGTCAATATTATTATGGCAAGCAATTGATTCCCTCGGAGCATTTATTCACTGGATAACGACCTACGAGAGGCACAGGTAGAATGAAGAGTAGGTCTGTATTACCAGATAATAGGTACAATGAAGAGAGGCAATAGTAGCCTACGAGGTAGAACAAAGATAGGGCAATAGTACGAAATATTAGCAAGAATAAGGAAAGGGCAATAGTAAGGGGCGTTAGACAGACTGAAGGACGAACAATAATTATTACATATCCCATTAAACATCAGTTTTTTAAAAGCAAACATTTAGTTAATAAAAAATAGAAAATCTATTGCTACCGTCTGTTTCTTTAAAGTATGCTGTTGTAAATTTAAATGTTTAGTTTATAAAATGAGCGAATCAATAAACAGTCTTAACACAAGGATAAGGTTTGGTTAGAATTATTTGTTGAATAATTTGAAAAAAAAAGTGTGTATAGGTCTGGGATTCGTCTGCTTTGGTGACGCAAGTTTGAGTACGAAATTGAGAGTGAACCTTTTCTTCCTGACCAGGCATAGATTTAATAGTATCTGATAGTGTAGCAGATGTGAAGTATCTGCTGAGCAGTAAATCAATAGGTACAAGCATTACTGACAAGAACGTTTCACAAAAATATACCCAGAGATATAGATCACGTGACATAAATGATTAATACGTATTAACTTCCAACAATTGTTCTTTGCTGTTACTGGTAATGCTGTCTATGAGCTGTCTTCAAAACTTGGTTTGACTAATTACACGCGAGCTCCAAATAAGTTTGTATTTTACTAAAGCAATTAACCTAGGCACACAGTAAAGAAAGAACAAATGAATTGCTACAAGACTGAATAATTAGATAACTCGATGAATTAATCTGATAAAGTTTGGGAACAGTCCAATGTCGTTAAGTCAACGAATCTCAAACTGTCTAACAGAATATGTCTTTACTACTTGCAGTGTTTAAAAGAAGTGTTTAGTCTCTAGGTCCGCGTGATGTCTTAAACACTTACTTCAGGTCATCAAAGAAATCCCCGATAGCTACTAGCTTCTTAGCGCCGACTACTATGTAATTAAATTATGTTTAATCAGAGGCAGCCTTAGCAGTACCCGGGGCAACGGGCGAGTGTCATACGTGGGCCCGGGAGCAGTAAGCGTAGACTATATATACCATACCGCATCACGCTAACGGGCTCGTCCGCCTCTAATGTCGCAGGCCTTATTATTGTTACAAAACAAAGTGCATTGCTTAGGTACTGTACTGTTGGCCGTTTGACTAGACAATGTATTGTAATGGTTCTGCATGTAAGATTTCAATTGTAAGATATTAACCCCAGTCCTGGTCTGGTTTCCGAAGCTGACGTTGACAAGGGAATCTCCTTTTGCGAGGCCCCCTTTTGCAGTTTCCCCGGTAGCCAACCAAAAGGCCGTCTCTAGTTTAAGGACGATTCAGTTCAGTTGGAGACGTTTTCACTATATTTACTAAAGTATTCGAACTGCTTAAGACGTTTTTTGAGGAAAGTAAAGGCGGTTGGTCATTGTGCTGACCACATAGGACCGTGTGAACCGTGAGTCATAGAAGCAGAAGAGCGTTATACTTTCAGAGCATGGATCTCAGAGTCAAGATCGTATTTTGTGTTTATATATAATTCTCCATGAGGTTTTCACAAACTTATAAGAATATCTTGGTATCTGTTTTGTATGCAATAGGGTTTTAGACTTTTGGTCTTATAACCACCAAATCAAAAACATTTTTGATTAAAAATAGTTTTTCTAAGCTCTGTAAACCAGTGTTTACAATAGTTTAACTTGAGTTCTAGATCTGCCTCTGGTACTTTTATTCTAGTTCTAGCAGCCTGTACTCTAACTGCACGACCACCAGGAGCGGACTGGGTATCAAAATCGTCCCGGGCATTACCATATAAACCGGCCCACAAATGGCATGTCATATATTTTCGGTGTGTGTGGGGAATTTTTACCCCCACTCCGCAATTTATATATATATATATATGTATATATTAGTTTGTGTGTATATATGTGTGTGTATATGTAATTAATCTTCATTACATTCTTATCTTTCATTCTTTCAAACGTTTTTTCTACCCAAGAATACTCTCTTAGTATAATTAGTGGAAAGACAGTTCACACCTCCAAGGGACAGGTAGGGAGTCCGAGGGAGCGCTGTGAGCTCCCGCAGTGGGGTCCGGGGCGAAGCCCTAGAACCAAGCATCATTTCCATTATTTTAAGCTTTGCAAAATGCATATTCTGAGGTATATACAGTGCAATTAGCCTGCTACTCTTCCGCTAAAAAAAATTCAAAAACTAAATTTGCTATTCACTGGAGTTCAGCGACTGGTAGAAAATGGTAAAATGCTTTAGTTTTTGTATTGGAGGGGGGAGGGCAACCACAAAACCCCTTTTGGCTACGCTTATGAAATTTGGTGACTGCAGTTTGCTTAAGTTGGCTGCACTGGGGCATTAAGTAAAGTTTCCCTTTCAGACAATGAGGTCTGAGGTAAGTGATGGTTTGAACCCCTCCCTTCCCGACTACGCCCCATGTGTTATATAATAGGTGTAAGCCTAATTCTCTACAAAATATATAAAGTTTGATAACGCATCGAAAACTGGATGGATGCATTCGTAGGATTACATAATGTATTCTATTTATACATGTTTGTAGATCTACTCTGAAAACTATGAACAATACAATAGCAGACTAATGAGTTTGAAGCTTTTTGGTATTACTTATAGATTACAGACGTTCCTTTAAAAAATTAGATAGTTACGCATTTCATGTGTCAATCTAGTCATGCATGTTGATCTGTGACTTAAAATATGCTAAATCATTTGTTTCCTGGCTGACTCAGGCAGCCGATTCCATTAAAAGATACGAGAAAGCAGAACGGTTAAAGGGTACTTACTTAATGTGAACATCTCTTGCTTCGTCCTAGTACATTCTCAAGAAAACGTGTTGGGGCCTTTGTGTCTTGCTTTCTGTCACTTTTTTAAAAAAGTTGTCTGCATTGAAATATGAATATACCATGATCCATTATTTAAAATATAAATTAAATCTCCTTTCATTAAATATCGGAAGTGACAGCGCTATATAAAATATTGTAATTGTAATGATTTTCATCATTAACGACTACATACTAAGCATAAGTTTGCCATTTATTATAATATTATAAAAAATTATTTAGATCTAGATTTATTTTTTAATTAAATAATATTTTTTGTAAGCCTTAGTGTAGTATTTTTAGATCTTTTTTTTAAAAAATAAACAAAAAGAAACTTACTATTTCTTTTCAAATCGCAGAAAGTAGAACTTCATACCCATATTGAGCTGTGAATAAGTTGGGCAGTTTGCAATATCGCGGCTGTGTGTATTGTTAGAGAGCTAATTTTAGTGCCATTTTTTGCTGCGTTATATCAATGTTTTCTAACTTAACCTCTCTCATCCCTCTTTTTCGTTAACTGACAATGGAACCATCAGAAGACGGGGGAGGGAAGGAGCAAAAAAAAAAAAAAAGGGAGCGCCATCAGCCGCCAGCAAAGGCCCATGCCGACCAGCAAAATGATTAGGCCAAACACAGCCTCAAATACATCAAAGCAGTCCATGCCGCTCGTGCATAGCAGAAAGTACGGTCTAAGTCTAACGTTTTGCAAATGATAATACGTACTGTGTAAAGTGTATTTTTCTTGATATTCTTGTTGAATTTCAAACAAAATTAATTGTAATAATAATTTAAAAAAACAAAACAAGAAAACGTGTTCGGGCCTTTGTGTCTTGCTTTCTGTCACTTTTTTTAAAAAGTTGTCTGCATTGAAATTTTTTTTTTCTTTGGTTGCGACCAGACCGGCCCATTTGGTACCGGCCCACCGGGCATTTGCCCGTTTGCCCATATAGCCAGTCCGCCCCTGACGACCACACATTATTGACCACAATTAAAATCCAGATTTTTTTGTTCACTGTATCTTATCCAGAATAAAATGGAAAGTGGTTTCCTATATGTCATTCTGGCAGCAGTAACGTCCCTTGCTTTCCCAGCAGATGATCAAAGCTGTATGTCTGCTATCTCAGATCCTGTTGCCGTGTTCGGACAAGACAGCGCCACCAATAGCACTCCAATGGCTGAAACTAAAGGGGAAACGACTCAGACATGCACTAACAAATGTTGTCAGTCAGGCAGGTACAGATTTAATTAAATTTGATCCTCACTTTTACGATTAAATGTTTTGAAACAAGCCAAATAGATTTTTTTTGTACATTTATTGCCATATCTCTCAATTCTCATTAATACTGTAAGATTTATTTCCCTTTTTCGATATCAAAGAAAATTAATTAATTACCTCTGGTCCAGATACGTGATAGGATCATAGCGCATTGAGAAAGCTACAAGCTAAACAAATAACAATGGGTAAAAATATTTCTATATATACTTACATGACTGACCCAAGCTAAGTGATACAACTACACTTAATGTAAGCTTTGTTTTTTTTAAAAAAAGTATTTTTGTGTATTTCTTGTTGTTTATTGAAATTGCGTTCTCTTTTCTCACAATTCAGAAACTTGCAACGTAGTCATCTTTAGAGCGTCTGAGCAAGAGGCAGACTCGATGTGTCAGCTTTTCTCTTGCCAGCCAATCAAATCGTGCAGCTTCCGTGTAGAGGCGGGCGTTTCCTTATTCCTTCGCAATGCCAATACTACCCTTGGCACAGCCACCGCGGTTGACGTTGACGTCACAACATCTGTGAGTACTGACAACACTTTAGGCCAAGACACGCCACTGTACACTAACACGACCACACCACAGACATTTGATGCCACATTGTCTTATGCCACTTCTGACAGTGCCAACATCTCTGCTGCAGTTTCAGACACATCAACTACTAGCAGCAGCGTATCGAACACAACACCTTTAGACCAAGACACGCCACTGTACACTAACACGACCACACCACAGACATTGGATGCCACATTGTCTTATGCCACTTCTGACAGTGCCAACATCTCTGCTGCAGTTTCAGACACATCATCTACTATCAGCAGCGTATCGAACGCAACACCTTTAGCAGACAACATCAGTGCAACTCACGCAACATCAAGTTCTGCCCCTGGCAATCAATCTTTGACCCCGGAAGAGCTCAGCAAAGCGTCTACCAACCAGAATGTCAACAGCAGCGCGATAACACAAGCCGTCGTCATGACAACGATTGAAAGCTTTGGGGGTGCAACAATGACAATGTTACAGCTGGTAAGTGACGTCGTCAATGACACCAGCACGTCGACATCGACATTATCTACTACAGTCACTGACAGCGTAACGGGTCAGGCATTAACATATAAGACTTATTCAGATTCCACAACAACAGTTTCAACGAACTCAGATACACGCACCTCAATATCTACGCCACTGTCACAATCAACGGAAAATACTTCGCCCCTGCCAACTAGAGCTTTGACGTCCACTTCTACTGAACTGGACACTACTACACTGGCACAAGTTTCATCGACGGACTCGAACACAAACCTTGACACGAACCAAACAGAAGAAAACGAGGTGATAGCCTTCACAGAGTGGCCACCTAACAACACAAGTACTGCGATCATCACAGACGTAGCTCAGGGTATAGAAGGTAAGGGAAGCAATTGCATAAAGTAAGAGTTCTGGTTCTTTTTTCTAGTGATTAAAAACGTTTAAAAATCACGGATTGTTGCGCATAAAAATATATTTACTGGCTGAGTTTAAAAAAATAAGAGAAAATGTGAGATAGAAAGAGAGATATAGTGAGATAGACAAAAAGAGATTCAGAGAAAAGAGTGCAAAGAAAGGGAAAGATAGATAGATAAATAGGTAACTAGATGGATAGATAGAAAGATAGATTACATAGATAGATATGATTCAGAGAAAAAAGAGGAAGAAGCAGATAATATATTCAGAAAAAGAAGTGAGAAAAACAAAGAATAAGCGAGAGAGGTAGAGAAAGAAAGAGCGAGAAAAAAGATAGATAAATAAACAGAGAGAGAGAGAGAGAGAGACAGAGAGAGAAATGAGAAACAATGAGATTTAATTTTTAAGGTATTTACACTAAAGACTTTCGAATATATCTCAAGTATTCATGTTATTAACTGAGATGTACAGATTAGATACACACCAGTCTCTTATCCAATTCCTATATTAATTTACAATTTCGTCATAGTCAAATCCACTAATCAAACAATCAAAACAAGCAACATAGATTTAAAAATATTTTGTATATTACTTGTTTTGTTGTAGTTGCAAGATGATAAAAAGTGTTGATGAGTTAAAAACTGAAAATGTTGGTGTGCATAACAAAAACCATATGCAAAAGCACAAGTCTAGTAAAGTTAATTAGCCGACCGGCGGCGTAGCATACGCCGCAATTTTGCAGGGCCGGCCTTAGGGCAAACAAACTATGCGACCGCAGTGGGCCCCGCACTGTCATAGGCCCCACGCTAATCCTAGGTGTACATTATTAAATCAAACCATTTTATAACTTATAACAGATTTTCCGCGCTCTCCTGATTTACCAGGTGCTCCTGGAAATCTTCTGAAATGCAAAATATTCAAAAAAGTCCTGGAAATATCCGGAAATTATTAAAATCTTTTGAAAACTCATACAAATCTCCTGAAATATATAGACAACAATTGTCATTTTGGGGTGTCATTCAATGGGCCACAGAAAACGCCAATTCTACGCGCGATAAAAAAAAACACAACATTATCCAATACCAGTAATTGTGGACTCTAGTGAAAGATGCTTCTCGCGCCTCAAACTAATGAAGAATTACTTGAGGTTAACAATTCTCAAAGATAGATTGAAACATTTGGTAATTCTTGCTTTTGAGTGTGATCTATGTAGGAAACAGAATTCTTATGATATATACTGTATGACTTCGCTACACGCAAAGCTCTTGTAGTAATTCTGTGCGTAGTAAAGAATGAATAAAATGCAAAGACGAATATATTTTCTAATACAAACTCTTAATTTTCACTTATTATTCGTATCCCTACCCAAACTGGTCCCCACGAATTCCGTTTCGCATTGGGCCCCACAACGGTTAAGTCCCGACCTGTTATTTAGTGACGGGTGAATACTACCTGTTCTCCCCCTCCCCCCCCTCTTTTTTTTTCGCCTCTAAAATTACATGGGGTAACTCTAGTCCGTCCGACTTGCAGAAATAAAAGAGTGATCTTTCCATTACTTGGTGTCCAAACTCTTGAACCATGAAAATTACATATATATAGATATTTAATGTCGAAAAAAGCTATAAAAGCAAGCTTTTTTGGTGTATCCGGTGTACTAAATAAATAAGTGTTGATAAGGTAGGCTTTTCTTTAAAGGTATACAATTTATTTTTGCACCATATTTAACACTGCAGAATCAAATTCCATTCGTAGCAACATTGAAGTTGAACTTAGCATCCTTAACACTGTATAATAACAATGAAAATAAATTCAATACCTATGTTACTCTGCCCGTACATCCAAAATAAATAAAATACAGTATCAAAACTTCCAGAACAGAAAGTATCTGATCACATGAAGCTAAATCTATTGAATTATAAAACAAAAAAAAACAACTTAGGTTAGTTCTCTTTGAATCACCCTAGCACCAACATCTAACCTGTTTGTTCTACTTCTCATAACTCTCTACTTTACTATTTTAATTTTATGATTTCAGAAACATCGAACTCTGATTTCAACTCTATACTGAATACGACACGAGATTACTCTTTGATCGAAAAAAACTCGACTTTAACCGAACATAAGGGAGACTACACCAACTCCACTTTGACGTTGACGGGAGACAAAGAGTCACGAGAGGCAATGGTGGTTATTCTGGTCTGCACCCTGACCTTCGGGTGTGTCTTCCTGTTGGTCGTGGTGGGCATACTGAGCAGGAGGATTTATGAGGGTTACCAGAAGCGGCATTACTCTCGGTTGGACTATCTAATCAACGGCATGTACTACTAACATCACTAACCAGAAAAAAAAACAACACCACCAACAAATTGACCTCCTCAATATGGCCATCTCACCGACGGCATGATCTACTGACCTCTACCACTAGACTCACCAACACCATAGACTGGACTAACTCATCCTCACCAGATAGATAAATCACTGACTTCGTCAACAGCTTATACAGTTGAACTCATGAACTGGACAAACTCATTCCATGTATTAATGACCTCATGTTGTTACTAAATGAATGTATTAATGGCAATAATGGCATTGTCTTCGAGTCTGAAGATTTAGAATGAGTGCAGTTTTTGACATGACCACACAAACTCAGTTGCCACCTGCATATTTGTGTCATGTAGTACTAACCTCTTAAATGAAATCTCTTAACAACTAATCAGCATGCACAATATGACCACCCTTCAAATGGACTATTCGATCACATATATTGGACTATTTGACTACACGAAATGGACTATTTGACCACAAATATTGGACTATTTGAACACACGATATGAACTATTGGATCACATATATTAGACTATTTGAATACACGAAATGGACTTTTTGACCACATATATTGGACTACTTGACCACATGTATTGGACTATTCACATGAAATGGATTTTTCGACCACATGAAATGAAATATTTTACCATATTTACTGGGCAATTTTACCACATAAATTCGAATATTTGACCACATATATTGGACTCTACTGCATGAATAGGACTATAATGACGTATTATTGTGAGAAGTAATCTGTTCAATATATTTTCAAGTCTAGTCTTGACTAACCTAACCGCATATCTTAATTAACTTCATGTATCTAGAGGACTAGACTTTGTTTTTTTTTTAACGACTTGTGTCGTAGACAACTTAGTCGACTATTGCACTAATAACCCTAGCGCTTCTGGCGACTGTGCTATTTTAAGAAGTCATGGACTTACCAAAAGGCAACAACATAAGCAGTTAAGCTTTAGCCTAGGGCCCCCACACATAGTCCAACCCCCCAAAAAAAGGTTCTAGTGATATTTTCAAAATAAGATCATATGAAAAATTGTCTCCTGTGGATTACAAGGGGCCCCATATCTCAAATAGCTTAGGGCCTTATCAAGTCAATATCCGATTTTAAGAAAGCATTAACTTACCGAAACCAGAATCTTGGACGCTTTCATCACAGGAAGTGTAGCGGTATTATCACAAACCAGGGTCTAAAATAAAAACTAGCTCATTAAGACCACCGGAAGTAAATACTGGTTTTTAAAAGGCGTTTTCATTATGTAGTGAATGATTGAGTTCAAGACCCACTTCGTAATGAGCATTCTACCTTCAACGACTTCTACTAAGACTAAGACTGCTTTAGTGATCCTTATTGGAACTTGGTGATTACAAGGATTCTTTATCTCAAATAAAAACAATTACAACACTGACATAAATCGAACAGACACATCATACAGAGTTCATTGACATCTTGATCCTTTTCACGTTCGCTGATCAACCAGTTGGGCTGGTATTTGGACATGACAATCATCATTTGCGTACACAATTGTGTACAACGTCATCACTGGGTCATCGTAAGCCAATGAATCGGAATCGACGACAATTCTTTATTAGTTTAGTTATTAAGTTTAGTGTTTGTTGATTGTCTCCCTCCCCTGCTCTCATATCATTGTATAGCATGCCATTTTGATTTTCTTTTTAGGGTTTTCACTCTTTAAGGTAATCTATTCCTTGTCCTGGTCTTTATATGCAAATTCCCGTTTACCTTATTTAAGTACTAAAATAAGGTAAGAGAAAAACAAGGGAAGGTAATGCGAATAGGCATGATGCTGCCATGACAAGACCTAAGGGAAAACTAAGAAAATATAATAGAGAAAGATTTGGATGTTTACAAAAAATAATAAATATTGTCAAAGACGCCCTATTGAGAGATCACTGCTACCAACTTACAAATACACATGTCTTTGTGCTACCAGCGTTCACAGTGCTGAAAAGTGTGTGGAGGGGGGGGGGGGGAGATCGAAAATACTTACATTAACAATACTTCCGTATACTGTACACCTTGCTATTTAAGGATATTGCTTATTGCTTCAATGTATAAATGGATCCACCACTTTCAAAAGTCATCTATCAAGGTTGCAATGGAAGGAGCACGAACATAGCGTCGACTCAAGAATAAATGGTTGATATCCTGCTAAGGACCGTAACAGCACCCCAACGAGGAAAGTTAAGGGACAGATGAATGCTACTCTTATGGAAGACGACGGTGTGCCAAAAGCGATCTTTATTAGATGAACTCAAAGGAGGGCTGTGTAACAGAGGTGCTATAAAGATCAAATCAGGCGCCGTTTTGCCCTCACTGGTATTAGGTAAAGCAGCTGGCAGCAGATGGCCCCTAAAAGAGACAGCTGAAGAGCTCTCACAAATGTCGCAGGACTAAAACTTATAGAAGGGCCCTTTACTGAAGAAAGGAGCAAACGTCGGAAGACAACTTAAGTAGACCGTCTGCCGACAACGGCTTTGTCTATTAGGTTTGGCAAAATGTGCAGGTCGCAACGGGGTTCGCGTGGTCATCTGAAATACTACACTCATGTCAAAACTTTGGAATCGAAGCCAATGTCTAGATATATCTATTTACAGTTTTGTATGTATCTAAAATAAATAGTTTTACCATCACTTCCAAGCAGACAATGTCCTAGTTTAGTTGATATCTAACTACTTACTTATGCAATGGCCGTTTCTTCCCTCCATGTGTTACAGTATGGATGGATATGTTCACGCTTAATCTAAGAAGGATGATACAAAAAAACGAGTTATAGAAAAGGTTGGAAAGAGGATACATATACGGCGAGGAGAAAAATAATAGAGGAGAGGAAAAAAAACAACACAAGACATAGATAAGGTCAGAGAGAGAGAGAGAGAGAGAGAGAGAGAGAGAGAGAGAGAGAGAGAGAGAGAGAGAGAGAGAGAGATATATGTGTATCTAAGGGGGATAATACCGTGTCAATCTTTGCTTTTAAGAATAATTGAATTACTGCCCTTACGGTCCACTGCATTCTGCACATAATGCATTCGTAGTATTGAACTAGGCTTCCCTGTTTGGTACAGGCGAACTTATTCCATGGAATTAATTGATCAAATACTTTTTAACACGTATGTACGTGTTTGTAAATCTGCATTTTATTCTAATAAACATTTGGCTCAATTTTCAAGTGCTCTTTTTTTTTTCTTCAATAAAGCGCCAAAAGAAACAAATCAATATTATTTTAAGTTTAATTCTTTCAATTATTTCAAAGGCCTCTTTAGACTTTAAAACGTTAAAAGCATAGCTAAGTTAAACAGAAAGAGTTTGTTAAAAGTTACCTTTTTCTTATACGGATAAAACGAAACTTACAATGAAATAAATGTAAGAAGCTTTATCTTATACAGACGTTTCTACCAACGTACTTCCTCTATCCTTGTGTTTATATAGTCGTGCATATAATTAGAGACCTAAGCTCTCAAGTCATTGGGTTTCCTGGCTGACTCAGGCAACCCATTTCATGCTCTAACGGTATTAGGGAAGAAAGAGCAATTCTATATATTTCTTTGCAGCTTATGTAATACATTTGCCTTAATCTGGACTTACTAAGTATAGTACTTGTTTTTTTTTTGTATTTGAGTTATGGTTCAGTGTTTTAAATATTAAAAGCATTAAACACCAGTTCGCCTGTTGATATATTTCCAAGAATATATTTTTATTTTGACCACTTAACCCCCCCCCCCCCCCACATCCCCTCTTTTCTTTTCTACTTCCAATAAAACGGTCGCAACCAACTATCTAAATTACAACCTACGTATAGTACCATTCTCCCACATAGTAGACCTATTCTAATTTTCCCCCTCCAAATAAACGGCCCGCATTCTGGCGATTCTTAAACATACTTCTGCCCCGCCAATTCGAATAAAGGTCACGTCTGCTTCTCTGGCCGACGGTTGACGAGATTGTCACATGGGCTGCACAACTAGCGACCGCCTTTACTTTCTCAAACTAATGTCAGTTACCCAAGAACATGTCAAGTAACCATGAACATGTCAGGTACCCAAGAACATGTCAAGTAACCATGAACATGTCAGGTACCCAAGAACATGTCAAGTAACCATGAACATGTCAAGTAACCATGAACATGTCAGGTACCCAAGAACATGTCAAGTAACCATGAACATGTCTACTAGGCCTATCCAAGAACATGTCAAGAAACTATGAACATGTCAAGTACCCAAGAACTATCTACTAGGCTTAACCTACATTCCAATCTGGCAACCCTTTTGTTCACAAGCCAAGTGCTGTACCACTCAGCCACCAAGCTTTGTTTCTATTCCTTTGTATTTTAAGACATTTTAAAGTAATTTAATTTGAACGATCATCACATCTTTGGGCTCTGAACCATCGACCTTTCATTTGTCTTTCTTTGTTGCTTTGGGCTCTGAACCATCGACCTTTCATTTGTCTTTCTTTGTTGCTTTGGGCTCTGAACCATCGACCTTTCATTTGTCTTTCTTTGTTGCTTTGGGCTCTGAACCATCGACCTTTCATTTGTCTTTCTTTGTTGCTTTGGGCTCTGAACCATCGACCTTTCATTTGTCTTTCTTTGTTGCTTTGGGCTCTGAACCATCGACCTTTCATTTGTCTTTCTTTGTTGCTTGAAAATACTTCCATTTTCTACACAAAAATCAATTGTTTGAAATAATTAATTCTTCACCTGCTCAAAAGATCTGGATCCGCCCTTGCTTCACATTTAAAATTGACGTCATAAAAGATCCATTTCTATTTCACAATAGACTTGCTACATTTTTGTTAAGAAATAAAGCTTATGTCTGGAAGAAAATGTGAAACGTATTTTGTAACCAGAGGAGAAAAAAAAAGTAATCTGAAGAAAATATCCGTTAAATAAATAAGGTGATTAGAGAAAGAACTCAGTTCGACTATCTTGACCTAGTGAATGGCCGTGGTAAATAGTCTAAAGTTACAGCAGAGGACAACGAGTCCAGTTCGTGTGAATGAATTGCTCATTGATCACATGGTGTTGATTTGCGCTGCTCTGATATCGACTTGATGACAAGTAAAAACGCCATGGGTCAGAACAGGAGGAGAGCACTTGTAAATGCAAAGGAGTCCTGGTAATATTTTCTCGGTTATCTTCCTTTACAATAAAAAATAAATAAAAAAATCATCGGTCGTAGACATCTTGTCTTTAAAATAAAATAATTCTTGCTCTTTTTTTTTTTAAAGGCCAGTCTGTCAGAATTCAGCCATATCTCAAGACTAAGAAATGACTTTTAAATATATACATTTGCTACAGACTTAATTACAATAGAAGAGGTTACAGTAGATATTCGCTTTTTATATTCTGTGACATTTTACGTCTCGAGAGACGATCTTTTCCCTTTGCAACTTCTTGTGTGACTAAAGAGGCCAATCCTTGATACACAGCTGCGATCGCAGGTTGGGCATATATAATCACCAGGCGCCGTTGCATTTTCACCCTTCTTTCTGCTTCTGTTGTGTATGACATCTGCAATCTTTGACCATTCCTTTATGCGCTCTCTCCATGAGGATCTGTCCAGTGCCACCTCTTCCCAGTTGCCAGTGTCGATTTTGAAGAGCTTCATGTCGCGTTTGCATACATCCGTATAACGTAAAAGTGGGCGACCAGCGGCTCTCATGCCTTCTATTAGATCGTCATACAGGATGTCCTGTGGAAGTCGACCTACTGGCATTCTACGAACGTGGCCAAGCCAGCCAAGGCGTCTGCTGCTGATAACAGAGCGGATGTCCTGGCACCCTGCTCTTTGTAGCACTTCCTCATTGGTTATCTTATCTTGCCACCTTATTTTAAAGATCCGCCTTAGGCATCGGAGGTGGAAAACATTCAGCTTTTTTTCCTGCCATGAGTAGGTTGACCATGTTTCACTTCCGTACAGCAAGGTGCTCAACACACAGGTCCGGTAGACTAGGGCTTTAGTACTGCTAGTCAGCAATATATTGTCCCAGACTCTTTTCTGCAGCCGTGACATGGTGGCCATTGCCTGGGCTATCCTGTTGTTTATGTCTTTATCCAGTAGAGTGTTGTTGGATATGATACTAGGGATAAACATGGTGTCAGCGGAATTGTTAAAACATGGGGGCAGTGCCCTATTGACAGAACCACTAATTTCTTTAATCTCTTCTAAAGGACTGGCAAAAAGGAGTGGTTTGAAAGCTTCTTAATTTAAAAAGACTATCTGGCAGATAGCCCAATTACCAAATTGTTAAATCTATCTTCGTGAATTATTGATCTCAAGTAATTTTTTATTAATTTGAGGCGCGAGAAGTTTCTTTCACCAAATGCCACAGTTACCGGTATTGTTAAAAATATTCTGAGTGAAACAAAGTAGTTTGGGAAAGCAGTGTATCTTTCAATAGTGTACAGATAAGCTAAAATTTCTACCAGGATTTGGGTTATTTGGTAGAATATCCCTTAAATATTCCATTTCATTTGCTTATTCTCGCCCATATATATCTGTTGAAGCAATTTATCCTTTGTCATCTGCAGCATTTCCAGTTGTGAACTTATCCACCGATTTATCATACTGCCTTTTCCTTGGACGTTTGGCTGGAAAGATTGCAACAAGTTCCATGTTGTTAGACAATTCCTTTCCAGTAACAAGCGTCTGAACAAACCAGTCCTTAGCGAGGGGCCTATGAAAGTACAGGCCCACTGAAGCTGCAGTGACCTATGGCCGGCCCTGACACTAAGACTAGGAAAGATTTCGGCACTCAAAGAATCGCGTACCTAAACTGTTTGGGAGGAGTCAATGTGGTCTATCTGGCGTATGCACAGATCAACACATTAACAATATTCAAGTTATTTTATTGATCTAAATCTAGCTAGAATATTCGATCTTCTAACGTTTACAAAAATCTGTTACAGATAATCACGCTTTGAATAAGTTATACATAAATAAAAACAATATAATAAGTAAGAGCTTCACAAACTGTGGTGTGCACCGATTCCTACATTGGTGTGGGAGTGTCATGCTGGTAATGGGGGAGTGATGACGAATATTAACAGTTTAAAGCAATTGAAACTCAACGAAATGGGGTCAAGATGGAGGACTATGTTCCTACACATGATGACAATGGTGGTGAGATGAGGAATGACACACAACAAAATCAAGGTCTTGGGTTCGGCTCTGCCACACAGTTAACTGCAGGAACAGTTCCTGTCACTGTCTGTAGTTTAGCCTCACCCACCTTTACAACGTAAGACCCGGTATTGCAACAGGAACTGTTGTTACACACTGCATTCACACCAAGAAGTCTTCCTCTCTCAAGAAACGACTTCCCTAATTACAGTGACACTCGCATCATAAACTCCATTACTAGAGAGCATCGTTTAATGGCGACGACCTCGTCTCAAACGGTTACGTTTACACTGCAATGGGGAAAAGCTAATCTCTCACTGCCATTGGTGGGTGGAAGTCTTCATGTCTAGTTTTAACAGCACCAAGTTTCGACTTTGTTCTGAACGGTGCGCATCTAGTGAATGATGATAGTGGTGCGCACCTTGAAGGTGTTTATAGTGGTGCGCACTTTGTCGTCGATAATAATGGTGCGCAGAAGAGAGTTACAATAAAATGTTACATATGATATATCACTGCAAGAAATGTGACGGTTGAGAATATAAAAAGAAGTTAATTTTCTACAAGATTTTGAACTAAAAAAAAAATGCTCGATGAAAGGGAGAGAATCATCATTAGATAAAATAAGTTTTGGCAGACAGCTCGGGAACGTGGGTCAGAAAAACAATACGTTTTTTTTTTCGTTGCTATTTTAGAACCGACCATTTAGTAGAGAGTGAAAGAAAACGAAAGAGAGAGAGAGAACAATGCAGGGAGAGAGAACGAGAGAGCAAGAGAGAGAGAAGAGAAAGAATGAGTGCGAAAGAAATATATAAACTGAGAGAGAAAGAAAACAAGAAAATGAGAGAGAAATAGAGAGAGAGAAAGAGAGTATGGTTGTGAGCAAAAGAAAAGGTAGGGATAGAGGTAGAAAGAAATGTTGAGAGACAGAAAGAGAGTAAGAAAGAGAAATAGAGAGAGAGAGAGAGAGAGAGATAGAGAGATAGAGAGACAGAGAGAGAGAGAGATAGAGAGATAGAGAGATAGAGAGATAGAGAGATAGAGAGGAATGGCATACAAGCACACAAAGAGAAAGGAGAAGGGAAAAAGCGTGTGACCTAAATGATGAATCTATCAATTAAAATGGACACTCTTTGTATTGATATGGATCTAATACGAGCCATACACCCAAAGAACGAGACGTTAAAATCAAATCAACAGCTAAGCGTAGAAATAGCTCATTAAGTCAATCATCGTAAGAACCGTAATTTGTCGCACGAGAAATTAGCTTTACAAAAAACGCTCATGTATTTCTCGGGCGGGAAATCTAATTAGAGATTCCCGGGATAACGTTCTAATAATATCCACTGAAATAACCCAACAACAACAAACAGTAATGCAGCAATCATGCATGTTTATGAGAGTAATTTATTCGCCCGGTTTGGCGGTCAGCACAGCATAGGGTCACCTTTGGAGAAGCCATTCCTAGCAATGTCTACTGGAACTTCTGAATGTCCCTTAGTTTCTATAAATAGCGACGCTCATTAAAAGAGTTATATCTTTGTTTCTTTTATATCTTTGTTTCTTTGTATATTTCTTTGTTTTCTGGAAGCAACTGTCATGGTTTATTGGTGGTTGAGGTTTGTGGTTGACATTGTCATGGTGACATAAGGGCAGGGCCGGCCTTAGGTAATTGGAGGCCCTAGGCGACGCGAATTAGGTGGCCTCCCTAGCATTCCGTGAGCTTCTTTAAAATGTTGTAAAAGGTTTTACATGTTTCGGTCCATTCAGAGTTGAAGATAATTTACTTCCTAGTCCAAAACCCAGCAGGACGACGGGGATGGGAGCGGTCAGAGTTTGAACGCGGACCATCGATGTCCGATCGACAGTCCTGCACGAAAACCGCACGACCAGGCAGCCATCCTTCTTAAACATATTCATACGGACGTCAGAATTCGCTTAATGAATGTGCTTCATGGACCATTCATGATCACCAGACAAGAAATCAAGTTTCGATATCTGACCAAACGGAAGAAATAATACTCTTCTAACACATGTGGTCAAACAAGTAGATCCAAACATTCGTTAGATTAGAGTTAAGCTAGTAAACATTGAACCATCTAGAGTTCTGCTATGTTTCAGATTTGATCCATGTTTCGCATTTATTTTTTATCTAAACAAAATTCACACGAGTCCTTTGCGAGGCCCCCACCAATCGGAGGCCCTAGGCGGCTGCCTAGTTTGCCTATGCCTAAGGTCAGCAGTGATTGGGAATTGTATTAGCATATCTTAATTAGTTCATACTTCTCTTGTCATGTCTCATTTCTTGGCTGTTTGCTATTCGTTCAGCCTCGCTGTTTGAAACAATGGCACTGACGGACTCACGATGAGCGATCACTCATTTGTTCTTCTCTTGCAGTTTGCAGTTGTGTTAGCTCGGCGCCTAAAGGCATAACGAAAGAGGAAGAAAGAGAGAAACAGAGAGATAGAAAGTAAGTGAGAGTAAGAGAGAGAGAGAGAGAGAGAGAGAAAAGAGAGAGAGAATAACAAGAAAAAACATAAAAATTAGTTTTAAATAACAAAACAAAACGAAGTGCAGCTGTTTCAATTAGTTTGGAATAGTCCTGTAATCAATCCTGTTTGCATTAGATCTAGACCAACAACAATAAATCTGTGCGATTAGAAATATTTGTGTACAGCGCACTGTTCAACTCTAGTGAGATGGATGTTCAGACGTACATGGAGAGACAGTGAATTTCGCTAAGTGAATGGAGAAACAGAACTAGAGCTTGCTTTGACCCGCCTAGAAGGAAGGTTCTGCAGGTGAGAAACAGAGTAGGTTCACTGTGTAGGTTGTCTGGGAAAATATGGAAGGGTCTTTCCTGTTTGTGAAAGACATTCCTTTTGGGATATTTGGACTACCAATCTTGAGACAACCAGAAGATGGCGGCACGGACTGTAACCTTTTGTTAGGGGTGAGATAGTGAACCCTGTCAGAATGTAAAGTCAACAGTGAATCTTGTAGGAAAGTGAAGAAAGAGACGGCGACGATGAACCCTGCACGTCAGAGTTAAAGAACTGATAGCCAAGACTGAAATGTATGCTTTATTGCGATCGTCTCACATCTTGTAAATAAACGTTGTTCATTTTCATCTTGGTCCCTCGTTGAGTGGCATCTCTTAGATTCGTTACTCTACATAAATTATTTTATATTAAAAGAATTTCAAGGACAATCGAATTGATATGTCGTGTTTCTTATTTTTTTCTGTAAACCTAAATCATTTAGCTGGCTAAACTTCAGTGAAACACCTTCCCGCTATCTCTATCTATTTATTGTTGTGCTTTCAAAGTAATGGCCCCCATGACATCTGCCGCAATGTCCAGTAAGCCTGGCAGACACGTGACTCTTGTTTCTCACACTCTCGGCCAGAGAAATTATGTCAACTTAAATCTTGACAATGTACTGCCCAAGCCGCGGACGTAGAAGCGTCTCGAAAACGTGCAAATCCACACGAAGTCTCTAATCTTGTTCTTCTGGCCAATAAGAATTTCAAGAAGGCGATTTCAAAAAAAAGAAAAAAAAAAGAATTCGAAGTAAAACAAGACAAACAAGATAAAGGTTTACAACCTCCTCCCCAGTTTGATGGTTTCGTGGGCTGACATTGTCACATGTCAGATGTCATTACCACGTTTTATGACATCCAGGGAACGTAATCAAGTCTCCTCTCAATCCTTGACGCAGACAAAACTAATTCTGCCCCCCCCCACCCCCAAATGGTTTGAGGTGCATTATGTCTTCAACTTGGATCATCACGTGGTCAAAGTCTGTCGCGAGACACACTCACCGCGTAGATTTAGATTAACAATGTTCTGGCCAGCAGACGAACTCTGGGTGAGATTTCAGGACAACAATATCTTCTTTTTTGAAGTAACGTCTGTATTATATAAGATAAGATAAGATGTGTAAGCGCTTTCAGAACAATGTGTGCATGTGTTTCAGCACATTGTGTGTATGTGTTTTGGCACAATGTGTGTATGTGTTTCAGCATAATGTGTATATATTTTATGTTTGTATGTGTGTCTCAGCGGTTCCCAGTCATTTCATCCCCCGGTTATTTCATCTTTGGTCATTTCATCCCCTAGTCATTTCAACTTCTTATCCAACAAATGATAATTTTTAAAAGTATGAAATAAAAAAATATTTCATAGATTTATTTTTATTTTCGTGACAAAAATGTAACACAT